>CM038707.1:24321191-24443691 GCA_021613375.1 Megaleporinus macrocephalus | reverse complement strand
ACTAGAGAGAGAAAGATATATATTTATATAGAGAGAGAGAGAAGAGAGAGAGAGAGAGAGTGAGTATACCGTTTTGCTTGGATATCTGTGTTTTATTTGCTCTGTACAGTGTGACCTGCAGACTCTAATAATAAATGCCATCTGTGCATGGCTGTGTGTCGGCTGTGCTTTTTACTGCAGTGTGATCAGTCACTCTCCCCCAAAACTCCTGCTTCCTAAATCTCCTCCTTTATTTAATTCCCTCTGTGACCGTTAGCGTATCAACCTCTCCTCTCTTTCCACTGCGTATTTTGTTCCTCTCTAACCTTCCTGCTCTCTCTTATCAGCTGATCTTCCCTGTTATCTTCCCTGATGTCTTTAGCTTGTTGCTCTCTGCAGCTCTGAGCTGCTCTGTTTTAATCCAGCCTGTTTTTTCGTGTTGTGCTGTTTTGGGAGCTTTAGTTCTGTTTAGTGTGTATATTATCTTAATGCAAGCACTGCTCCAACTCATGTTTTTGTGTTACTGGTTCTACTTAAAGACTCTATAATTTTGTTCTCCACAGCAAAAACACTGTTTTAGTTGTCTGCAAGTCAACTCTTAGTGCTTCTCTAGCAAGCAGAGCATTGTTTTACCTGTTATCTGGAACTACATGTGTATGTGTATATATGAAATCCACTAGCCTAAAATTGTTAGGCTTGAGGGGCAACAACTTACAACCTCCCCCCTGGCAATCTGTTATGCCTCTTTTGAATAAACCCCTTAACGTCCCAGGTTTTTTACATTCTAAGGGTAATTATTCAGTAACTAGGGAAAACAATTAAAGCCAGCTGAGTTATTTTTAAATTAAAGGAGTAAGGAATAGAAGCCTGGACCCGTTAACAAGTTCCAGCCATTTAAAGGGGAGTTCTATGGATTTCAGGAACTAGGGGTTGTGATGTCTACAACATTGTGCTAGTCCACCAGAGCACCTATACATATCTTGTTTATATTACGTTGATGCTGGTAAAATAGTAAAAAAAAACATTTTTTTTTTAATCTTATCTCAAAACTATTTACAAGCAACAATTCACACACCATGTGGTAGTTCTTCATGTCAAACCAACGACGTATACAGTTCGGGAAGCACATGTTTGCAAGGAGTTGTAAAATGGGCACATTTCATTGGAACATGATTGTGGTTTAAGGTTTCAAAGAGAGCGAACTTAGTTGTGTATAAACAGATGAGCAGTTTAATCACAATATATGGAAAGACATAATAAAGTGTATGTATAACAATAGCTCATAGCAAACCTCATTCACTTCCCACTACCTGGTCATTTGGTCCTCTTGTTTCCATTATTTCATTCTTTCATTTTCTTATCCAACTAGAGATCGATCAGCTATGTATCAGTATTGGCCAATTTTTAATCAAAATATGCAATCAGCCATCAGCTGATATTTCTCCAATTTAGCCAATCCCGAGAGCCAATCAATGGCGTTAAACAAATGAGCCTACATATACTTACAGCTGGCGTTTTATCCAGGAAGCGAACTTTCTGTGAACCCCCCTCCAGCCAGCTCCCTGCAATTCCTATCTAAACCGCTAGGTGGAAAACATACCCTTTCATTGTCGACAGACTGATTAAAGCGGTGGCCTCGCGAGAACAGTTTAGGGTGTTCACTGCATGTGCTGATAGAAAACATGTCGCCCGTCTGGCAGTTTGTTACCGTATGTGACACACACTCATCCAGAATGCTCTGTAAAATTTGTAAAATCAACTTGTGGGCGAACAAAGCCAAAGACATTTAACACCACTAATTTGATACAGCACTTAAGAGTACATCACATGATTAAATAGAGTGAGTATCAGCAAACAGCAGACCTAGCACAAGCAGCTAGCACAAAACAAATAACCTAGAACACCATGCAGACCAGATCTGACTGGTCAGAACAGTACAGCAGCAGCAACAGCCAGAGAGCTAAATGATTTATAGTGCTAGATAATCACGTTTCCACCATGTTTCATGACTTGCTTGCGCTAATAATTGCATGTAGCCCTGCCTTAGCATATTGCCCCGCCCGTGATCAGTATCGGCTATCGGCCGATTGCACTGAAAGGTGATCGCCGATCGGAATCTGCCCCAAAAACACTGATTGGTCCATCTCTACAACTAACCGAGCACAGATGAACCTTATAGCATTGTTTAAATGGGAATTTCACTCATTAAAAATCACAGCGGAATCCTCAAGATGTAAACAAAGAATCTTAAGGATTTCAAAGTAATTGAAAGTGATGCGAGATGGATTGTTTTTGATGGAAACTTACTGGGTCAGAATCTTTTTTATTTTTTAATAGTGGTGGTCTTAGAAACCAGATATCATTTTGTTAAATATGTGCAAAATTCAGGAGACCAGATGTAAACAAATCCCTTCAGGTTGTTTTGATACGCAGTGGTTCCACTGAGGGGAATTTACAGGCTTGTGTTGTAGACATGAGGAGCCCTGCTTCCTTTCAGCACCACCATGTAGAGATCTGATTCAGTTTCTCTACAGTCCACTATAGCTGTTTTAGTTAGTGTCCAGAATGACCAGTGAACCCACACATAGCTGCACAATCAATATTACATATAAAAACTCCCCCGCACCATTTTACTTTGGATAGCAAGTAAAATGGCTGTATACGTGTTGTAGCCATGGCGACCCCTGGATCCTGTCACCTCCACTGTAAAGAAGTCTGATTCAGTATGTTTCTCTACAGTAAGCCATTTCACATCAAACCACTGTTTACATCTCGATAACTGAATCATATAGACTTTTTGAGAAATGTGTGCAGTTCCTTGTACGTCTCATGTAAGTGGCATGTAAGCAGCCCAGTATTCTGTTTTTTGCAGTGGAACTTTGTAATTTCCTGTCCTGTGTGATGCTGTCTAGTTAGTGCTTCATTGCATAATGCAGATGATCCAGCAGGTTATAGGACGGGGCGTCTCTATTCTCTGGAGCTCGAACCTCCTTGTGGTTAGTTGGACGTGTGAACGAGACTGAATGAGTGAATGTGTGTGAATGGACGTGTGTTTGAAGGTATGTATGTATGAGTGTGTGTCTGTGTGTGTGTGTGTGTGTGTGTGTGTGTGTGTGTGTGTGTGTATGAGTGTGTGTGAGTCAGCGGCGGGCTCCAGATGGAAGGCGTCCCGTTGTTCGGCACTGGCCGGGTCATTTCCTGTTTGGAGGTCTGGTGTTAATCAAGGCTCGAGCCAGGGGGAACGGCCCCTCTGCTCTCGTCCTCCTCCGCTCCACAGCTCCCCTCTCTCTCTCTCTCTCTCTCTCTCTCTCGCTCTCTTTATCCCTGGCCTTACGCTCTCGCCCTCCATCCTCTTCTTCATACTCATCCTTTCAATTGACTCATTCTTTCAAACGTTTGCTTTTTCTGCCCTCCATCCCTCTGCTGCTCTACCTCCTCCTTCTCCTCCTCCTCCTCTCTCTCTGTCTCTCTCGGTTTTCCTGAGCCTGAACTGGGGGCTGCAGCCCCTCTTTTCCTCTCCATCTCCTTCAGTGCTCTCTCCTCTCTCCCCGCCCTCTCCTCCTCATCTTTCACTGTTTTTCCTTTCGTATTTTTCTAGCTTTCTCTCGGGGAGAAGACAGATGGAACGAGGGGCTGAAAGGGGGCTGAGATGTTGCCGTGAACGAGGCCGAGGTTCCTGACTGTACCAGCGCTGCGTCACTGTTTTAACAGCTCTGAGTGCAAATTCAGTCTCTGCAACTGTCTGTTCTCTCCCCTCCGTTACATTCTCCCTGCAGTGCATCCCTCGCTCCCTCTCTTTACCGCTCATAAAGATATGACAGTGTTTCATATTCGTTTAACATCCAGAACTCACCCATAATATTTCACATTTTGTGTATACAATCTCTTTCTTCTCCTCCTTCCTGTCTGGGTCTGTTTCTTCTTTTTCTTCTTCATCTTTCTTTTTTTCCCTCTCTTTCTTTATTGAATCCATCCTTTTTTTTTTCTCTGCCCCACTTTTTCTCTTTCTTTCACTGCTCATCTACCTCTTTTACCTCCAATTTTTCTTTTTCTGTTGCTCTCCCTCATTTTCATCCCCATCTTTTTCTCTTTCACTCTTTCTCATTATTTCTTGCTTTTTATTCTTTTTCTTCACTCCTTTCTCGCATTTCTCTCTTGCTCTCAAGTTTTCTTCTCTTTCTGCTTCTCTCTGTCTCTTTCTCTGTCTCTGTCTCTCTCTTTCTCTCTCATTCTTATCTTATGTGCGGCACATGTATCCTTATCTTGGCTTCTACGTGAACGCACACACACACTTACTGTGTCTTGTCTTTTGATGCTGAGTGCTGTTTTCTATCACAGGGTGTGTGTGTGTGTGTGTGTGTGTGTGTGTGTGTGTGTGTGTGTGTGTGTGTGTGCCCTCTCCAGTCTCTTTAAGCTCTGTGTGAGTTTGTGCTGCCTACGTATCTCACTTATAGAGCAGCTTTACCTCAGAGCTGTATAGATTAGTACCTAGTCAGCCAACATCACTGTAAATAAAAGTTCTTATAGTACTCAAGTATAAATGACCACACGCCCCCACATGAGCAGCCTAACACTGACTGTTCACGTCTACACGGGCTCCTGGAAGACATGGTTCACCTCTGCAACCTCTGCAAGGTTTTATTGACTTTCACAAATAAATACTTGTAACCCCACCTGGTGCATTTTAAAAAATCAGGGGCCTCAATGGAGGTTTATGGATGGGGGGTGGGGCTAAATCTGTACTACAGGGCATGGTCCCACAGGAGAATGTTTAACGGCCCCAAAATGTTTGTTCATCATGACCTTTTAGAGCAGCAACAGCTCTAGCAACAAATCTCAGTTAAATTCAGGTAAATTTAGGGATCAGTGTTTTTATTAAACTTAAGTTTGCTAGAACTCAAGGAAGTAAGGAGTGATCAAAGTTTCTACTTGTTCTAGATTGTCCAAAGCATTGTTTAAAGCATTTATACCACTTCTCTCTAACACAGCTTTAATACTCTGCATCTAATTACTAAACTGTATCTGTATATATCATATTAATATGATAAATGTCTTTATGTAGTTCCTTAGATGTTTTAAGACCACCACCATCGTGCCCCTCCCAAAGAAAAGTAATGTGAGATGCCTAAATGACTATCGCCCTGTTGCACTCACTTCAATCGTGATGAAGTGCTTCGAGAGGATAGTCATGACTCACATCCGGAAGACCATTCCCAACACTATAGATCCTTTACAGTTCGCATACCGCCGGAACCGGTCTACAGACGACGCAATCAACGCTACTCTTCACAAAGCCCTCACACACCTGGAGGGCAAGGACACATATGTCAGAATGCTCTTTATTGACTACAGTTCAGCATTCAACACGGTCATCCCACACAGACTCTCAGAAAAGCTCCTCACCCTCGGACTGACACCAGCCCTCTGCAACTGGGTGCTGAACTTTCTAACAGACAGACCCCAGTCAGTCAGAGTCGGCAGCTGCACATCCAGCACAAGAACAGTGAGCACAGGGGTCCCTCAAGGCTGTGTGCTGAGCCCCCTTCTGTACACGCTCTTCACATACGACTGCGTGGCCTCCCAGAACAACACCAGCATCATCAAATTTGCTGATGATACTACAGTCATTGGACTGATCACTGGTGGGGAAGAGACAGCGTACAGGAAGGAGGTGGCTGAGCTGGTGGCCTGGTGTCATGACAACAATCTTTCCTTGAATGCAGACAAGACCAAGGAAATGATTGTTGATCCAAGGAGGAAGCGAGAGCTACACACACCCCTGTACATAGGGGAGACTGAGGTAGAGAGGGTGAAAACCTTTAAGTTTCTTGGCATTCACATCAGTGAGGATCTCAGCTGGTCCCACAACACTCAGATCATCATCAGGAAGTCCCAGCAGCGACTGTACTTTCTGAGAAGGCTGAGAAAATTTGGTATGCCAACCAAAATTCTCAGCACCTTCTACAGGAGTATGATTGAGAGTGTTCTTACTAGCTCCATCATCGTCTGGTATGGAAACTCTACTGCTCAGGACAGAAAGGCTCTCCAGCGTGTGATCAAAACTGCACAGTCCATCTCAGGAGCAGCCTTCCCCTCACTACAGAACATCTACCACACCAGGGTCACCAGGAGGGCCCACAACATAATCAGGGACAGTACACACCCCCAGCACACACTCTTCACACGTTTACCTTCAGGCAGACGTTACAGGAGTGTGAAGTCCAGGACCACAAGACTGACAAACAGTTTCTACTCACAGGCCATCAGGCTTGTGAACACCTCACGCACTACCTCTCCAACCTCTCCTTTCTGAACTGGTTTTAACTGGTCTGATTTAAACTGCACCTTACACTCACTGTACTGTCAGAATACTGTTTACATTCACTACTCACACAAACATTATTGTTTACATTCGTTACTTGCAACTTGCACTTTATGGCTGCTGCTCTTCATACTTGCACATAAAAGCACACATAACTTTTATTTTTTATTCTTTAACTATAAAAATATTTTTATCTACTTCAACTTATATTGTTATACTTTGTATATTTTGTATATATATTTTTTATTTCTTTTATTTGTTATCTTATCTATTGGTGAATGGAGGAGCAGCAAAGTAAGAATTTCATTGTACAGTGTAACTGTCTGTTCTGCTGTACATATGACAATAAAACTCTTGAATCTTGAATCTTGAATAGATCCACCATAGTGTCTACAGACCACTCTCTATTGCCTCAGTTCCTCTAAGACTTCTCTCAGCCCTTTCATAGTAACTCAGTAGTAAACTCACATAGGGCCATTTATTTTTTTACCCTCCTAGGACACTGTAGACACTTCTGGACTCATCCATTTGTAGGACCTCAGAATGTCATCAGAATGTCATTTGTGATACCTGTAGATTGTCCATTACTCCCTTCTATGCTGTTAAAACTAGTCAGTTTAGATCTTCTGTTGTATCTCGGTCTCAATTTGGCCCTTGTTAACGCTTCAAAACTATCCACCCATATACCTCAGGCCCATTTTTTCCACTATTCTGACCTTTTGTAGGTCTTTCTAGACTCCCACTGAACTTCTCTTTGGCTATCTCTGTACTACACATTCAATTTATGCAGTACCCCAGAGTCAGGGCGCTGTATATTCAGGTCTGTGTTTCTGTGCTCAAAGCACTGTGCTCTATTTTCAGCTCCTGTTTTAATTTCCTCTGAGCTCAGTAGAGCTGCCAAATCCTGCCATACATCCACCATCCATCCATACACCCCATTCCATATAGTGCTCTCTGCAAATATGCTTCTGATTTAGCCTCTTCCTGCTCCCTCTTTCCTCCTCTCAGATATTCACACTCTAGCTTTTTTATCAGACTCTCTCTGTCACTGACTCCCTCGTTTTTTTCTAGTCTTTGTTACTGTCGTTATGTTGTTCAGTTCCAATCTGTTCTCTTAATTAATGTGTAGCAAGGAAACTATCAAGACCTTTATCTTTTTATTTTGATCTCTGCTAGTCTCTGCCTCTCTTTGCCCTGATCCTGATCTGTTGTGGGAGAATGCTCACTCTCCTGCCGTCCATCTATCACACTTAAACTCTCTCTGATGTTTCTGCTCTGTGTTGCTCGTCTAAAGAGCACAGATACCCACTCATATCTGAGTGACTGCAGAGAGAACACATATGCCTAATACTATTATATATTTATACTATATATTTAACATTATACAGTCTACCTGTACCATACAAAACCATGTATACATTATACAATCTACCTATACATTTTACACACACTATCTATACCTTATACAATCTACCTATACATTTTATACACACTATCTATACCTTATACAATCTACCTATACATTTTACACACACTATCTATACCTTATACAATCTACCTATACATTTTACACACACTATCTATACCTTATACAATCTACCTATACATTTTACACACACTATCTATACCTTATACAATCTACCTATACATTTTACACACACTATCTATACCTTATACAATCTACCTATACATTTTACACACACTATCTATACCTTATACAATCTACCTATACATTTTACACACACTATCTATACCTTATACAATCTACCTATACATTTTATACACGCTATCTATACCTTATACAATCTACCTATACATTTTATACACGCTATCTATACCTTATACAATCTACCTATACATTTTACACACTCTATCTATACCTTATACAATCTACCTATACATTTTATACACGCTATCTATACCTTATACAATCCACCTATACATTTTATACACGCTATCTATACCTTATACAATCTACCTATACATTTTACACACACTATCTATACCTTATACAATCTACCTATACATTTTACACACACTATCTATACCTTATACAATCTACCTATACATTTTACACACACTATCTATACCTTATACAATCTACCTATACATTTTATACACGCTATCTATACCTTATACAATCTACCCATACATTTTACACACTCTATGTATACCTTATACAATCTACCTATACATTTTATACACTCTATCTATACCTTATACAGTCTACCTATACATTTTACACACACTATCTATACCTTATACAATCTACCTATACATTTTATACACGCTATCTATACCTTATACAATCTACCTATACATTTTATACACGCTATCTATACCTTATACAGTCTACCTATACATTTTACACACTCTACCTATACCTTATACAATCTACCTATACATTTTACACACTCTATGTATACCTTATACAATCTACCTATACATTTTATACACTCTATCTATAACTTATACAATCTACCTATACATTTTACACACACTATCTATACCTTATACAATCTACCTATACATTTTATACACGCTATCTATACCTTATACAATCTACCCATACATTTTACACACTCTATGTATACCTTATACAATCTACCTATACATTTTACACACTCTATCTATACCTTATACAATCTACCCATACATTTTACACACTCTATGTATACCTTATACAATCTACCTATACATTTTACACACTCTATGTATACCTTATACAATCTACCTATACATTTTATACACTCTATCTATACCTTATACAGTCTACCTATACATTTTACACACTCTATGTATACCTTATATAATCTACCTATACATTTTATACACTCTGTCTATACCTTATACAATCTACCTATACATTTTACACACGCTATCTATACCGTATACAATCTATACAGGTTATCTGTACGTTATACAGTCTGTCTATACTTTTTAAATTATACAGTCTACCTATTGGCTATACAGTGTAACTATTCATTATGCAGTATAGTCTACCTGTACTAGGTCCGCCTGAAACGTGGACTGCGGGCACTCGGGTCTAACCCCACCCCCTCACCTCTCACTGTATACTAAATATATACTTATATAGCTTTTTTAAAGTATTTTAGTAACATAATGTTTTAGTTATGCACTTTTGTCTTTCTGGTCCTTGTACTTTAGCCCCCCAGGACAATATTATCTTTATTATCTGCATTATTATCTTTCTCTCTTTCTCACTTTCTCTCTCTCTCCTTCAACCCCCCTCTTTAGCATGTGTAGAACAGGCGGTATATTCAGTCTGAATTTCATTGGCAGAGAGAGAGCAGCTCCTAAGAGCTTCCTCACTCTATTGTCAAACAATGTCAGTAAAGCTACTTTCCCAGAGAGATGGAGTGGTGTGTGTGTGTGTGTGTGTGTGTGTGTGTGTGTGTGTGTGTGTGTGTGTGTGTGTGTGTGTGTGTGTGTGTGTGTGTGTGTGTGTGTGTGTGTGTGTGTGTGTGTGTGTGTGTGTGTGGTAGTGTTTGTGTAACCCACTTTAGTAAAGCCAACTGCCTGAAGGTGAGGCTTTAGTGCACTGGTTGAGTTTGTCCTGTGGGTTTTTCTTTGTGTACGTGTTTGCATTGCTGTTATTGTGAGATAATTAAGGTGTGTAGGGCAGTAGGCTCAGAGCCTCGGAGCCTCGGGCCCCTAAAGAAACTGCTGACATCCTCTGCTGCTCATTATACTTTTGTGCGTGTGTGTGTGTGCATGTGTGTCCATGTGTGTGCCTGTGATTTTTTTATTTATTTATTTATTTATTTATTTATTTATTTATTTATTTATTTTATTTTTTTTTACAGTTGTGGCCACATGATACCATGCGTCTCTGAAATCAAACACTAAACACAAAAAATGTAAACTTTGATGTTACATGTTTATTATTAGTTACTTTGCACAGTTTCCGTTGGTCTGTTTATCATAAGATATTTATTATCATAAAATTATTATTATTATCATTATTATCATATTATCATAAGATATATTTATTAATGCCACATAACAGCACCGCCCGATGCCTCTGCTAAAAGTGGCCACATGTCACTTGATTTTTGCATTTTTCCTTTTAGCAAACCATCAGACAGATTGAATTTTCAAATGATGTCTGATCACGTGATACTGTCCTCATCATAACCAGAGAGAGGGGCCAAAGCAGGTTGACTGACCCCAGAACTTTACCACCCATCAAAAAAGAAATAAATAAGACTACAGTGTTTTGACTACAGGAGAAATGAAGACGGACAGGTGATCGAGGAGAGCTGGCCAGTGCGCTTGACATATGGTATGAAAAAGCAGCAAAGTCTGGAAGTACAAGCAATATGATATGATAGCACGTCTCCATGATAATCAGCCCACTTAAGATTAACTTGCAGGGGCCAGCAGGTATTGGTTATAGGGTTGGACTAAGATTTGTGTTGTAACAAGTGAAATATAATTTAGTAGTTATTTAGTTCCGCTTGGTTGGGATGAAAACCTATAGCCACATCCGTTTGAAAACCTTGTCATCTAATACACTAATAAACGATTTTAGAAGTTACTGCAGTCCTGTGCTTTCCTCGTTACCTGCTGCTTTGGGTTCATGCCTCTTCTTAAATGATACTCACAAAAGGAACTGGCACAGAAGCTCCAAACATGTGCAGGTGAGAGCATGTGTCCTATTTATAATAAGATTTTATTTCATGATCTTTTTAAAGTTAGTAATAAGCTAAATCACTAAATATAAAATCACTTAAACCCCAGTGTTTTGATGTAAATATGTCACAACAACTGAAAATCAGTTACATTAAGAACTGTCACTACTGAAAATCATCAGTTTATGTCTGCACAGCTGTTTCAGTTGTTTTGGCTAGACATGTAGTGATATTTATTAGTGAAAGAATTTAGTGTTGAATCATTTGTTTTGATAAAAAAGACTATTAAGGTATATGGTCACTCCAAGCTAAAGGATTTTAGCCTGAAGTCCAAGTAAGTCCCAAAAGAGTTTTAAACTCTGGCTTTGAAACAGGTTGGTAAAGTGATCCATATATAATATACATGTTTCTGCAATTCAGGCCACCGGTTCTTTATTGAGTTTTCAGGGTTCTCCGAGTCGCCAGTGCAGAACTTGTAACTTATGTTACTTTCATGCGCTGACAACCAACATCTATTTCATTTTACAGTGTTGAGGAGCGCACCATCGCCTCCTACTTTGAGCTCAGCCTTTATAAAGCATTAGATTTGTTTAGAAGTGTCAAAATCAATTTGTTCCCCACCCAGTGAGCCTTTGTTCCCACCCACATTAAGCCAAATATTGCTCATGGTTGTCCTCAGAAGTTCTCGGTACCAGATCTCGTCTGGCTCTGAGAGACTGCGTAAGCGGGTAGCTGACATTTTGTCAATAAAATAAAACACAAACAAACAGAAAAAAGGTTTACAGGGTTTTTCTATCATGCAGATGAAATGTTTACAGAACTTGAAGCACCACAGGCCTTTGACGTGCACACAAACACATTGTTCCTGCAGTGACGGTTGCCAGCACCACTTTGATTGCTAACATTTTAAACGTCTGCAATTTGAAGATATTACAGGGATTGGCAGACAGTAGTGACTGAAGGGCAGAGCTGTTTGTGGAGTGAGTTCTGGCTCCCCCACTGAGACAAACGGAGTTTATCACAACACAGTCTCTTCAACGAGCACCCAGAGCCTAAAATAGCGTAAAGAAGCTGCATCTGTTTCAGAGAAGTGAACGCAGGGTTAGTGTTTTTGTGGTGAGAAGCTGGAGAGCAGTGTGATCACACTAAACAGAGCAGTTTGATCACTTCAGTCAGGCTCTATATTCACGTGTGTGTGTGTGTGTGTGTGTGTGTGTGTGTGTGTGTGTGTGTGTGTGTGTGTGTGTGTGTGTGTGTGTGAGAGAGAGAGAGTGCGCACTCGTGTCCGGGGGTGGGGGGTTGCTGTGGGGGGGTTTGGGGGATTTAGAACAGGAAAAACTGATAAGACAAACAGGCATTAATGTGAATCTCTTCCTGTGATATCTCTCTTTCTCTATCTCTCTCTGTATTTCTCTCTTTCTCTCTCTCTACAGGGACAGAGACATAGAGAAAAAGAGAGAAACAAGTTAAAGAGAGTCTCTCCTTTTTTTCCTCTCCCTCCTTCTTTCCCCTCTTTCTCTCTCTCTCTCGTTCTTTCTCTCTCTCTTCTTTTCTCATTCTTTCTCTCTCTTCAACTGTCTTTTCCTTTTTTTTTTTCTCCCACTTTCTTTCTTTCTTTCTTTCTTTCTTTCTTTCTTTCTTTTATTTTTTTCTTTTATTTTCTCTTTCTTAGTCTTTGTGTTTTCATGGCTTTGGCCTTGCATTTTTCTCTCTCTCTCTCTCTCTCTGATTCTATCTTTCCCTGTTTCTTTCTTCTCTTTCTGATTTATCTCCCTCCCTCCTTCCCTCCTTTATCACTCTTGATCTCCTTTGGATCTTTTTTTCCAAACACTTTATTCAAAAAACACTATTTCTCTTTATTTTCATTTCCACTGATGTATGTTCTTCTGTTTATTATGTAACTCTGCACATCTAAAACTTCATAGATGTGGCAATTCTGTTTGTTTCTCTCTCTCTCTCTCTGTGTGTGTGTGTGTGTGTGTGTGTGTGTGTGTGTTTGTGTGTGTGTGTGTGTGTGTGGGCATGGTTAGTGACAGGCTTGTAAACAGTTGTCTGAGATGAAGTTGAGGTTTATTGTTGATGTGGAGAGTAGATATCAGGTGTCACATGAAGTTCACCACATTAACCTAAACTCCTAACACACACACACACACACACCACACACACTCCATCACAACTTTCTCAGAATACACAAACACACACATACACACAGAGAGTAGTTTCTCAGGCCTCCTCCCAGTTTAGTGTGATTTCATTGATCAGATACAAGCAAACATTTCTCTGAACCTCCCTCCGTCTCCTGTACTAATACAGCCCAGGAGCTCAGTCCTCCATAAAACACACACACAGGGGTCTGCATTTGTACAGCGTCAGTGTTCCCTAATAAAAACACGCACACTGAGCACATTTTTGTGGTTTGTATCATCTAACACAACTGCTTTAACTGGTGAACTAATAAACATGCTCCTCTAGCGCTGGTCGGATGTGTCAGACAAGGGAAAACACAGAAATGTATAGATTCCTAAATACTTCTAGTGTGTGTGTGTGTGTGTGTGTGTGTGTGTGTGTGTGTGTGTGTGTGTGTGTGTGCGTGCGTGTGCGTGTGCGTGCATGTGTGTGTGTATAACGAATGTCTATGTAATAATAATGTGACTTATGTATTATATGCTATGTCTCATACATTTTAGGAGAAGGAGAAAACATTACTAGCTTTCTGTGAATGTAAATGTATAATTAATGGCAATAAATAAAAATACATTAACAATACATTTATGGGTTTTATTTCCAGATTGGCAGTATGTATGTATCTATATGTTATTGCAACATTATATATTTACATACTTACAATATATGCAGAAGTCCCACCTAAGCTCTAGGATAATTCTTTATCCTAGTAATACCAGAAAGAACACCAGATACCATTAAAACAGATGTAAAGGTAACCTGAATATCTTATTTTAAAAGAAGTAGAAAATATCCTGGAAGCCAGTTCAATAAACAGTTTAGTTCTAGATTTCTCCTGGACTCCCCAGACATTCAGTACAGTTATTCAGTTCCTTCACCAGCAAACTTGCTTTAGCTTAATGAAGTACTGAGTAGTCACAGCAGGTATTATATTAATAATAATAAATAATACTGGGTTGCCACAAGGAAGAGCTTGGCACTGATGTATGTCAAATCACTACTTACTGTATTAATACTATTTGACTATTTAATATAAAGAATGTTTTGCTGAGCAAATAAAAGCTTCCTGTCTGGAGACAAATAGATCTTTAACTATAATTATGTTCCCAAGTGCCTAAAACCTTTACACAGTACTGTACTTCAGTGTTTCCTCTAGGATTTCTGTGGCAGGCCTACACTCCCCACCCTGGCCGACTGTTGTTAAAAGGTACTAAAATTAGAAAATATAATGTAGGAGTTGACGACACCGGCACCGGTGTGTGGACACAGTGCAGTGCGTCCAATGTGGGACAGTCTTTACGTTATATTGCAGATGTTCTTTTAAACTGTGAATCCTGTCTAGCTTAACATTAGCTAGTTTAATCTACCTGTCTTTCTATTTTTCTCTACCTGACTTTCTTATTTCTCTTTTCTTTATTTAAATATCATTTAAATAATATTAAAACAGTGATTAGTGACTTAGGGACTATGTGTACTAGTGTATTTGTTAGACCAGACCGCCTCTCCTGGCAGCCCAGTACGAGTTATGGTCACCCAGGACTAGGTTTAAAGTCTACTTTATTAAATGAAACTGGTGAGGGGGGTGTTGACAAATAGGGCATTCAGGAGAAACCTTTGAACAAAATTTGTTGTTCGAACTATAGCTCATAAGAGGTCAACTATTTACTTTTTACTTTCTTTATGTTTATTTATAATTGTGCTGTATATGATGGTTTCAGGAAGCTACGCGTATAGCCTGGATAAGTAGTTTTAAACAATGTTAGGTGACTTTTGTTCAAACCTGCATATGTAAGTGTCTAAATGTAATAATCTTTATAAACAGTGACCAGGTCAGTTCTGGTCAAGAACACACACACACACACACACACACACACACACACACACACACACACACACACACACACACACAGAAACTCAGAGAAGAGTACAGATCAAGGGTTAATCTTGTCTTTTCATCATTCAGTCTGCGCCGTTGTCTGTCCTCTCTGCGCTGGTGACGTCTGTGTTTGTCTGTTTTTGTGCCTTTCCTGACTAAAATCCTAAGATGTTCTGATTGTGCAAAGAAAAATACTCCTACATGCTTGAGTGAGTGCATGTTTTTTTTCTTTTACTCTACCCCTCCGTTTCTCATCTCTCCATCCATTTATTCCAGACAAGCTACGTTTGTTGCACTGAAGCTCATTTTAATGTGATGAATGTTGTGATAAAATGTTATTCATTCTGCTGTTTATGTAATAACTCACCGTATGTGTACTGATAGTTAATGACAGATTCTTTATTTGCACACAGAAAAAAATATACAAAGTCTTGTAGTCGATCGTTTCAGCCAATTGTGGGTTTTTTCCAGTGTTGATCTCGAAATCAGAGGGGATTTAATAAATTCTCTGGAATTTTAGTGCACGGAAGAATCTTCCCTCTTCTGTGCAGAAGCACATTTGGTTTTACCTTATGCACCCCCCCCCTTCCCCCTTCCCCCGCCACGAAAGCATAAGGGGTAACTATGAGTGTGTTTACATAAAGCTCACTTATCTAAGGTGTAATGGATGCTCGGCGTTAAGGTGCTGTAAAGATGTGGTTTCAAGTTGGAAGCATGTGTTTGTGTATGTGTGTGTATGTGTGTGTGTGTGTGTGTGTGTGTGTGTGTGTGTGTGTGTGTGTGTGTGTGTGTTAGAGAAGATGGGAGTGGTCATGTAAGGTGGGGTTTAATTGGGGTTTAATCTGACTCCTTTAGGGTTCTGGAGTGTAACTCACGACACTTCATTTAGTATGTACGTACAGCAGTTGTTGTAGATTGCATAACACCACTTTTCTACCTGTAACCATCCACTATTTCTTTCTTTAATCAGCTTCAAAACATGCTGCTCATAATGAAAGTCCTTCATCTCCAGACCCATCACTGTTACTTTCTTAACCACTATCAAACATAATTCCATAAACAAAGTTTTTTCTTATATTTTTGTTACCTTCCAAACATCTACCAAAACAGGCCTTAAAATGAGTGCTTTGTGTTTTTCTTTTTCTCTGTTGCCTGCCTGCCGTGTGGGCACGGACCCCGGTGAGTTGCATATTCATTAGAACTTCTTTATTTACAGCCCTGGCATCAAATATAACAACCCAGCTCATACTTACTGCCTTCAATTATGCCCCAAGTTGGAACTCGTCTCACCCTAACCCAGCCCTGCATGTCTGAGCCTGAAGAACCTGAACTTTCACAGTCTTGTGGATCTTTTTCAGTGGTGCTGGTCGGGGACAGAGCTAGTTAACCCGTACGTCTATCAGCTAGTTAGTTGGGAACTATTGAATAATTTTGTTTTGGAACGAAAATAGGATTTTTAAACCTGTAAATAAACATAATATGAGCAATGACTGAAACCTGAAACTGGAAGTTCTGCGTTGTACCTGTGGCTGTAAATCTAGAACTTGGAAGTGATTTGAATATGACTTTTATATAAATATTGGACTTTCGCCAGTTGTCGACACACTGTCTGGTTATGTTACTGCTGTATGATTGGGCCTCTAGACATGATCCATATATAAATATTGAAAACATGGACGTAAATACGTTCTATCAAGTAATCAACACTGTATGTTGTGTTTTATTGTGAATAACACAATGGCTGCCTATGATCGTTCTTTCATTCATGCATTTTATTTAACTTGATTTGAAAAACCTCAAGACCTCCAGCTAGAGCTGCGGTGTGTGCTGTTCTCTGCATCTGGCGAATGCATTATTTGTTCCTGCAACCCCACTAAAACGAGTAATCTCAGTGACATAAGTGTAAATCTGAATATGTGATGATCTGACAGTTATAATATGTGCATGAGCGTGTAAATAAACTTACCAAACAAAGCTAGCGTTGGTTTACTTTACGGAAATGAGTTGTAGTTTGCGTTGGAACACAGAAGAAAGTAGCTCTGGCCTCTCCGTGTCTGACATTGATTACAGCTGGCCAGATTTACCATAAATACTGCAGCCTGTACCCAGAAACCTCTGGATTGTGTCTGCCGCAGTATTGCAGATTTGTAACTGGTGACCCTTTCTGCTATCGTCACCTCGAGCTGTGCTTCAACGTGAGCTAGCCGTCTCTGGCTGTCAGAAGAGAAACAGCATAACTTGTTTTTCATTTGTGAGCCTTTGGCGAAATTCATGCTCCTACATCACGTCTCTCAACAGTCGGAGACGCAGATTATCCTACTCATAAGTAACACTGTCTAGTTCTAGAAGTTCTCTTTTACGTATATAGGAACATTTGTTCTTGGAAAGCATTTAGTTTTAACCCCTTAAACCTGCTAAACTAGGGCTTCACATTTCAACACTCATTTCATAGTCGTTGTGGTTTACTGTACAAAGATACAAGCACTGTGGTAGGAAGACAACAGTCGCCCCCAAAAAAACAAATGAAAAATGAACACTAACTAATATGCTTAACGACAGTTGCCTTTCGGTAGTGGGTTTTCATTGACTGTCTTCTGGCTAGTTAGTTTACTGTCTGTTATGGTCCGGGAAGTTAAACTCCTGATTTTGCATGATATCTACAAAGAATCAAACCTGTTGTCGTGACATGGAAAGAGAGTAAGTCATCTAAAAGACTACACATTCGCTGGAGCTTGAGATCTGTGGCCTGAGAGCCCTGATAACAGACGGCTAACACACTGATCAGCTCTCACTTCTCCAGATCTGGCTGTAAGAATATTTGCAGAGTCTTTTGAGAGCACCGTGCCTTTCAGCCAATCAAATGCGGGCACGGTTAAACAGCATTTAGAAGATGGAGCGTCTCGAAGGCGTCTGAATTATCTGTTTCAAATATAATGCGAAAAAGTTTGCTCAAATATTGGTAGGGACAATTCTTTAAACCCAGAATATCAGTAGGGACATGTCCCAGCATGGATAATTCTATATGAATTAGTTAGAAGTGTTTTATACCTCTGCATTGCAGTAAAGCAGTTCAGATTTGTTTAATAGTGGATGCTCACTTAACAGCATATCATGAATGTTGCTTAATTTATTTGTAATTGAATTTAGTTGGTAAAGACCACCAGACAACATGCTGTGGAGTCTCTCAAAAATGAGAAATAATTAGTCAGAAAATTAGAAACCATTGGTGTCCACTAGCACCGCTGATGTCCAGCATTACTGGTTTTCTCTGAGCACCACAGAACACCACTCAGCATTTCGCTATTACTGCATCTCCAGCGGTGATGTTGCATGTTGCAATCAACCAGTGGCATCGAGTTTTCCAGTGTGTGAGTGTCTGTCCCGATTTCATTTTGCTTCTTCATGTTTGTGCTTCCTTTATGGCCAGGATCAGTTTTTGTGCTAAATAATAAACATAATTTCTTTAACACAAAATAGCCAGTGTTCTCGCAATTTTTTCAAATCAACGAATGGTCCTACGAAGCATGCTTTTATTAATATAGCATAGTAAGCTTTTATTAATATAGCATAGTAAGCTTTTATTAATATAGCATAGTAAGCTTTTATTAATATAGCATAGTAAGCTTTTATTAATATAGCATAGTAAGCTTTTATTAATATAGCATAGTAAGCTTTTATTAATATAGCATAGTAAGCTTTTATTAATATAGCATAGTAAGCTTTTATTAATATAGCATAGTAAGCTTTTATTAATATAGCATAGTAAGCTTTTATTAATATAGCATAGTAAGCTTTTATTAATAAAGCATAGTATCTCTCTTAATACAGCTTGCTTTCCTTCTGATAAAGGAACTTACTCTATCATTACAAAAAATACTAAAAACAATCATTTTAATGGTGATATGAAAATTCCCCTGAAGACACAGTCATAATACATGTTGTACAGGGATTCTCGCCAGTACAATAGCACCATATCACTGATAATAGATCCCTCCTAAATCTCACACACTGCTACTTCAGATTAAACCCAGAACTAGACCACAGAAAATGATGATAGGTAACATGGCCTGAGAAGGGAGTAGAATGAATTAGGTTGTGAAGAGTTAGCTAGTTAAATTAAAATAATGTTGAAAGCTTTATTGTATCAGATCTGCACAAATGGGGTGTAAAAGGAATTAGACTGGTCAGCGCTGTCTCTGTCACGCGTCCTGTGTGCTAAAGCTGTGCTGTCCAGCATGAAGCAGCATTGAGAAGGAATCTAAAGCTGGTTTAGTGTAGATAACACTGTTAGCCACGCCAGAGTCCAGCCCCTCTAATGACCCTTAATAATGCTGACAGCCCACTGATTATGGTTCATATTACAGCCCTACACACACACACACACACACACACACACACATTCACAGAAAGAACTAGCAAAAGCCTCACTCTGATGATAATTCATTGAGTTTGGTTCATATTTCACTATGAAGCCAGAGGGTTCAGCCCCCCATCACACACACACACACACACATATACACACACACACAAACACGCACACACACTTCAGTGCTCACATTTGTTGATTAGTACATTATGACCATCATTCTTTCTCCCCCTATTTCCCATTTCTCACTCTTTCTTTGCTGTTTCTGTCTCTCTCTCGCATTTCTTTCTCTCACCCTACGTATTTCTTTTCTCCCATTTCTTTCTCCCCCTTTTTTCTGTCCACCCCCCCATTTCTTTCTCTCTCCCAATTGCTTTCTTGCCCTTCCTCTGCCATTTCTCCCTCCATTTTTTTCTCTTTTCTCTCTCGCTTATACATTTCTCTCTCCCTCTGGTTCTCTGTTTTTTTCACTTTCACTCACCCCATTTCTTTTACTCACCCCATTTCTTTTTTGTTCCTCTATTTTTTCTCTTTGTTCACCATCTCTCTCTGTCTCTCTCTCGCTCTGTGTTCAGTAAGCTGCATTGCTGTGACTATGTTTAGTTACAGTACGCCAAACCATCATAGAAACCAAAAGAATAAACATTTATTATATTTTAAGATGTGAGTAGTTCTAATTACAAGAAAGAACAATATCAGATTATGAAAGAACAAATAAGAATAACAAAAAAGAAATCTCTCTCTCTCTCTCTCTCTTTCTCTCTCTCTCTCTCTCTTTCTCTCTCTCTCTCCCTCTCTCTCTCTCTTTCTCTCTCTCTCTCTCTCTTTCTCTCTCTCTCTCCCTCTCTCTCTCTCTCTTTCTCTCTCTCTCTGTGCAAACAGGTATGGTTACTTGTTTGTGTATCTTTACTTAAGCCATAGTAGGTCATCTGTTTCTCAGACAGTTCAAAGTTATTTTGTGCTTCTGAGTCATTTTGATTGTTTATAGGTTCTAATTAAACACATTTGATCAGAGATGTATCTTAGTCTGATGAGCGTCTGGCTCCTTCTCCTGTAAGACTGGAGCACAGCCGTCCTGTCCCAAAGCCCTGCTTTGCTTAATAGCCAGTGTGTGGCCAGGTTTACAACTTCAGTATGGTCAGTTATGAGGGTCCGTTTGGTTTACGAGCTGCTGCTGGTTCTGATTGGGGTTGAGAAATAACACAGCCAGAGAAAGAGAAAGAGCCAGACACAATTTCTGTTTTCCTAGCAGCTGACATGATATTCAGATCAATAAACAAGGCTGTAAAATTATTATTACTGGCCCAGTGTTGAAATTACAGTTGAGTTTGGACATAAAAGCATATGTCTAATTAAAAATGTTCCATTTTCTTCTGTTCACTCAAATAGATAGGACAGTTGATAATACCACCTTTCTACACTGAGGATTGGAGGTTTAATTACCTGTCCAGTGACATTCAGTGGGTCCAGACAGAGAATGTAAGACTACCATGTACATGTGTTAGAGAACTGACATTACTTTGATTTTTCTCAGTAGATGCTACCCCTTTACATGTTTTACTAGACCGTGGTATACGTGGCTAGCTAGATAACAAAATAAGTTCATCATCTAAGTTATAGTTAGATAGTTTCAAACATATACATTAAAGCTATATAAGTCAAGCACTTCTGTTTAAACTGCAAAAAATGCTGTGCTAATCACAAAGATCTAATATGCATATATTTACTCTTCAGTGTGAATGAATACGTAATGAGGGAATCAGTGGGGCAGTTTTAGGAGTTCAGGAATGGTGTCTTAACAGTATCAAAGGACATGTATTTTAGCTCAGGTACAACAAAGACAACAACAAAAAGAAAGCCTTGTCAACTTAGAAGGTTGAGTAATATTACAGGATTTTATTATATGATGTTAGAAACTTAGAAACAGACAAAGACTGACCAAATCTTTTTGATAAGATAAATGTATTTCTTTGTTTGCTAGCCTGAAACAGGACTAAGGTTAGATGACTTTAGGCATCCAGAAAAACTACAACTCGGACATGAATAATGCTGGGTTGTACACCCTGCTGTTAGGTTTTCATCGATTTCCCAGCTATGAGACTTTATAGCATCTTTTTATCTCTCTTAGCTCTTGCCAGTGAGGAAAATCCAGTCTACGATGTACAGTGGTCTCTGTTTTGCTTTCTCTGAGAATGTCTTCGATGTCTTTGCAGCCTCTGGCATAATGTAAATATATAAAAATACTGAGGTAGCTTCTTCTTATAGCTAGCTGAAGACACATAGTTGTTAGTGTGAGACACGGTGCCATAAAGCGTTCTCAGGCATTGTCCCGTGCCCGCTTCTCAAAAGTTACATCACACTATAGCAGGCCTGGAGTGACGGAGACCCTATTCTCCACACTATAGCAGGCCTAGAGTGACGGAGACCCTATTCTCCACACTATAGCAGGCCTGGAGTGACTGAGACCCTATTCTCCACACTATAGCAGGTCTGGAGTGACTGAGACCCTATTCTCCACACTATAGCAGGCCTGGAGTGACTGAGACCCTATTCTCCACACTATAGCAGGCCTGGAGTGACGGAGACTCTATTCTCCACACTATAGCAGGCCTGGAGTGACTGAGACCCTATTCTCCACACTATAGCAGGCCTGGAGTGACGGAGACCCTATTCTCCACACTATAGCAGGCCTGGAGTGACGGAGACCCTGTTCTCCACACTATAGCAGGCCTGGAGTGACGGAGACCCTATTCTCCACACTATAGAAGGCCTGGAGTGACTGAGACCCTATTCTGCACACTATAGCAGGCCTGGAGTGACGGAGACCCTATTCTCCACACTATAGCAGGCCTGGAGTGACGGAGACCCTATTCTCCACACTATAGCAGGCCTGGAGTGACGGAGACCCTATTCTCCACACTATAGCAGGCCTGGAGTGACTGAGACTCTATTCTCCACACTATAGCAGGCCTGGAGTGACGGAGACCCTATTCTCCACACTATAGCAGGCCTGGAGTGACGGAGACCCTATTCTCCACACTATAGCAGGTCTGGAGTGACGGAGACCCTATTCTCCACACTATAGCAGGCCTGGAGTGACGGAGACCCTATTCTCCACACTATAGCAGGCCTGGAGTGACTGAGACTCTATTCTCCACACTATAGCAGGCCTGGAGTGACTGAGACTCTATTCTCCACACTATAGCAGGTCTGGAGTGACTGAGACTCTATTATAAGCTATAAATGAAGCTGTTATTTTAAAGTAATATTGTTACCTGATGTTTTATTAAGAAGTACTTTCCAACATTTTCTCTTTGCATCTTTTTGGCAGGTTAAATCAGACCCCTCACCGCAGTCTAACCCCAAATCTCCTGCAGTTCATACCCTGGTCCCTGGACAAGATTCCCGATGTGTTCACAGTAGTTTACAATAGTTAGGTCTAAAGTAGATTTGTGAACTGAGTCAGTGACCCATCTTTAATCAGCCCACCGTGCTCTGCGCTCCATATACACAAAAAAAATTTAGCAGCTCTGCAATCTCATGTCAGAGCATCCCTGTTTTCTTACTTTCCCATTTGCCTCGTCCAGACCTTAAAATGATTATTACACCGGACAACCAATAACATCGAGGAAGATCCCCGGAGATTTACTGAGGCGTTTCCCTCAGGCCACAATTCTCATACTTAATTCCACAGATGGCTTTCTGGCGTCCTATATCTCTCATGGTTTACTTTAAAAACAACAGCGTCCATGTTTTGCAAGCTGTGAGAATGTGCGTAACTGGCCATGTTTGTCTTGAAGTTGGGACAACTGAGGGAGTATTGAGCAACGGTCGGATCATCTGAGTGTTGTCTTGTTGGTTTTCTTGTGCCATTCACAGGGAGTACGTTCAGCAGAACTAACCAAATTGCGGCGAGAGAGATATTAAAAGTGTGTGTGTATGAGAGAGAGAGAGAGAGAGAGAGAGAGAGAGAGAGAGAGAGAGAGAGAGAGAGAGAGAGGGAGAGAGAGGAAACGGAGAAGGAGGACCAGAGGGACTTCCTCAGCATGTGTCTAGAGACTCTGCCACATCTGGGCTGCAAAGAACTTGAGTGTTGTTTTTTCTCTCTTTTTTTTCCCCTGTTCTTTTCTTTTTATCTGAGAGAGAGAGAGAGAGAAGTTGGACGAAGTCGGAATGACGCTGATCTCCCGGAGGATAATTAAACTCAACTCCGTTAACTGGGATCTGTGTGTGGGTGGGTGGAGTAATAGTAGAATGTAATAGTGAGAGATCCCATAGTGTTATGTGAGGAAATCAGTGTTTGTGAGAGTGTGGCTCTGTGTGTGTGTGTGTGTGTGTATTGGGGGTGTATGAGCTGTTAGGTCAGTGTTAGTGTGTCACTGTGGGGGGAGGATAGAATGAAACACATCGTCACTTCACTCCTCTATCATTCCACAGAGCCACAGTGCCCTCCAGTGGGGACTGAAATAAGAACTTCACTGCAGAGGTCAGGAGATGGTCTCTGTGCAGTCTCTCTAAGGTTTATCAGAAACAGACAAAGCTGGTCCTGCTCTGACTCAAACAGTCCACAGCTGTCATTTCTAAACTCTAGCACCAGATTTAAGAGCATCGTGTTTCTTTTCATACAGAAATGTTCTGACTTTTTAAAAAGCTTTAAGTGCAAAATCAGGACCACTAAATGGGGTTGAATTTATAAAGTATCGTCAGTAACTATAGCTACATGACATCTATTTATGACAGGTCAGCATTTAAATATCGTTGAGTAAAGTGTTACTGTACTTTTTTATAATATAAACCCTATAAAAGCTTAATTGTTTAGAACTGAGACCATTTTATATTTCCTTACTGAGTTAGGAGTTAGGATTGGGTTTCTGGTAGGCTTAACATATATAAACAGTAATTTTAACTTGCCGTCTGTTATTGTCAATAAATTCAAATTTGCATTTTAACGTTTGCATTGATCCAATACGTCATGAAATGTTTACACAGTCTACACTGCAGGTAGTGTTTTCAAACAACTTGCGCAATCACTGCTGTGAGGAAGTTACTGGTGTGGTGTTGGGTTGGTCTGGCCGAAAGCATGCTACAGTGGTTTTGTCCAGCAGGGGGCAATGTACATTACACCAATCCTATGTGCATTTGTAAGGGGAAATTATGAAAACATAACCCCTGACATACTCCAGGGTCTCATCCAAACACAGTACGTAAGCCCACACTTACACAATTCTAGCCTGCACAGTGTTTTTATAGATTGGGAGTGGTGCGGTCCGATGGCCAGTTAATACAACACTAACCATGACAACACATTTGCAGACAATGAGGTTCTTTTTAAAGAGTTCTACTATGAACACTTTTCAGGGAATACATTTGATTCTTAATGTGCATGTATGAGTAAATATGTGTATTTGTTTATTAGGAATCTATGCCGACTAACAGCTTGTCAGTCATTAACTTTGTGCAATAGCTTTGTATTAACAGTGTAGAAACATTGTAGTGTTTTTGTGGAGAGAAAGTTTGTGAAATGTAATGTTTCTATTGCCGTGTGTGCACCAATGTGTACTTCTTTTTATAGATTTTTAGAACAAAAATGTCTTAGCTTTAAAGAAAAAATGCAAAAATTGTTATAATAGACGTTATGGCCAACACAAGATTTAACTGATTTTGTTATTGTTTTTTATGTTACATTTTTTGTTTAAAACGTCACACCACTGTACAAAAGCTTTAAGAACCTGAGAGGATTACAACCATGCTATTTAACCCTAATATTATAATAAGTACACAATAAGTAGTGGTTCTACATGTCAGTGAATTTATGTAACCATTTCATAACCTTTGCCAATGGCAGACAAGTTTTAATTATATGTATTCCTATTTATAGTTGACCCCTGTGTTTGCTTGTCAGTACATTATCTGGTGTGCTTATTACAAATTCTAGTTAAACATATATATATATATGTGTGTGTGTGTGTGTGTGTGTGTGTGTGTGTGTGTGTGTGTGTATAGTAAAAACAAACTTATATCCAAGATAAATGGTTTTAAACAATGTTCTTTAAAACATATTTGATTTGTTAATAACCCTAACTCCTGGCATTGTTTTAAAATAAGCATGAACACATGAACACATGCACATCTGTTGGTCAGTAGCAGTGCTACAGCTGTTTCTTCATGGAACTGACAAATGACATTAATTTCCAGTTCACATATCTTACATATACCAGTACAATGAATTTGATATTTGTCAGGCTGGTATTATTAATTATTTTAGTTATTGAGTAATCTACTAAACAATTTGATGAGTAACAAGTTTTTAAAAAAGACGCTCAGCAGAACAAGAAGAGACCATGAGTATCCATTGAACGTTTCCAAATACTTTACAGTAAAAAGGTAAACCAAAAGAAATATAAAATTGCTGTGCATAACGCATACATGTATGTAAAGGCCTGGTCGAAAGAAATATTTTGTTTGTAAAAGTCTACCTGTATTCTAAAAATCTACTCGATTTACATTTATTTTCCACTGAATAAAATATTTCATACTGCACATCTACATTCACACTTTGAAACACTTTGTTAGAGCTTCTTTAAACACACCCCTCCTGATGAGTCTGGTCTGCTCCGCTCCGACTGGTCAGCCCAACCACTGCCGGAGCAGCATCCTTACCGCTGTAGCTATTATTACATTTGTGTCAGATCTGCTGTATCAGTTTAAACCTATATTTAAACTGTTGCCCATTTTTTGCTGAACTTTAAAATCACTACTCAAACACTAACTCCACAGAAAACATCAACAGCTAAAATCACATCACGCAATGTGAATATCTTTTCGTGCTGGATTTGCTTCTTCTACATGACTATGTTGGATTCATTCTTTTCCCGCTTCCAATTCGCATTCTAACAGGTTTTTCTGGTATTAGCCCAAAAAAATCATGTAATCCAGTTAAATCATGTAATAGATAGATAGACAGATGGAAAGATAGACAGATAAACAGACATACAGGTTAAGCACTAAAATTGCATATGCATGATAAATGCACAAGAAAATGACATAAAATGTGTTCAAGTTCATTACCATCCTTTAAAACGTGCATTTATTGGAGCTGCAGGCAGAGGGCAGTGCTGAGTGCATTCTCCAGCTTCATCACTTTCTCTGCAAGTCAGTCTTGCACAATCCCATTGCTTGGAATTTCCACTTTAAAGCTTATGTGGCCGTGCATTGATTTTGAGAGTTGCACCACAAGCCTCAAAAAAAAGAAGACGATGGGCATTAAAAAACACTGCAGTTAGACCATAACATTTAACACTTCCTGAGCTCTTAATGTCATTTGTTTTTAATTTGGTTTATGAATGCCATGCTAATGAACCCCTTTGTGTTAATGAGAAGCAAATATAATACTGTGTTATTCCAGTTGGACAACACTAGCCAAGTGTTCATTAGTGTCTAGATAATAGAAATCCTGCATC
Source organism: Megaleporinus macrocephalus (assembly GCA_021613375.1). Classification (NCBI taxonomy): domain Eukaryota; kingdom Metazoa; phylum Chordata; class Actinopteri; order Characiformes; family Anostomidae; genus Megaleporinus; species Megaleporinus macrocephalus. The sequence continues at coordinate 24,416,849 of CM038707.1, read as the reverse complement.
TACTAAATAAACAGTCCTGTCTTACACATAATCTACCCTAATATTAACCACTAATTATTTATTTAGCATATGTCCAAACGGTTTCCTCTGTTAAATACACTTCACAATAAAAACGTGTGTCCAGTATTTCTTTATCTCCTGTAGGGGGCAGTAGACTCAAAGATCAACCCTGTCTGTGTTGGCTTATAGTCAGAGAGAGAGACCTGGAGACTGAATGTGAAGATGACTAATTTTATTGATTTTAGATCCAGCTGCATGAATAGACAGTTCAGAGGAGGAACTGTAGTCTTACAGAGAGTGCTTTATAATTAAAGAATATATATTTTCTTTAGATTGTATATAATGGATTGTGTAAGGATTTGGCATAACTAACCCAGACATGTATCATTTATAAAGAAGTGACTTAACCATGTGTGAAATAATCAGAATGCTCCCTGGCTCTTAGTTTGTTCACACTCTCATGCCCATCATTATTTTCTATTAATGTAACAGAATACATTCAGATATTAAAGCCTGTGCAAATGTAGAGTGTCTTGCTTTTCCGCTACCCTTTTCAGGTCTGTGGCTTCAGCTGGCTTCATTGACCTACATCCACTAGAGGCTGAGTTGCATCACTGTCTTCTTCCTCCTCTGAACGCAGTTTCCTACAGACTCTAAAATACTAATCAGTCTCCAGAACATCCAGGACAATTTTACTGTGTCACCTCTCAATCTCTCACTCACATGCAGTTGGACCTTTAATCAGGTCTAGTCCAAAGCCTGACAACGTTCGCCCCAGTGTAGCTCAGTGAAGTTCTCTCTGAAACTGAATGTAATTCAGCAAAATTCTGTTTGATCTGCAATCTGACCCAAATATCTAAATCCCCTGTAGTGTTATCTGTACCTTCATACTATCAATCAGAAACAGCCTGTAGACAAACTTCTGTCTGATCCTGACTGTAGACTGACATACCTATATCTGATCCTGACTGTAGACTGACATACTTGTGTCTGATCCTGACTGTAGACTGACAAACTTATATCTGATCCTGACTGCAGACTGACAAACTTCTGTCTGATCCTGACTGTAGACTGACATACTTGTGTCTGATCCTGACTGTAGACTGACAAACTTCTGTCTGATCCTGACTGTAGACTGACAGACCTATATCTGATCCTGACTGTAGACTGACAAACTTATATCTGATCCTGACTGTAGACTGACAAACATATCTTAACCTGACTGTAGACTGACAAACTTATATCTGAACCTGACTGTTGACTGACAAACTTGTGTCTGATCCTGACTGTAGACTGACAAACATATCTTAACCTGACTGTTGACTGACAAACTTATATCTGAACCTGACTGTTGACTGACAAACTTGTGTCTGATCCTGACTGTAGTCTAACAAACTTGTATCTGAACCTGACTGTAGACTGACAACCTTGTGTCTGATCCTGACAGTAGTCTAACAAACTTGTATTTGAACCTGACTGTTGACTGACAAACGTATATCTGAACCTGACTGTTGAATGACAAACTTCTGTTCGAACCTGACTGTTGACTGACAAACTTGTGTCTGATCCTAACTGTAGACCGACAAACTTGTGTCTGATCCTGACTGTAGTCTAACAAACTTATATCTGAACCTGACTGTTGACTAACAAACTTATATCTGAACCTGACTGTTGCCTGACAAACTTGTGTCTGATCCTGACTGTTGACTGACAAACTTCTGTCTGATCCTGGCTGTAGACTGACAAACTTCTGTTTGAACCTGACTGTTGACTGACAAACTTTCTGTCTGATCCTGATTGTAGACTGACAAACTTCTGTTTAAACCTGACTGTTGACTGACAAACTTGTCTGATCCTGACTGTAGACTGACAAACTTGTGTCTGATCCTGCCTGTAGTCTAACAAACTTGTATCTGAACCTGACTGTTGACTGACAAACTTATATCTTAACCTGACTGTTGACTGACAAACGTATATCTTAACCTTACTGTAGACTGACAAACGTATATCTTAACCTTACTGTAGACTGACAAACTTCTGTTTGAACCTGACTGTAGTCTAACAAACTTATATCTGAACCTGACTGTTGACTGACAAACTTGTGTTTGAACCTGACTGTTGACTTACAAACTTGTGTCTGAACCTGACTGTAGTCTAACAAACTTATATCTGAACCTGACTGTAGACTGACAAACTTATATCTGAACCTGACTGTAGACTGACAAACTTCTGTTTGAACCTGACTGTAGTCTAACAAACTTATATCTGAACCTGACTGTTGACTGACAAACTTGTGTTTGAACCTAACTGTAGACTGACAAACTTGTGTTTGAACCTGACTGTAGACTGACAAACTTGCGTCTGAACCTGACTGTAGACTGACAAACTTGTGTCTGAACCTGACTGTAGACTGACAAACTTGTGTCTGAACCTGACTGTAGACTGACAAACTTGTGTCTGAACCTGACTGTTAACTGACAAACTTGTGTTTGAACCTGACTGTAGACTGACAAACTTGTGTCTGAACCTTACTGTAGACTGACAAACTTATATCTAAACCTGACTGTTGACTGACAAACGTATATCTGAACCTGACTGTAGACTGACAGACTTGTGTCTGAACCTGACTGTAGACTGACAAACTTGTGTCTGAACCTGACTGTTGACTGACAAACTTGTATCTGAACCTGACTGTTGACTGACAAACGTATATCTGAACCTGACTGTTGACTGACAAACTTGTGTTTGAACCTGACTGTTGACTGACAAACTTGTGTTTGAACCTGACTGTAGACTGACAAACTTGTGTCTGAACCTGACTGTTGACTGACAAACTTGTGTCTGAACCTGACTGTAGACTGACAAACTTATATCTGAACCTGACTGTTGACTGACAAACGTATATCTGAACCTGACTGTAGACTGAAAAACTTATATCTGAACCTGACTGTTGACAGACAAACGTATATCTGAACCTGACTGTTGACTGACAAACGTATATCTGAACCTGACTGTAGACTGACAAACGTATATCTGAACCTGACTGTAGACTGACAAACGTATATCTGAACCTGACTGTTGACTGACAAACGTATATCTGAACCTGACTGTAGACTGACAAACATATATCTGAACCTGACTGTAGACTGACAATTGTATATCTGAACCTGACTGTTGACTGACAAACGTATATCTGAACCTGACTGTAGACTGACAATTGTATATCTGAACCTGACTGTTGACTGACAAACTTATATCTGAACCTGACTGTTGACTGACAAACGTATATCTGAACCTGACTGTAGACTGACAAACTTATATCTGAACCTGACTGTTGACTGACAAACTTGTGTCTGGACCTGACTGTTGACTGACAAACTTATATCTGAACCTGACTGTTGACTGACAAACGTATATCTGAACCTGACTGTAGACTGACAAACGTATATATGTACCTGACTGTTGACTGAAAAACTTATATCTGAACCTGACTGTAGACTGACAAACGTATATCTGAACCTGATTGTAGACTGACAAACGTATATATGTACCTGACTGTTGACTGAAAAGCTTATATCTGAACCTGACTGTTGACAGACAAACGTATATCTGAACCTGACTGTTGACTGACAAACGTATATCTGAACCTGACTGTTGACTGACAAACTTATATCTGAACCTGACTGTTGACTGACAAACGTATATCTGAACCTGACTGTAGACTGACAAACGTATATCTGAACCTGACTGTAGACTGACAAACGTATATCTGAACCTGACTGTAGACTGACAAACGTATATCTGAACCTGACTGTAGACTGACAAACATATCTGAACCTGACTGTTGACTGACAAACTTTTATCTGAACCTGACTGTAGACTGACAAACTTTTATCTGAACCTGACTGTAGTCTAACAAACTTATATCTGAACCTGACTGTTGACTGACAAACTTATATCTGAACCTGACTGTTGACTGACAAACGTATATCTGAACCTGACTGTAGACTGACAAACGTATATCTGAACCTGACTGTAGACTGACAAACGTATATCTGAACCTGACTGTAGACTGACAAACATATCTGAACCTGACTGTTGACTGACAAACTTTTATCTGAACCTGACTGTTGACTGACAAACTTATATCTGAACCTGACTGTAGACTGACAAACTTTTATCTGAACCTGACTGTAGTCTAACAAACTTATATCTGAACCTGACTGTTGACTGACAAACTTATATCTGAACCTGACTGTAGTCTAACAAACTTTTATCTGAACCTGACTGTAGTCTAACAAACTTTTATCTGAACCTGACTGTAGTCTAACAAACTTATATCTGATCCTGACTGTTGACTGACAAACTTGTGTCTGAACCTCTGTCTGAATCTGATTGCAGTTTGACAGAATTGTGCCTAAACACAGCTGTTGTCTGACAAAAGTTCTGTCCCAGCCGCAGCTCTAGCCTGTTAAAATTCAGTCTGGATGAATTTGCAATCTGACAAAATTGACAAAACCCAGCTGTAGCCTGACAGATTTCTGTCCGAACCTGTCTGTAACATAACAAAACGTGGTAATGGTAGGCTGGCAATGTTCTGTCTGAATCTGCCTGCAATCTTAAGGAATTCTTTATGAGCCTGACTGTAGTTTGACAAAAGTATGTCTCTGTTGGACAGTAGCCTGACAGAATTGCCTGAACCCAACATAATTCTGTCTAACTCATATTAGACTGTCTCAGTTAGACTGCAACTTGATAAATTTTAGTTGAACCTGACTGTAGCCTGTCAAAATTCAGTGTTATTGTAGTGTAACAAAAAACATCTGTAGATTCAATTATATTGAGTTCAGGCACATACTGTAGAATCTGTGTATTGATTGTGAGAGGTTGCATTGGCTGTGAGAGGTTGCAACATCACTCTACCCTAATCTCATCACTAACCTTGCCTCTACACTTAGCCTTACCATAAAATTGAATGAATTATATTGTGGGAACTATTTTGTTGGCCCCGCACTGATAAAAGGTGCCCACAATGTAAGTATATGAAGAGTTAGGAAAGCTACCATTCCCAGCGGAAATACTGTCTTAATGTAAGTTATCACACACTTCATTATAATGCTGAAAAAGTCTGAAACAAACTGCTATTCCAGTTTAATTACAAATGCAGTTACACTCATGTTATTACATGATAATTACATGGCAGAGAATATACTGTAGAAACTGTGTATTGATTGATGTTCTGAAGCAGACTCATCAACCGAGAGCTATAAACATCAGCAATTGTGAATTTTACCTTATAGTTCAGTTCAATGTGCTAAATGTTAATACTCATCACTATAAACATGCTAAACAAGTCATGTTCACCTCACATTCGTTCTTAAAACCTCAGTTTGAGTTCATCAAGTTATTCATTTTTTAAGGTCTTTTATATAAATACCATCTAAGGTCCTTTTGTAGAGTCGGGTTCTGAGGAGTGAAACACACCAACCAGAGGTGTGATGCAATACCATCGCTTTCTGGACCATCACATTCTAAAGGTCATATGGAAAATGTTAATCTTGTTATTATTGTTTACACTTTGTATGTGCGTTCTTGTGTTCATATATATATATATACATATATATATATATATATATATATATATATATATATATATATATATATATATATATATATATATACATATAGGGGTTTAGCCCAAAATGTTACTAGTCCATTGAGAACTTTCCCAACTCCCATTTTATTTACTTCTAAACAATTCATTACATGCTTAGTTATAATGTAAAGAATTATATTTACATTTGATTTACGTTTTTTATTGACAGATTTAAGTGTTTTTCAAATATAAACCAGCACAAAAAAACATGTTAAAAATGTAAAGCATGTTTTTCTTTCTTTCCACAAAACAAGGCAGGATCAAATTAAAATAATAATAAAATATCTTCTTCTGCTTAAAGTCATAAATGTGATATTGAGAGAAAGCCTAGAATGTGAATGTTAACATCATTAATTTCTCTGCAGTGATCTATATGTGAGGCATTTCAAGGCACATATATGCCATGGGGGGCCTCGGAGGATTAACTAGGCTATAAGAATGAACTAGCTTTTATGAATTATTAATGGTAGTTGTTTTGGACATGGAGGAAAATATGTTTACATCGTCATGAACGGTTAAACGGGTATGAACTTGGGCAGCGACTATTTTGGCCAGTGCTACGTGCTTAACCGGCATCAGTGGAAAGCAACAGCCTGTGCCCAAGGAAACGGCCGTTTATTAAGAGTGGTGATAAGCTGTGAAAGCACTCAGAACTAGGGCGCTGTGTCGTGGACTTTGCAATAAAAGATTACAGAATGTCTGTGCTTGGAGCCGGTTATCAGCATTTATATTGGGAACAAATATAACACTGCCTTTCTGATCTATGACAGGTGTGTGTGTGTGTGTGTGTGTGTGTGTGTGTGTGTGTGTGTGTGTGTTGGAGCCAGTCTGGAGGTTACATAAGAAAATCATAACATACCTTGCATTCTAAAAGTTATATGGTCTTTGATATTGTCCAGCTTATGTTTAGAGAAGTGGTCCCATACCCTTCCCGAACACACACACACACCTCTAACGGTATTCATATCTTTGCGTATAAACTATTCAGAGTTCATGCAGTTCAGCCACATGTTTTATTCACCAGTGCGCTAGGACTGAGGAGCTGCATATCTAGGCCAGTCATTACGCCGCTTTACTCCGACGCGTTAGTTATCTGAGACAGTCACACAGACTCGCACATTTACATTGATGGTTTGAGTGCTTTGAGTGGCTTGTTACATTTACATTTACTGCTGCTAGGAGATGCTGTTTTCCGGAGAAACTTGGAAAAGTGCATACTTGTCCACTCAGAGAACTCAGCACTCGTCTGCTAGCTAATACAAATAGATTCAGATGCCCTTCAGTTCGGACACTGGCAGAAACAGTGCAATAGAATGCATTTTAGTAAACACTTAGATTAGTACTCACTGATGTTCTTCAAAGAGATGGGTCACCGGTTTGTGTTTGAAGAGTCAGTGGAAGTCCATTCCACCAGCTGGGTACCAGGACAAAGAAGAGTTTTGGTATGAGATGCTTATGAACAGAATTTGCTGCAAAGTATAAACAGTCTAGATTTATTCAATGTTAACATCAGCCCCAAACCTGCAGAAGAGGAACTCTTTAGTCAGATGATTGTTTTGATTGTTTTTGTGTTAAAGGCATGAAACCAGAGAGCAATGTTGTTCCATAGAAATCTGTTCATTTGAAATCTGCTTTTTTGCAGATTGACATTGCCAAGTTACAGAGAATATAAAGTGTCATTTTTTTCTGTGAAGTCTGTGTCATCTGAGGTTGCAACATCGCTCTACTTACCCTAATCTCATCACTAACCTTGCCTCTACACTTAGCCTTACCATAAAATTGAATGAATTATATTGTGGGAACTATTTTGTTGGCCCCACACTGATAAAAGGTCCCCACAATGTAAGTATACGAAGAGCATTTCCAGCGGAAATACTGTCTTAATGTAAGTTATCACACACTTCATTGTAATGCTGAAAAAGTCTGAAACAAACTGCTATTCCAGTTTAATTACAAATGCAGTTACACTCATGTTATTACATGATAATTACATGGCAGAGAATATGCCGTTACAATTGTCAAGATACGCTTATGTAATTACATAGGGTAAAAAAGAATTTAGTACAATTGCTTAATTACTACCTCATCAAAAGTGTCATTGTTCAAGTCTAGCTACACATTTATTAGAGACATTTAATATAAAGTGGGACCACAATTATATATTTGTTTTTTAATAAGGAATGTAAAGTTTATTTCTATCTTACCCAAATGGTCTGAGACCTCTTGTAAAACAATAACGTACTGCAGTGTTTTTCCTGTAATGTTGATGTACAGTTGTTAAACACTATAGTGATACTCCACATATAAGCAGGTATTGTGATTTGCATAGATTTCATTATTAGTCATGAATCCTTTATAGCTGTAAACACATTTATAATAATGAAAGTAACTTTGATAACTCGTGAGTAGACTTGCTATTTGTAGGCTGATTGATTTTTATGTGTGCATCATATCCATTACAGTCGGGGTGTGTTACTCATGAATAAATGTTTTTAATGAATGGTTCAAAATGAGTATGTGACTATGTATGAGTATTATTATGCAGTCCATTAATATACCATGAACAGTTCATGTACTAGTAGTTGCTGTAAAGTGTTTGCTTATTTTGTAATGGCTATATGAGTGGACAGAGTTATTAGTTTCAGTAATTCAGCAACATTGTTGTCATTGTGTAAACGCTGCATTCATGTATGTCTGTTATGTTCCATTTGGGGGAACACAGTGTCCAGTTTTCATCACCAGTGTCTTCTGAGAGCGACAGAGGATGCATTTTTTAAAAAGAGAGTGAATAAATCAAAGTCTCCTCCACCATAGTAGCCTCATACAATCTTTTTACCATCTCGTTTCGAGGTTAGCGATGGGTTTGAGTTTTGTCTTTGTTGGCTTTTTGCTCATTGACTTATCCATAGTGCGCCCTAGCACTGTTCAGCATAGTCTGAAGAATTGCTGTTAATAAATACGTGCACTTAATAATCCGACACCCACAGCCAGTCTGTGTTTTTTAGTAATCCATTCATTACATTTACATGCACTTGGGTAATCAGATAATGGGAAAACTTGCAGTTAGAAATCAGAGTTCTGCTTTGCGACCAGCCAATAGACTCGTAAAATAAGACATGAATTAAATTTATTGTAAAAGTTAAACTTTTTAGACCTGAATCACTTTAGCTGAAAATACTGATTTACATAGTCTAAAAAATAAAGAATGTTTAGATTCTTCTTTTTGTTAACCATGTAGTTTGCTTTTAAGCTTTGCTCCAAAGGTGGTTTATTGCCACCTGCCCTTTGCTGTGTTAAATGTTGCTTGCTTGTTTTGGTACCGCGGTGCACCGACCGAAGCAACATGAAGGAAATCAGAGTAAGTGTGTACATGTGCTAAAACTGGATTACTGAGCTATAATCTAGGTCTCGTTATTAGCTCTCGACCTTAATTACATCTAAGAAATCCAAGTAAACTGTTTGCATGACCTTTTGAATAAACTGCAGTAAATGCATTGTGATCAGATTATTAAGTGCATGTAAACGCACTCATTGTCTGCATCACTGGTGTGTTTAACTTGTAAGTGATACTCCAGACTCGATGCTTAGTAAACATTTGGAAACTAAGCATGACAGTCATAGCAACAGTGCACGAACAGCCCAGCTTCGCTTTGGAGCTACAGATGGTTTAAAGGGTCAAACAAGCAAGATGTTAGTTGCACTCCCCGCAGCATATATCACAAAGAAAAACCAGTTCTTCATAGTTATTAACATGTAATCTTTGTCATCATTAACATGTCAGCTTTATATAGTATTCTAAAATAGAAGCATTCTTTTTCAGATCAGCTTGAAAGCTAATCTGTAAGCAGCATCCCTACAGTACGATTCTTTCTGAACATGGCTGAGTGTGTCTGGGGTTTGTCTAGTTTGTGCATATGTTTACTTACAGTTTGGTCTGATGCCATCATAAGCGTTGTAAACTGAGGAAAGGAATTCAGAATTATATAATGTAACCTAATAATGTAAGTGATTATATGTGGGTAGGTTCAGGTTGCATGTGTTAAGTGTGACAGTGAGGAGTAAATGAATGCAGTGAGCTCTGTGTTATATTTAGCTGCACTGTAGTAGTTGCCTAGCGTGAGTTGTAGCAATCGAGGCATTGATGCTGTTTGAAAAGCTCCGATTAAAATCACTGCTGTTCTCCCCAATCTGCACTTCCCATCAGAGCTCTCCGTAGCCTGCACTGCTCAGCACTGTAACCGAGCAGCCAAGTCCTCACACACAACAGAGCAATTACCACAGGAACACAGTGTGAACGGCAAGATTGTAGAGGTTGGCCAAAACACACCAGCCAGTGACGAGGCGACAGGACAAACCTCTGACCTGCCTGTGTGTGTGTGTGTGTGTGAGAGAGAGAAAGAGAGAGAGAGAGAGAGAGAGAGAGAGAGAGTGTGAGAGTGGTGGAGAGCTACGGGAGCCGCAGGTGTTTTGTGGCATCTCGATTGCTTGGCTTCTGGGCTTACTGTCTTTTATCTGAAGAGCACATGTTCTTATTTAGGCCAAGTGTGTATCTGCGCGTGTGTGTTTTCACTTATTGCCATGAGGTTCCTGCCCTACATTCTAACCTGCTTATATAAGAATACTTAATATTCTGTGTCTGTATGAAATTACGTATAATTTATTGCTTGTGCTTATCTAACTCTTGCTTTTCTTTATTGGTCGTTTTATTAATGGTACACCTATCATATAAGAGCACTTTGTAGGTTTGCAATTAATGGCAGTAACTCACAGTTCGTCCAGGGGAGCAGTGTTTGCCTAGTCGAGTGTGGCTGGCTAGTCTTAGTGGCCAAACAATACGAATATATTGGGAATTAAAATAAAAACAAAGCAAAATAAACTGAAATGCCATTGAAAGCCCAAGTAGCAAACTACCTAAAACGATGTTTCTACGTAACTTTTAAAATTATACTTATTCCTCTTTTAACAACTGTTTGTTTTTATTATTTCTCCCTTTTACATTAGAGATGGAAGAATTGATCGGCCACGTATCAGTACTGGCCGATTTTTAATCAAAATATGCGATCAGCCATCAGCCGATATTTCTCCAATTTAGTCAATCCCGAGAGCCTATTAATGGCATTAAACAAAGCCCTGCAATTCCTATCTGAACCACTAGTTGGAAATACATACCTTTTATTTTCAACAAACTGACTAAAACAGCAGCCTCGCGAGAACAGTTTATGGTGTTCACTGCTGATAGAAAACATATCGTCAGTCTGGCAGGTTTTTTTGCCGCATATGATAAACACATTTAACACTACTAATCTAATACGGCACTTAAGAGTACACCACACGGCTGAATACAGTAAATATCAGAAAACAGCAGAGCTAGCATGGGCGGCTAGCACAAAACAAATAACCCAGAGAACCGTGCAGACCAGATCTGACCGGTACGAACAAGTACAGCAGTGACAGTCAAAAATCTAAAGGAATCATATTAATTGCATGCAGCCAGCCGTGGCATATAGTCCCGCCATCGATCTGTATCCGCTATCAGCCGACCACGTTGAAAGGTGATTGGCTATCGGAATCGGCCTCAAAACGCTGATTGGTCCATCACTATTTTACATTATTGCTCATGAATGAGTGCTGAGCATTGTTCATATGCACAATTTTTCTCATTACTTATTAGAAATGACACAACAAAAGAAAAGAAGAAGTTTGGGTGCTGTGAGTTTCACATTTCTATAGTCAACAATAGAGATGGAAAGATAGATCAGCTAGCACAAAACAAACAACCCAGAGATTCGTGCAGATCTGACTGGTACGATCAGTACAGCAGCAACAATTCAGTATTCTACATTTAATGACTGCAGTTTTTTGTTTAAAATAACCCAGAGTCTGCGTTTAAGAACTGCAGTTTTGACTGCATTTATTTAATAAGCTTCTTTCATTTTAAAATCAGGGTCTAAATTGAATGATTGCAGTTTTGGGGATATTTGTTTGATTTACTTTTAAAAAAATTTTGTTAAAAAATATGATGCTGTTTCATATGAGCTCGTTACAAAAGTTAATAAACCAGTTCATCACTTACTTGCGCTAATAACTACATGTATCCCTGCCGTGGCATATAGCCCCGCCCTCTATCGGAATCGGCCTCAAAAACGCCGATCGGTCCATCTCTAGTCAACAAGCATAGCATTCAGCTGCAAAATAACTGAAATCATTTAAAGGTTAAATTCTGTGAAAAGGCATGTGTCCTTCATGCTAAAAAAGGTGGCCATCTTGGAAAATGACTGCCAATTTAAAAATTCGAGCAGCTAAAGGGAACCAATAGTGTCACGTTTAATAAAGACTTTTGAAAAAGTACTTAAACTTCTCATTGTTTACAGCGATGTATATTACTTTTACGATATTTGACAGACGCTCTTATTTATAGTGTTCGTCCCCAAACACTCTTATTGGTATAGTATAGATTCTTTGCCCAGGTGAGGAATCAAACTCCAGTCTACAGCATGGTGGGCATCCCAGTACACTATATCAGCCATATCATACATACTGTGTAGAGTTCTGTATGTTCCTGTTTTTGGTGGGTTTTTATTTATCTTTTATAATGTATGCGATAGTTTTTGGCTCCATGCGGCTAATTGAGCAGATCATAGTAGTCTGGTTCAACCCTCTTGGCTCCATGTCTGACTTCCTCTCTCTCTCTCTACACCTCTCCCTTATCAGTCCATCTCTCGTCTTGTTATTCATGGTGAATTAAGTACGTTGGTTCCTTTAGGTCTGTTATACTTCAAGGCTCATTTCATAATATGTTTCCAGGCTCCTTAGATGTCGGATTTGAAGAAATACTTCAGACCAGCGCACACAAACACACTCATGCTTCCGATTATGATCATGTGATCATGAGGCTTTTGATCTGCTGTAAAGTAGTTTCTTCCTGATTATTTCTCGTACACGCGGTCAGCCCATTCACACGCACTCCATCTCTCTCTCTCTGTCTCTCTTTCTCTTCATACACACCCACACACACTTTCACTCATTGTAAATACCCTCATCAGAGCGTGCTCCGAAAGGATTATTATGGCTGTTGCAGCTGGAGCTTGTGAAGGTGCTTTAAGGGATTCCAGTAAACTAAAGAAGATTTCAGTTCTCCTGCTGGAACGTTCGGTTCACCCCAGACCACAGAATAATAACCGCATGCTTTAAAGGCCACTTACACCAGGATGTTGATGTTAACCTACAGTTACCTATGAGGTTCTAGAAACCAAACCCAAGAGCTCCTGTGCTCCAAACATCAGTGCAGTCTTTCTGTATTCCAGGTTCTTTATTGGTTGGTCTTTCTATTGAGAACTGAACAGTTTTAGGTTTGTTATCATTTTTTTTTTATTTTGTCCAAAAACTCAGTTTTTGGTTCTCATCTGACCACAAACCCATATCTCACATTTTAGCAGATTCGCTCTGATGCTTTCTGGTGAACAGACATGCTTTGTTGTGTATTATCTTCAAAATTGGGTTCTTTCTAATCCTCATCTAGCTTTGATTTTGAAGAACAAACCTAGACCGTGTTAAACAACACTCATTGGGATATAAAAAAAAACATTTTGTAGCCCTTCTTGTGCATGTCTGTAATGTTATCCTTTGAGTGCTCTATGGTCTCCATTTCACTGCTTTGCTTTACATTCACGATCTGAGCAGTTAATTAATAAAATGTGAATGTTTGTAAAGATGAGCAGCTTGAGGCTGATTGTAAGCCAGCTGTATCTTCACCGGGGCGATCTTTGTAAACTTTTCAGTTTGTCATAGGTTCTTACATTGAGCTAATGTTGTTTTAAGTGAACAAAATTCAAGTATGTCAGCATATTCTGGATATTTTTAAGGCAAATTTTAAAATGCTGATTCAATCATGTATTCACAATTGCATTTTTAATTGTGAGTGTATAGTAAAACAAAAACAATTGTAATTGCATTTCTGTTGTGAGTGTATATTAAAACAAAAACAATAGTAATTGCATTTCTATTGTGAGTGTATATTAAAACAAAAACAATTGTAATTGCATTTATATTGTGAGTTTATATTAAAACAAAAACAATAGTAATTGCATTTCTATTGTGAGTTTATATGAAAACAAAAACAATAGTAATTGCTTTTCTAATGTGAGTGTATATTAAAACAAAAACAATAGTAATTGCATTTCCTCATGGTGACGTTTCAGCTCTGCCAAAATGAAAATGCAGTTGGGATCCTGTGCTACTGTATTATTACTGTCAGTGAGGCGCTGCTGTCAGTCAGGTGCTGTGGTCAGGACGCCGAGAGGGGCTTTTGAGTGCAGGGCATATATTATGTGATGAGGTGCTGAAGTATAGCTAAATGCTAGTTTAAGACGATCCAGAGTTAGCAGCAGCAGCAGCTGCTGAGTGACATGTTAACCTTCGCTAACCAGTGATCCATGACCGACTAGGAGAGCCTGTGGTTGGACAAGCACTAGTCTTAGTAACATAATGAGGAGATTCTGGCAGCAGTGTCGGAGGAACACTGGTCCTGGACTCTCACTGCCCTGCATTACTCTCTCTGCTTTAACAGACCCACTACAGATATTCAGCAGTCATGTACAAACAGTTTTGTGTGGAAGTGGATTTTGAGCTTTCATTTGTAAAAAGGTTTAATTATGCTGCTAGGCTTTTAAAATAAAAATAAAAATATGTCGCCGCAGAAATTCAGATGAATCTCATTTTTTCACTCTTTTAAGTGAGTTTTAAGGAATTTCTTTAAAAAATACCCCGTCTAACCAAGTTATTTCAAAAAAGAAAACTTTTTAAACTGATCTTAGTGTTATATAATCATGAACATGCACCAGCCACACATTTCACTGCAGGGTTTAATGAGGAGGCATTCGCTTTGAATGTTTTTTTATACACTGCAGAAAAAAGGAACTGGCCCAAACATGAACTAACTAAGTGTACATGTCTGTTTAATTCTGTACCTCCTCAAGATATCGCTACAACTGTTAAAATATCTAATCTGGCTAATTTGCTACTCCGCTTGTTATGTAGCTTGCCTAATTGGCCAATACGAAGCCATATACTTCACTTTTCTGCACTCACACGCTTGTAGGGGTTAAAGAACAAATATGAAAGCTTCAGTGGATCTGCCCTTAAATTGTCTTACAGGACACTGAGTGGTTGTGCCGTGTAAGCTTCGGAATGTAGGAATATTGTTTGCTACTCCAGGAATGCAGGCTTTGTGCCAGCCGTTCTGGGGAATATTTGGAGGTGTTGAAGAGTTGTGTGTGTGTGTGTTGACTGACTGGCTTGAATAATATCAGAATGTTGCCAGGGTGGAGGAATGCACCTGGCAGTTTGGCGGGCATCTCTAGGATAGTTGAGGAAATCGTGTCAGTCGTGTAATTCTATGCAGTGAAACTGTTAACAGTGTGCAGCACTGAGTACAGACTGAACTCCTACACCTCAAGTGTTTACTCAGCACTGCTTATTCCTCTGTACAGTCTTTCTGTTTTAATGGTTTCAGGCAAAAGGAGCTCCTCAAGGAGGAAGAAAAGTGATAGAATGGGATGAAATATGATGAACACTGGAGTGGAAAGGAATACCTGTTGAATTTCAGACTCGCCGAACTGATATAATGGAAAAAGTTGGATGCAAGACGGGAAACACACTGAGTGCATTCACCTACATACTAAGAATGCTGTCATCATTTTATTGCTGTAAAGCTCATGCTATGATATGAATCTGATATCAAGTTACAGTCATTATTAAAGCATTAACAGACAAATGGGTTTCATCTTTTAGTTATTTAGCTCTTGTATACTGTCAAAACCCTGTGACCCAATTGAACACTTAAAGGTCCATATCATGAAAAACCTAATTCATCTGTAAGGTGTTTTAGGTGCCTCTAAAGGTTTTAAATTAATAATTACTAGAATTTCACATGAACGAGAACACAGAAAGTTTATATCCACTCCTCTACTTGCATACAGTTTGTGCGAAAGCTTAGAGCTGTAAGTGTGTGAGTGTGTGTAGTGAGGGGGGTTTCTAGCATTGTTCTGCCATGTAGATGAAAGTCTAAGCTCAGATTAAGCAGTCTTGTGTTTGACCTCAAGTCTCCAGAGATTAGGAGCTCAAACCGGAATCTGGTCTCCTCGGTTTGAATGCTTGAACACTTTCCATCTTTTAGTCCTTAAGCACATCAACCCACTGACTTCTGGACCATCACTCGCACAACCCTGGAGCTGAAACCAGCCACATAAGACATAAAGCCTGATTTATGACTGTCTATCACAAAGTGCTTTCTTTTCCATTGTAATATTCTGAAGCATTTGCTTTGGTAAACAATTCATTTTCCACATAATTCCAAGTTTGTTGCTCTGCTATTTAAATGAGAGTACTGAAATATGTGGTTACCTAATGAATCATATTCACAGTGTATTTACATTTGATATCAAGAGGTTGATATCAACACATCTGCACCTCCAATGTTTTCCATTTGGTTCTAATGCCAAAGTAAAAAAAGTTGTAAAGAATATTTGTTCTTTTCATAAAACAAGACTTGATACCCAACCGTTTTTCATCATACACAGATCTGCTTATGAACACAAATAGATTGAAGTCCACACTTTCAGCAAAATATGTCCACTTCATTTAATGTGCTATAAAAGAGATGATTAATATTTGACTGACATTTTGTCAGATTTTAGATTATAAATGATTTCCAGAATCACATAGAGTTATTAATTAAAGACTGTACATGATTTAAGGTTTATAAAAAATTATACTGGTTTATAAAAAAAATTATAAATCTTTTTTACTTGTGAGCTGCGTTAGTACAGTGTCCTCTCCCAGCCCAGCTTAGATTACGTAGTTGCTCCTCCTGGGTGCTAATTCGTAAGTGAAGTCCTCATGCATTGTATTAGTCATGCTAGTAAAGAAAATGTGTAGTGTGAGGCGTAGTACGTGTATAGAGTACTATTCGGAGTACAGTGTTGTTCAATGGTGTGGTGAGATAATACCACTGTACCACAAGACGTCTATATTGTTTATGAGCAGTTTTTATGGGAAGTGCTGTGTGTAAACGACAGAGATGGGAGTGGCTGCTTGATTTACGCACGGCCTACTAGATTTTAGAAATGAGTAGAAAGCATGTTAAACCTTTCATTTAGATATAATTACATTTAGCCTCACTGTTTCTGCTGCTGTCTCAATGCATGCACTTTGTCATTAGCATTGTCAGTGGGCTTAAGAGTTCACCCTTAAAACTTTCTTCCTATCATTTTGAAACATGGTCTGCATTATGCACTTGAGGCAGCGCATGCAAATCATCTTCACTGTAGCCACAGAGAACACAATTAAACACTTATTTGAATGGTTTCCACACTTAAGAAAATTTGATAGCATTTTTACTAACATGGCATTTGCCTTGGATTAATATAACATGAGGTAGAGCTTGGAAATATGCCAAATATGTTCATTCACAATAAATGCTTACAGTATCCGCAGCCTGGCTTCTGTTGTAACAGCCTTGTAATGCCTATCAATACACTCATTTATTTCTGCATTTATATTTTGCATAATGTGCTGCATTAGGTTTAGTTAAACCAGACTAATTATTCTCTCTTTGTAGATGCAAAGTGTTTAAGCAGGTCTGAAAGATTAATCATCTACCAAAATCACAAGAGTGCAAAAAGTGCTGTTTTAATTATATTCTATTTAATTAACAATGTTTTTTGTTTAGAGAAGTAAAATTGTTGTAATAACTATTGTAATAGCTTGTAAACGTCGTGTGGTTGAGTTAAGACCAATCAGAAGCTATGTGTTGTGACATCACAACCTCAACTACCTAGAAGTCTAGTGCACTATGCTCATTGTTCCAGCCGAGAGCCAGACAAACTGGATATGTTTCCTAAATTAAGGCCTAAAACCTTAGTTTATAAAGAGTCAGTATTAAATCACATTATTGACTAGAAAAATCACAATTTTAAACAATAAGCTCAGAAAAGCATGTAGTATTGTACAGCCAAGCTCTAGCCTGAGGTCATTTCTCCTGCTCGCTTTCTACAGGGTAAAAGGTTTGGAGGTCTTTACTGATGTGAGAGTGCTCACTCTATAAAAGTGACGCGGCTCATTCAGTCAGGACTAATATCAGTAAGAAATGCTGGTAAAACTTGCGTTACCTCACCGTGTACAGTTATCCGGTCCACATAAACAGAGCACTGTCCAAATACTAGCAGGATTTAAATGCACTCACACCGTGGAAGTGAAGAAGTTTGTTGAATACAGGAATGTGTTAGCAAAATTCCAGACACCTACCCGGCATTCCGATCCTGATTAATTTCAAATATGTGCTGCGATTGCTATTATGACAGCACTGGGCTTCAAATACACACACATTCACATACCTACAATACCTGTAAACAGTGTTTTCATATACACTGTCTACAGTTGGGGAACTTTTCTAATAAACGTTGTTTATTAGCTAGGAACTGCAGATTTACTGAATTTGGGCCTATTCTGCTAATTAATATTTTTTTGGATATATTTTTGGTATATGAGCCCATGTTGGCTCCAGTAAAGGGTTGAATAGATAAAAGTTGGGCTTTAAGGTAAAAGGTTAAATAGCTAATGGGTGAATGCTGATGACGTGTAAAATGAGAGAAGTATAACATTTTTGTTTGGCGTTGTTATCACAGAAATTAGCATATTGTTTTCTGGTTTAATTAAACCTGATCAGTCTTTAAAGTGTAACCAACAAAGAAGGTCAGCACATTTGTATCAATACAATACGCCCCCTAACCTTCTTTTCTGAGAGTCCCTTATTTACTTTCTTTCAAGGAAACCCTCGTCAGTGATCAAAACAAGGCCTGTGGGTACTTTGCTGTTTCAGAGTCAGGCCCTAATTTGATGGAACAGTGAATTTGGCTGTCTACCCGAAAGTCCTGCAGGAGAGTGTCCGGTCATCAGTCCATGATCTAACACTCAGGCACAACTGGATAAAGCAGAAGAGCAAAGTCCACCTCTCAATTGTTCAAAAGAAACAAGGTTTTGGAGAGGCCTAGTCCTGTCTTAAACCCCGTTGGGATGAAGTTGCAGAAGCTTCAATTAATTTGCAAAATCTCTCCAGTGTTACTGAATTAAAGCAATTCTGCAACAGAAAAGGGGCCCATGTTCCTCCACAGTGATGTGAAAGATCTCCAGTTATAGGAAGCATTTGGTTGTTGATGTGAAATAGGTATTGCAGAACTGTATCCTGTCAGGTAATGAGTGAATCCTCAGGATGTAGCTTCATATTACATTTTTGCAGGATCTAAACAGTTTACATTTTCACACCACTGTTATTAGAACACTGTAGACTCAACAGATAATGCTGACCACAGCGTGTGTATCGTTCCACCTCCAAATATTGTGCTCCTGTTATAAAATCTGATGTCTGCTTTTGACCTTGGAGCCAAAATCAATTATTCCTTTAGTCTGGTGTTGGCCAGGTCTTGACGTCATTGTGCGCTAGAAACTCTCGCACACATACAGATGCATGCGCATGTGGCCTCCTGACACAAACACTCTCAGACATCATTGCTGTTTCTCCTGCTGGTTTCAGCAGAAGTTCAGTCAGGTTAGTAAGGTTACAAAATAAAGTGGCACTATTAATAGAAGTGGAAGCTGCATTCCCCTTTACTGCAGTCTCGCTGCTGCACTCCTTGTGAGTCTGTGTGTGTGTGAGGGGCATTATACAACACACTTCATTCCTTAGAGACAGACACAGGAGATTAGTCTTTTCCTCTGTGTGTGTGTGACAGAGAGGATGTGATAGATGGATGTGACAGCAATGCATATTTGCTTTTCCTTACAGTCAGACCTGTTGTTATATATAAGATTTATCTGTAGTGCATCTCCACTTAGTAGTTCAGATACATCTAATTGAAGGTGCATTACATGGCCAAAAGTATGGGAACGCTCAAACATCTCATCCATGTTTTGTTTATTAAATATTCCAATATCATTCAAAGCCATGGACAGTATGGAATTGGTCCCTGGTTGGCAGCAGTAACAGTCTCCTCTCTTCTGGGTAGGCTTTATTGGAACAATCCCGTGAGGGCTTAGTTTGAATTACACGTTTCTCTAAATTGTCTGCTGGAGCATCTAGATTTCCCTTCTTTGGAACAAAATGTCCCATGAAAAACAATCTCGGATCATTATTCCTTGTTCATAAGACAGCTGGCATGTAGTGTTCCATGGCTTCTCCAAAGTTCAGATTCCTCCATCAGACTGACCGTTGTAAAGCCTGATCCATCACTCCAGAGAACATGTTTCTCCTGCTTCAGTCCAATGTTATGATTAACATCACCCCAGCATAGTGCTGAGCATGGTGATTGTAGGAGGGTTCAAGTTTCAAGTTTATTTGTCATTTGCACATCATGTCAGGACATCACATGCATTGAAATGCTTGGGGTGAGGCTCAGATACAACTCTACAGCAGGACAGCATTATATATGTAAAAACAGTGCAAACATACAATAGACAATATTAAAGTAAAAATAGACTAGAATATAATATATTACATATATACATTTAGTAATAACTGAAATATATAAAGGACTATACAAAACATACACAAGGTATATACATAAGATATTCAGGAGGACAAATCTAGAAACGTTTGCATAGACAGGTTATCTAAGAAGATAAATCTATTTAAAGTGACTTAGTAATATTGTTCATAGCAGCGATATCAGAATAAATAATATAAAAGTGTAACAGAATGTAATATAGCAGTGACCGAGTGAACGGTATTGGGGTCTTTCAGCCTCACAGTTTGTTCAGAAGCCTGACAGCGTGTGGGTAGAAGCTGTTCAGTAGCCGGGTTGTTCTGGCCTGGATGATGCGGAATCTCCTGCCTGATGGCAGTAAAGTGAACAGACGTGTGCTGGGTGACCGCTGTCTAACCTAATGTTCTGGATTTTCCTCAGGCAGCGGGACTGATACTCTCTCCACTTCAGCCCCGTTGATGTAAAGGGGAGAGTGACCGCCCTTCTCCTGCTTCCTGTAGTCCATAATCATCTCCATCGTTTTGCTGATGTTTAGACGGAGATTGTTGTCGTGGCTCCACTCTGACAGAGCGCTGACCTCGTCTCTATAGGCTGTTTCATCTCCGTCTGTGATGAGACCTAGGAGGGTAGTGTCATCAGCGAATTTGAAGATGAGGTTGGAGGAGTGTTTGGCTACACATTTATGAGTGTACAGGGAGTACAGGAGGGGGCGTCAGAGTGGAAGAGATGCTGTCAACCACCCTCACCACCTGCGGTCTGCTCGTCAGGAAGTCCAGTATCCCCAAGCCTTTTAGCTTCGGGATGAGTTTGGCTTGGATGATTGTGTTGAATGCTGAGCTGTAATCTATGAACAGCATTCTCACATATGCAACTTTGTCCCTGTAGTTCCGTTTGGCTAGCCTGATGGTCCTCTGAAGGTCATATCTGGCCTTCTTGTAGCTAGCCAGATCACCAGAGTTGTAGGCAGACGTTCGAGCTTGGCCATGGAAAGTTCCCAAAACACAGTTCTTGTGTTGATGTTGTTTGCAGAGGCAGTTAAGAACTCAGTAGTGAGTTTATCTAGAAGCAATGACTGTTATTCACCCACCAATTACAGCAAAACCTGTTGTTGAACCACAATCATAATATCATCCAAATCTATGAGGACTTTATAGAGCAACATTAATACTGATACCAATGACAGATTAAATTAAAGACAGCAAAAAAAGACTTTATCATCTATGTAGCTATTCCTGATGAATTCTACTTTAGACTCTTTTTCAGTGTTATTCTAAATGACTCTAATGGACGTCTAAAAAAGCGCTGTCAGAACCCAGACTGCTCACTTCCAGCCGTCATTAGGACGAGCTAAACTCAGTGTGAGGGAGTGTGTGTACACACCACAGCTGCTTACACACACTCATTTATTCAGATTCCCTCCTCAACCCCCACCAGCAACCATGACTGGTTTTGATAATGCCTGGTGTCCTCCATACACACACACGCGTCATGGCTTACGTAAGGTTGTAGTGCAGGTGCTGTACTGTTCACCTCCGTCTTGCTCTCATTAGTTCTCATTAGGACTGTTCTAGTGCTTCCTGCTGCACCTCTCACACACACACACACACACACACACACACACACACACACACTCTGATCCACTTACCTCACAATGCTCATTTCACTGGCACACACGCTCACACAGCTTCTGATCCGCCCCTCAAGACCCTACACTCGGTCTCTGTTACCCTCACAGGCCTTTCTGTCTCACTTTCTGTCTGTTTCAGTCACTTTCTGCCTCTCTCTCTCTCTCTCTCTCTCTCTCTTTCTCTCTGCTTCTCTCTCTGTCTTTGTGTCTCTGTCTCTATCTTTCTCTCTCTCTCTGTTTCTGTCACTTTCTCTGTTTGTTTTTTTCTGTCTTTCTTTCTGTGCATCACTCTGTATGACTGTCTATGTCTCTATCTTTTCTGCTTTCTGTCTATTTCTCTCTGTCTCAGCCTGTCTTTTTCCCTCCCACTCTCTCTGTCTGACTGTCTCTCTTTGTCTTCCTCTTTTTGCCTCTCTCTTGTTCCTGCCACTCCTTGTCTCATCTGCCTTTCTCTGTCTCTCACTCTCTCTCTCTCTCCTCTCTCCCTGCCACTCCCTGTCTAGTCTGCTTCTTTCCCTCCCTCTCTCTCTTTCTTTCTCTCTCTTTGTCTTTTTCTCTTTCCCGTTCCTCTGCTTTCTCTGTCTCCTCTTCCTTTCTCTCTGTCCCTACCACTCCTTATTTCATTTGCTCCTTTCTCTCTCTCTCTCTCTGTCTCTCTCTTTCTCTCTCTCTCTCTCTCTATGTCTCTCCCTGCGACTCCTTGTCTAATCTGCTGCTTTCTTTCCTTCTTTCTTTCTTTCTTTCTTTCTTTCTTTCTTTCTTTCTTTCTTTCTTTCTTTCTTTCTTTCTTTCTTTCTTTCCTTCTTTCTTTCTTTCTTTCTTTCTTTCTTTCTTTCTTTCTGTAACCTATGTTCTATTAAGACCACATCTCTTCATGCAGTGTGCAACTGCGAGCTTGTGATGTACCGGGTTTAAAAGCAAAGTAACTATCAACCATCAACAAGCTTCAGACTAAACAAAAAAACAGAAGTTCAGTGTTGAAGAGATAGCGAAAGTTCTTTTCCACCAAAACATTCTGCAGAGGTGTTTTTCTGCTCCGGCGGGAAAAAAAAGCAATTGCTGTGTTTTTGACTTTTTACAAAAAAGCATCTGGTCCCAAGAATTTATTTATTTAAAGCTGTTTCAGCACATGCTCGAGGCTCATGCCTCCGTCTAGTGGCTGCGTCACGTTACTCTGCAACTTGTCTTTTTAAACCAGGTTTATGCTGGGTTTTAAAAGACTAAAGAAAATCAAGGCAAAGCCACCACCTCCACCCTTTTTGTATGATTCTCCCACGTTTCTCACATCACTCGTTCAACTGTGTGTTGGTAAGGAAGAGAAGACAAACACCAGTTTCATACGTGACACATGTGCAGAATGCATCCAGTATACATCTGAAACTACTGCAGAAGGCTTAGTACATCAGGCCTTTAGAGGTAAAATAGTGTTTTTCTGATGGTAAATATTAGAGATGGACCTTTCAGCACGATCGGCCGATAGCCGATACCGATCGAGAGCGGAGTTTATGCCACGGCAGGGCATATAACATGTATAACATGTAGTTATTAGCGCAAGCAAGTCATGACACATGGTTAAAACTGGTTTATTACCACTTCTAACGAGCTCATGTGAAACAGCATAATATTTTTAACAAAATTAGCAGTAAATAAACAAAGTAAATCAAACACCAATCACGAAAACTGCAATCATTCCATTTAGACCCTTAATTTAAAACAAAAAAAGCTAATTAAATAAATGCCGTAAAAACTGCAGTCATTAAACACATTTATTTATTAAACACGTTTATTTTAAACGACAATCTGTAATCATTAGATGTAGATCTTGAATTGCTGCTTCTGTTCTGTTCATACCGGTCAGATCTGGTCTGTTCTGGGTTATTATCTGTTCTGGGTTATTAGTTTTGTGCTAGCTGCGCGTGCTAGCTCTGCTGTTTGCTGGTTCTCACTGTATTCAGCTGCGTGCAGTGTCGTATCAGACTAGTAGTGTTAAATGTCTTTGTCTTGGTTCCTCAAGGGGGCACGCTGATTTTACTCATTCAAAAGGTGCTGGATGAGTCTGTATCACGTACGGTTAACACTGGCAGGTGGACATGCTTACTTTCAGCACATTTTTTTTCTGCAACCTCGCTGCTGTCGAAAATAAAGGATGTATATTTCCACCTAGCAGTTCAGTAGGAATTGCAGGGAGGGGGTTCTCCTCTTCCTGGATGAAAGGCTTGCTAGAAAAACAGAAATTAGGTTCATTTGTTTAACGTCATTGATCAGCTCTCGGGATCGGCTGTAAATTGGAGAAATATCGGCCGATCACATATTTTGATTAAAAATCGGCTGATACTGAGACATAGCTGATCGATCTTTCCATCTCTAGTAAATATTGTTTCAACATGTTTTCGAGGCTAATATCTCTGCCTTCATTAAAGGAAGTCTTGCAACATTACGTCTTTGCAAACCGAATTTACATCTGGTTTTAAAAGGTGGAAGAAAATTGGTACAAAACCAGCCACGAATTTCTGTATGTATGATATCTTCACCTGCTTGTGGTGTGACCCCCCCTGTGCATATTCACCAGGACATTTTGTGTTTTACCATACATACTAGGGGTGTAAGAAAATATTGAAAATATCGAATATCGGGACATTATGTTTAGTGATACTGTATTGATTCTCAAAATTACAGTATCGATACACAGATTCCTGGCAGACAGTGAATCATTGTGTGTTGTGTTTAAGCCTCCAACATTAACAAGCAGCCCAAGGGCACAATGCTGTTGTAAACATTGGCAAACCTGTTCATATAGTGGTGCAGTTTAATAGTAGGGTTCAAAAAATCACAAAATATATCACTTTGTTTGCAATATGGCAGTATATCGTGATATATTGAATCGTGTCTGCTGTATTACGATACATATTGTATCGCCAGGTTCTTGCCAAAACACAGCCCTAATACATACAGCCTGTAAACTGCCCATTTAGGACCATGCATCAGTTTTGTATGTGACACAAGCTGAATGAGTCTTATATGTGCCTGAAACTGCTGTAAAGGTCTAAAACACTACTCTCTCTCTCTCTCTCTCTCTCTCTCTCTCTCTCTCTTACTGTCAAGGTTGTGTGTTAGGAAGTGTGATTCTGGGCAGCACTTAAAACATTCTGGAAGACTTTTACTGCATGCACACACACACACTCTCACACAGAGTGCAGTGCATGGTGAGCTCTGTATGCCTGTGCACCTCATCTCAAAACAAAGGGGTTGCGTGAGAGGAGAAGGTGGCAGTTCGGTGGTTATGCATACTTCTGCGTATGTGTGTGTGCGCACACCTGGCTGTGTCTCCAGATTTGGTTCTGTGATCACCATTTCAATCTATACCACAAACTACATACACATATTCATGCCATGCTGCCTGTGTGTGTTTTGGCAGCAAGTCAAATAGCCAACATAGGCTACACACACACACACACACACACACACACACACACACACCATTTCTATTCCTTTGATGCTCTGCAAACCTTCCTTTTCCACTTCCACACTCACTTCTCTCACACGCCATCACTGATGGAGAGATATTGGTGAGCTTGAAGCCTCAGTCAGTCCTGGTTCCACAGTCCAGAATCACAGAAATGCACCCGCAACTCCTTTCACATGCACTAACGTTCATGCGTGCCTGTGAAATGTCAGGGGACAAGCAGCCTTTAAAATCATTTCACTACTAATTAGCATGCTTTCTTTGTTGGTTTGTAATAACGTAACATATCTGTTGCTAGAGTCTGCACACCCATTCTTAATTAGCTGCACTGGTGACCATGTGGGATTACTCAATGCTTTCAAAGCCAATAGACTCCCCTCTTTAGAACTGTGCCCTTCATTACCTCATATCTTACCTAGACTACTGTTCCCTTCTTTATATCACTTCACACTTTTAACCACACTGTTCTGTTTTCACTGCATCTTGTTATTTGGTGTTAGGAGTTGTGTACTGTATTGTAAAGGAAGCTTCAGCTTGTGAAAACTATGTTAAAACATATTATTGTGATGATTATGATGGAACATTATTACAGGACCATTTTTAAAACCATTGTTGGAATTGTTTTTCAGAGTGATGGGTTCTAAACTCTAATAAACTTTAATACAAATTAGAGAACGCTTACAGTCAGTCATACAGCATGGAGTAATAGTTTTAATAATTTCTTATGAAGGTGACATGGCATAAGAAGGAGGAATAAATTAGACTTTTATGAGTCATATATAACTCAGAGTTTGATAACAGCATGTGCCAGTCATAATGGGAAACACCACCGTTATGTGTGCATATAGTAATTACTAGAGATGGACCGATCACTGATCACCTTTCAGCGAGATCGACCGATAGACAATACCGATAGAGGGTGGGGCTATATGCCATGGCAGAGCTACATTTTTAACAAAATTAGCAGTGAATAAACAAAGTAAATCATACAAATATCGCCAATACTACAATCATTCAATTTAGACCCTTAATTTAAAACGAAAAAAGCTAATTAAATAAATGCAGTCAAAACTGCAAAATACAGACTTTGTGTTATTTTAAATAAAAAACTGCAATCATTAAATGTAGATCTTGAATTGTTGCTACTGTACTGTTCGTACTGGTCAGATCTGGTCTGCACGGTGTTCTGGGTTATTTTCTGTTCTGGGTTAGCTGTTTTGTGCTAGCTTTAGGTGCTAGCTCTGCTGTTTGCTGATACTCACTGTATTCAGCCGCGGGTGTACTCTAAACACCGTATCAGATTAGAAGTGTTAAATGTCTTTGTCTTGGTTCCCCAACGAGACACGGTTAATTGTACAGATTTTAAAAACGCTCTGGATGAGTCTGTGTCACATACGGTAACAAGCTGACAGATGGACGCAACGTAATGCAAATGAAAACTGTTATTGCGAGGCTCACCTTTAGTCAGTCTGTGGAAAATGAAAGGGTATGTGTTTCCACCTAGTGGTTCAGATAGGAATTGCAAGGACCTGCCCGGAGGAGGTTTCAACGAAACGCTAGCTGGAAATACAGAAATTAGGCTCATTTGTTTAACGTTATTGTTCGGCTCTCGGGATTGGCTAAATCGGACGATCACATATTTTGATTAAAAATCGTCCGATACCGATACATAGTCGATCAACCATTACTGATGGTTATTGATATTGAATGATGTGGAACATACATCACCCATTACACCCAGTGGTTCTGAAGACTGCCAGACTGATTTTAAAGATCAAAAATCAGATTTAGAGGTAGATGTGGATATATCTGCAGCATGTTAGCCCAGATGAGCCTTTTAGCTCGGACTGCAGGCCCAATACAGGACAGTCAGTCAGAATAGATATCATTTAATGATCATAGATTACCCCAAATCTCCTGGTACCTTGTGCCACTTGCTCTTTACATGGTGTTAGAATTCCATGATGACCAACAGTAACTCTCCAACGTTCCAAGTTACTTGGGAACCTGGTTCGGTACATAAAACCACAGAAATGTCATAAATGGGCCAAATGTTGTCAATGAAAAAAAAACATTTATTCATTTATTGTTATTGCATGTTATTGCTGTCAGACCAAGACTAACATAGCAGATTTGTTCTGATGGATCTTAATTATTCATACTACGTCTGTAAGAGCCATATTGAGAAATGTGTTTGTTTAAATTATTGTTTGTTAAACACTATTTTAAGATGTATACTTACGTAAATTAATGTAGGAAGAAATGTTAGCTCATCATCGTGAAGTTCGTAGGTTTAACCACTAGGGGTGTATGTACTTGAGTTATTGAAGATTTCTGAGTTTGAGGAATTCGTCACATCAGACTGGTTGTTGTACACCGGCTCCGTTGGTAGCATACAAGCAAGAAGGAGCTGCCATTACAACGTCTCTAGGTAAACTACTCCAGGGGCTGTAATTAGAAAGCTTACCGCTGAGATCTGTGATCCTGAATCTGCCATGTTCATAGTTTTCACAAATCTACGAGTAATAATTCCAGAGAGAACTGCAGTGTATAATTAGGAGCTCCCTCAGTAATAATATTCCTGTTCAAATCGACATCACACTAATGCAATAACAACAGGGGCTAATAGGGGCCTTCACTCTTTTTTTTTTCTTCTTTTCACTAAATAAAAACAAGGCTAACAGCTAAATGGAGCTCAGTTTGGCCCAATTTCTTGCTCCTTATGTTCATGATAAGACTTCTGAAATTAATTCAATGTATGTTCTCCTCGTACGCTATAATTATATGATTATGAAATTAGTCTCCTCCCTTTTTTGACATGATACTTAAAGTTTAGCTGCACAATGTGCTGTTATAGTTCAGACTTTCGCATAATACTAAACTAGAGGGGCGTGGTCTAATTTTTTATCCAGGCTATTTGGAATATGGGAATTAGGGCTTTAGACTCTGCTCATGGAAGCTGTCATGTTAGTAGCTGATGAGGTAAATCAGGTGTGTATATGTATATATATATATATATATATATATATATATATATATATATATATATTATAACATTATGTAATGGTGAAACAGCAGTGTAACACTACTGCCTGTTGTTTATGACAGAAAATAGCTCTGCATTGATTTCGAATCCTCATACTTTCACACATACACACACACACACACACACACACACACACACACACACAGTGCTGCTCAGCTGTGTATTTGTACATTCCGGTTGCTCTACCCACTCATAGCGGTCCTCGCTCCCTCAGGCGGGCTGTCATGCTTTGTTCACTTTCCGGAACGCTACCGTTCACATCCAGATCGGCCTCTATCCCTCTATCCGATCTTCACACTTACATCCTGCTGAGCTCATCCCTCCTTCAGTCAGGAGCCACCGAGCAAGAGAAAAGAGGAGAGGAAGCTGAGGGGAAAGCAGTGTTCCACTCCAAACACTGACAAATCATAACAAACAGGCATCAGGCTAAATTCAATAAAACTAAACTAAATAAAACTAAACTAAATAAAGTCGGGCTAGGTTTCTTTACAGTGTGTTGAGTTCTTTCAATGCTGAGTGTATATTAATTCTTTGAAAATGCCTGCGTAGCCATTATGGTCTTATATTCTTGCCTACTTGATGTCTCACTAATCCTGTCCTAAACATACCTGGAAGTTCATTGCAGATCTTTTTGCTCTTCTATAAGTTTGCTCTTCTATAATTATTTTCTTCTCTGGACCCCAGAGTGATCTGAGTGCTGTGTAAAATGCATCAGGGGAAGAGAAAATGAATCTAGCTACATAGATCACAGTAACAGTTCACTAATAAAGAATAACATTTACATTTACTGTATTTGGCAGATGCTTTTATTTATGTATGCAAGTTTCGTAGTGGTGTATAACCCAATCATGCCCTCTCTCTCTCTCTCTCTCTCTCTCTCTCTCTCTCTCTCACACACACACACACACACACACACACTTAGTTGTCATTTGTTTTTAGGCGTATGAGGATTTCCACTAACTAAACTCAAGTTGTAAATAAAGTGCTTACAGCTTAATCAAAGGCACTCCTACTCGGACTCCTACACACTGGAGACTGAGGGCCATCACACTGAATTACCCGAGAATCTTTCACCCTCAGTCCAGCCTTATAAATATTTATGGCAGACGGGGATTAGAGCTTTATACACTCATAAATACACATGCATACAGAAACACACCACTGCCTGGACTGGGTTTTTCCCAATAGGGAAATGTGAAGTGGGTTATATAACTGCAAACACACACACACACACACACACACACACACACACACATACACACAGAGCAGAGGGTGAAGTTGTCAGCGTGCAGGGAGGGTGTAAAGAGACATGATGTTTTGGTTAATCGGAGGCGCAGTGGAGATCTCCATAGCAGATCTGTCTGCAAGGCTTTGTACACCGCAGGTGGATGGCACAGAGACAGAAACACAAACTGAAGGCCACTCTTCACCCCACTGCTGTCAGCACCGACCTAGGCACGTTGAACAACCTGTGCTGAAATGCAGGGTGCGCGCCTTTAATAGCAGTGTGTTTGTCCATGTGGAACTTTGGGTCAGGGTTAGGTGAAGGGTGAAGGCTCTGAGGGTTCAGGTCATGGTCGTAAGAGAGCTGGAGGACTCTAGAAATACTTTTTAACAATTCATCAAAATGTACTCACTCAGATTACAGCTTCTGGGGCCGTAGCACAGAAACCCGCTATCTCTCTTTGCCCTTACAGAAATATTATTCACATGTGAAGTGTGCAAAAACCTCATGTGCTGCCCTCCTGCCCCCAGAGCCCCCAAAGCCCCCTGAAGCAAAGTACGGTCAACCTAATATGTTTGTACAGTCTCGGTCTGCCTCTCGGAGTGCAGGTATGCTCTGTTTCTGGGGTCCTGCCCCTCTCCCCGCTGTGGTGGTGGTGTTTTTATATTAAAGTGTGGTTGCTCAGGTGGAGAACAGGTGAATGCCTGTTGCAACTTGAGCTCGCTGTCCTGCTTTTTAGATGCCTGTTTGTTTGGCTCTGTCTCCAACATGGACCACCTCATTACACGGTAAGCCTTGCATTCCACAGCGGAGGCTCAGCACCAGGTGCCAGCTGTGCCCACCCATATTGCCAATGGCAACCACAAACTGACATTCCAGAATTGTATGCCCTGCAAATTCGTCTGTCCATCCATCAGTTTGTCTCTTTGACTCGTGTTTATAAAACCAAACAAAATGCCTGTCTTTCTCTTTCTGAATCCGTTTCTCTCTCCCCTTCTGTTACTGTCTATCTATCTTTCTATCTCTTTCTGTGTTTCTCTTGTTAGATCTCTCTCTCTTTATTTCTGTCTCTTATTCTTTCTCTCTTTCTCTCTCTCTCTATCTCTCTAACAGGATTTTTCTTTGTTTCTCTCTGTCTCACTCTCTCTCCCCTTCTGTTACTGTCTATCTATCTCTCTATCTCTCTCTGTGTTTCTCTTGTTGGATCTCTTTCTCTTTATTTCTGTCTCTTATTCTTTCTCTCTGTCTCTCACTCTCACTATCCCACCCCTTTTTCACTCTTATTCTTTTTCTCTCTTGGTCTCTTTATCATTGTCTTTCTTTCTCTCACTTGTTTGCTGTATCTCTTTTGCTGTATTTCTTTTTCTTTTTTATCTCCTTCACTTTCTTTTCTCTCTCTCTCTCTCTCTCTCTCTCTCTCTCTCTCTCTCTCTCTCTCTCTCTCTCTTTCTTAGTTTCTCAGTTTGTCTGGTCCTCTCTCTCTCTCTCTCTCTCTCTCTCTGTCTCTCTCTCTCTCTCTCTCTCTCTCTCTCTCTCTGTTTCTCTGTCTCTTTCTTTCTCAGTTTCTCTGTTTCTGTGCCCCCCCCTCTCTCTCTGTCTGTCTGTCTCTCTCTCTCTCTCTCTCTCTCTCTCTCTCTCTCTCTCTCTCTCTCTCTCTCTCTCTCTCTCTCTCTCTCTCTCTCTCTCTCTCTTTCTCTCTCTCTCTCTCTCTCGCTCTTGTTTCCTGGGGCTGTGAATTTAGTAGTCGGAGCACATTAAATTTTGATTAAACCAGGAGACATTCTAGTCCATTCAAAGGAGCTTTTGTCCACGTTGTCCTCACCAGGAACGCTCAGTCGAATGTACTGCACAGTCAATAGCCTAATGACACACACCACCCATAACACACATTACGTCTGTATTACGTATCTGCGACACTGACTTTTGTCACATGTGGATGTCCAAGTCTCAGATTGTTTGTCTGAATGACCGTTTTTGAAGTAATTATGTTTTATATCCATGTAGGAAAATCCTGAAAATATATATATAATATTTTTTACCCTCAACTTTTTACATGTTGGTTGTGCCTTTCTCAATTTCCTACTGCTTTAAAAGCAAACGTTCAGTAGGCCGGATTGAGAATCCACTTAGCCTGGCAGCTCTGTAAATGCTGTGTGTCTCTGGGGAAGGCTCAAGAGTGTACTCTGCACTACGTTACATAACCAGCACATGCTCATCAGTAGGAGATGCAATTAGATGCTATATTCGCAGGAATTCAGGCACCTTTTCTAAGTGAGATCAGCAGTGGATCTGCATTCTCTGGAGCAATGAAGCTCCATCCATTATCTTTGGGATGAGCTGGAGTGGCATTTATATTCCAGAACTAACCATCCAATTTCAGTATCTGATGTCACCAATGCTTCTGAATGTAATCAGTGGCTGAATGTAATCAAATCCTCACAGTTATGTTCCAACATCTAGTGTTTAATGAAACTGCACAGTATACACTTGAGGCATATTAAAATGTATTTATTTCAGGATTACTGTATGTTAATGATAGAGAGTTTTCACACTCTTTACCTTTAGTATGTTCGTGATACGACAATTGTCCAAATGTTTGTAGACGTCGGATCATAGAGAGTTTGTCCCCCTTTCACTGAAGTAACTGCAGGAACAGCTTTACATTTAATGTTGGAACGTTATTGTGAGGATTCCACTGGATTCCACAGGAGTGTTGGTGAGGTAATGGTACTGGTGTCGGATGGTTAGTTCCACATCTTACTCCAGCTCATCTCAAAGACACTGGATGGAGCTCCATCCTTCCAGTTCCTCTGCTTCAGTGCTGGAGGCTGTATACTCCTCTAGCCGATGCTAGCCAATGCCAAGCTGTGCGACTGTTCCAGACCTTTCAATTCTATTGGCAATGCTTTTTTACAAGTTGTATGCGTGTAATTAAATGCTTGTGTCAGCAGTTGGTGTACCTGAAAGTAAATTTATTAATTAGAAATGGAATCCACATATTTTTGGAAAAATAGTAAAAAGTAGTTTACATCCTATACATATATTCTTTATATTCTGTAAAACCATTTATGGTGTCTTTTATTATGAGTATTAATATAGTATCTCTAATATGAGCAAATGTCTTCTTTTCCTTAACCTTGAAACTGCTACTTGTGTACTAGTCACACACCCAAGCTTTAGTTTGACTGCATTTTAAGGTAATACAGTGAATACTAGCATTAATGATATCCAGTGTGTAGGAAATCCCTTGGTATTCAGGATGTCCCATGTTGGCTGGTTATTCCAGCACTGGCTGGCTGCTAAGTCTCATACTAAAACAGCATTGATACTGGCCTTAGTGACCAACACAATGTTTGAATTTAGATGTTGAGATATTCAAGGGGTCCTGCACCCTTTCAGGGCCCACTTTATTACACACTTCACAGATATCACACATGGCTGTTAAAATGTTACACAAAATAGTTCCTCACTGGACATTTAACCGCTTTTTTACATTCCTGAAAACAAGTATCACTGCCGTGGATAATGTACATATCACCTTACTTTAAATATGCATCAGTCAGCTATGGTACAGATCTGTCAGACTGGATCAGGACCCCACTACCATATGCAATGTCAAGGTGTCTTGAATATGAGGATGATTAGCCAAAAGATCATCATATCCTTTCTTTGTTTGGGTGTTTAGGAGTGTCCAGCCTGGAGGAGCTGACAATGGAGCATGCACACACAACTCTGGAGCGTGTGTTTGAAACACTGAGGGGGTTGGGCCATGCTCGTCATCACTTGAAGCAGCTCCGCTCCGTATACAGTGCTGGAGATGGTGTACACCAGGTCAGTGCCACTACAACACTTACACAGTACATCACACCATGAACTATTATCCTGAAGTCCTTAAGTGTGTTCACCTGAAGTGTGTTTTCCTTATATATTGCCGTGTTCCCCTAATAAGTGCCCTAATGCCTACACAAGTATGATTTATTCATATGGAAGTAAATCTCTTTGCATGTATGGTTAAATTCAACAACAATCTAGATTTTTGGATGCTAAACTTTTTATAATTGTCATCTTATTTATACTCTGTGTATACTCTGTAAAAGTAAGAGCATGTCCACACTCACAGTGCAATGAGAACTCACAGAATTGGGACTAAAAAGCCATAATATAACACTTTTTTAGTAAAGCTAATTGGAAACATAGGGTTCAACTTACTACAAAGCAATAGAAGGTCATTCAGCCTGATTTGGATCTGTTTCAAAGGACATGTCATCCAGATTTACTCTGTTCCAAAGCGATGGGAACGTTTGGATGAGAAGGGAAGCACTCACCTTGCATAGTGTACATGCCTCTATAGGAAGTGTTATGATCTGGGGTTACAGCTGGTGGTCAGGTCTAGGCTCAGCAATGTTATACGGCCATAAAATGAAGTCAGCTGACCACCTGAATGTACTGACTTGACTGAAATGAGCTGCCTCAGATTGTGAAAGAGTGTTCAGGAAGCACTCAGTTTTCACCCATAGACTGGCCAGCACTGGCCTTAACCCCACTGAAAGGCTTTAGGATGTGCTGGAGAAGACTTCACAGAGTGGTTTGACTCTGCTATCATCAATACAAGATCTCAGCCAAACATTAATGCAAGCACAGACAGAAATAAATGTTGTGACATTGCATAAGCTTGTTCAAACAGTGCCACAACCCATGTGCACCATAATTAAAGCTAAAAGCAGTTCAACAGAACATTAGAGTGGGTGACATTTCTTTGTCCAGGCAGTGTATATGATTATGTATTGCTGGTGTTTGTAAGTAATTATGTTTAATCCAGTGATAGTGTTTATGCATCATATGCCTGATGCCTTTTTAAACATACTCAGTCAGCGTAAGCTTAAACAAACATCTGTCACATTCTTTGTTTGGGTCCTCTGTCTCAGCTGGAGTCTCTGTCTCGCACTCATACATACAAACAGTCCTTCCCGCTTTCTCTCTTTGAGCTGCACAGTGATGTGTCAGGCCTTTGTTTGTGTGTCACAGCTGATAACTGCATTGTGTGTTTGGGGGACTGTACCTACCCAGCTTCTTGTTCCCGTGTGTACGTGCGACTGTGTGTTAGAGAAAGAGAGAGAGAGAGAGAACAGAGGAAAAGGAGACCGTGCACAGCGGTTACGTAAATCAGTATCTCGCTGTACCTGTGGATTACTCCTGCTTTTCTTCTGAAGCAAAGAAGCAGCCAAAAGGAAGCAAAATGGAATTGACAGAGATAGAGCGAGAGAAAAAAAGAGGGATGTGATTATATGGGAACTCTTTTAGAAGAACAGTATGACTTACCCACCCTTTTGAAATGTTTGTCCAATAAATACATTTTATTGAACAAATACAAAAAAGAATTGTCTGCTGATACCGACACGACTCTGAAATCATAGTTCACTCCTAGTGTTGTTATTTTGCTGATGTTGATATTGTTTTTGTTGACGTTAAGCTTTAGCAGTATTGTATTTTATATGCCAATAAAGATGTCATGATTGAATAAATAAGGAATTGAAAAGGGGGAGAAGATGGACAGGAGAGGGAAAAAATGTAAAAGAGAGAAAGAAAAAAATGAGAGAAGACAAAAGACAGAAACATGGATATGAGAGAGAAAGTGAAAGAGACAGAAAATACAGAGAGAAGACAAAAGACAGAGAAAATTAAAAAAAAAAATGAAAGAGGCAGAGAAAAGAGTAGACAGATAGAAAAAGCCAAAGAGACAGAGAAGACAAAGAGACAGAGACAAATGAGAGATGAAAGTCAGACAAAGATACAGAAAGAAAGAGAGAGAGAGAAGTAAAGAAGAAAAAAGGGAAGGAAAAAAAAAGAAGGGAAGGCAGAGAGAGAGAAAAGGGAAGAAAAAAAAGAAGGGAAGGCAGAGAGAGAGAGAGAAGTAAAGAAGAAAAAATGGAAGAAAAAAAGAAGGGAAGGCAGAGAGAGAGAAGTAAAGAAGAAAAAAGGGAAGAAAAAAAAGAAGGGAAGGCAGAGAGAGAGAGAAGTAAAGAAGAAAAAAGGGAAGAAAAAAAGAAGGGAAGGCAGAGAGAGAGAAGTAAAGAAGAAAAAAGGGAAGAAAAAAAGAAGGGAAGGCAGAGATAGAGAAAAGTAAAGAAGAAAAAAGGAAAGAAAAAAAGAAGGGAAGGCAGAGAGAGAGAGAAGTAAAGAAGAAAAAAGGAAAGAATAAAGAAGAGAAGGCAGAGAGAGAGAGAAGTAAAGAAGAAAAAAGGGAAGAAAAAAAGAAGGGAAGGCAGAGAGAGAAGTAAAGAAGAAAAAAGGGAAGAAAAAAAGAAGGGAAGGCAGAGAGAGAGAGAAGTAAAGAAGAAAAAAAGAAGGGAAGGCAGAGAGAGAGAGAAGTAAAGAAGAAAAAAGGAAAGAAAAAAGAAGGGAAGGCAGAGAGAGAGAAAAGTAAAGAAGAAAAAAGGAAAGAAAAAAAGAAGGGAAGGCAGAGAGAGAGAGAAGTAAAGAAGAAAAAAGGAAAGAAAAAAAGAAGAGAAGGCAGAGAGAGAGAGAAGTAAAGAAGAAAAAAGGAAAGAAAAAAAGAAGGGAAGGCAGAGAGAGAGAGAAGTAAAGAAGAAAAAAGGGAAGAAAAAAAAGAAGGGAAGGCAGAGAGAGAGAGAAGTAAAGAAGAAAAAATGGACGAAAAAAAGAAGGGAAGGCAGAGAGAGACAGAAGTAAAGAAGAAAAAAGGGAAGAAAAAAAGAAGGGAAGGCAGAGTGAGAGAAAAGTAAAGAAGAAAAAAGGAAAGAAAAAAAGAAGGGAAGGCAGAGAGAGAGAAGTAAAGAAGAAAAAAGGGAAGAAAAAAAAGAAGGGAAGGCAGAGAGAGAGAGAGAAGTAAAGAAGAAAAAAGGGAAGAAAAAAGAAGGGAAGGTAGAGAGAGAGAGAAGTAAAGAAGAAAAAAGGGAAGAAAAAAAGAAGGGAAGGCAGAGAGAGAGAAAAGTAAAGAAGAAAAAAGGAAAGGAAAAAAAGAAGGGAAGGCAGAGAGAGAGAAGTAAAGAAGAAAAAAGGAAAGAAAAAAGAAGGGAAGGCAGAGAGAGAGAAGTAAAGAAGAAAAAAGGAAAGAAAAAAAGAAGGGAAGGCAGAGAGATAAAGAAGAAAAAGGGAAGAAAAAAAAGAAGGGAAGGCAGAGAGAGAGAGAAGTAAAGAAGAAAAAAAGAAGGGAAGGCAGAGAGAGAGAGAAGTAAAGAAGAAAAAAAGAAGGGAAGGCAGAGAGAGAGAGAAGTAAAGAAGAAAAAAAGAAGGGAAGGCAGAGAGAGAGAGAAGTAAAGAAGAAAAAAGGAAAGAAAAAAAGAAGGGAAGGCAGAGAGAGAGAGAAGTAAAGAAGAAAAAAGGGAAGAAAAAAAAGAAGGGAAGGCAGAGAGAGAGAGAGAAGTAAAGAAGAAAAAAGGGAAGAAAAAAAGAAGGGAAGGCAGAGAGAGAGAAAAGTAAAGAAGAAAAAAGGAAAGGAAAAAAAGAAGGGAAGGCAGAGAGAGAAAGAAGAAAAAGGGAAGAAAAAAAAGAAGGGAAGGCAGAGAGAGAGAGAGAGGTAAAGAAGAAAAAGGGAAGAAAAAAAAGAACCCTAACCCTAACCCTAACCCTAACCCTCGTCTGATCTTCCAGGAGGCTCCCATAAGCTATTTAACCCCCGACCCCTGTGAGTGAGAAAATGTGAAATGAATGGTGGAAAAATGTTTTGTTGACGTTGGAAAAGCGTTTAAGGGATTGTGGAAAAAATGAAAGCTTTAGTGCGGAATGTCAGCAGCAGTAGTGGCCCCTTCTTTGTTCTGCAAAACACATCCGTGACCGAGAGAGGAAAGTCTGGACGGCTTTGATGACATCATTGTCTGCTCCTGTATTCCTTACTTAGCTTTGAGTGAAAGGCTGGAATGTTATATGTGCTATGCCTGTTGTACATGTACATATCTGGACACTTACACATAGTTTACTTTTCTCAGCACCAACAATGGATTCAGGACCAACCATTTCACAAGTGGACTAACTTTTAAAATAAAGCTTCTGATGCTGGATTGGCAGAAGTTAAATAACAGTCAAATATATGCAGCCTCTCCAGCCATGCTCCCAAAACACATTAACAGCATGTGTGCATGTTTCTTCACTAGTAATGCTTGGAGTGAACATTGATGAATCTAATCAAGTACTAATTAAGTATTAACTTTGAACAGTTTGCCAACATTATTCTTATTGGACTGAGTCTCTGAAAGCCGTGACTAAACTTGACTGACATTAAAGCCAGTCTGCGTGAAATGAACAGACTCTGTTAATGTGACAAAGGAATTAGACTCTGGTAGAGGTTCATTTTTGCTAGTTCCTCTAGATCAGAGGTCACTAATAAGGGGACGGTGGTCCGAATCTGGACCCAGACGTTGTCCAATGCGGACCCCAAGCGATTATCTATTGAGAACGATTTAATGTTGACAGTGTTTCAGAGTTAACAAGAAGACACACGCTTTTCTACTTTTTCTGTAAATTATTAGCATGTTTTTTCAAAAGCATTGTTTTTTTTATGTAGCCCTTGTTTATACTTGAGGAAAAACATTTATTTGCACTTTTATAAATAATTCATTCAGTTCAGCATTTAAACAGTAAATATACTGAAATATACTGAACGGTATTTGTAATGTGTTGGTCTTTAAGTTGCTGATGATATAAGATGCTGATACTAGGCTACTTCATTATACAGCATATGGCACTGAATCATAACACAAGTTATAAATGATGACGCTCTGGACCTTGGCCTGAGGAAATGTCCTCTAACTGGATTATTAAATTATTAAATTCTAATTAAACACCCCTGCTCTAGATAAAACAGCAAACTGCAGTGTTTTACTTCTAAATAAGTTAAAATGGAAACATTACTGCTCAGTCAACATACAGCTGCTCATCACTCACAGACATAAAGAAATAAATTGCTCTGTCTGCTAACGTTAGCTGTCAACTAAACTTAAGATTCCCTACAAAATCACCAGGATCAGCCATCATTGTACAGAATTTTGTTGTGGTGGAGGCTTTTTGTTCAATAATCGCCTTTATCCCAAATAACACTACCACAGCAGAAATATAGATCAAGGTCAGCCTCACTCCTAAAGCTGGATTTACATATACTAGAGTAGTCAGACCAGGTTTTATATTTTAGCATATACTTTATTGCCAACAACTGGGTTGTTTGCAAATATTACTAAATAAAGACTCTGACTGACCGTACTTTTAAGAATGCCACAGTTTCAATACATTAATCATCAGAACTGTGTCCCCTATCAGTGCATGAAATGATTTCTAGTAACCGATATAGCACTGAATATGAACCAGACTTCATGTTAATGAAGGAAAATCTCCTAAATGAATGCATCCAGTACAAACTATAATGTATGCATGGAAATTAATGTTTCACTCACCTAGATTCATAATGTTCATAATGCTCAGTCATAATGCCAGACATGGGTGTGCCAGTGTGTGTGTGTGCCCATAGACTCATTCCTAGAGACAGAAATGCAGGCCCTAAGAAGCCTGGGGGTAATTTGCTGTCTCTCTAAATTGGTGTTACTCTAAGATGCCAAGTCAGCGTTTTTCTTGCGTATCACTCTGTCTTTTTGCGTAAGAGAGAAAAGAGAGCTGACTGGTAAACAGATGTGTTATGTTTGAGAGGTTGGGAACATAGCGTGACTTTGGCTCCACACACACAGATGAGGAATGCACTCTGCAGGGAAATGCTGTCACCTTCATACTTCATTCTTCTTCAGGGCCCATTTTGCTCAGGCCGTGTAGCGTGTAGGGCAGATAGCAGTGATCGCATCTACTGTGATAG
The DNA here is from genome assembly GCA_021613375.1 of Megaleporinus macrocephalus. Taxonomy (NCBI): domain Eukaryota; kingdom Metazoa; phylum Chordata; class Actinopteri; order Characiformes; family Anostomidae; genus Megaleporinus; species Megaleporinus macrocephalus. The sequence continues at coordinate 24,377,481 of CM038707.1, read as the reverse complement.
AGGGTTTAATGATGATTGATTTTGATGTGGTGTTTTTAAGAAACTGGGTGCAGACTTGACTCATGTATGTCAGTTTTTATCTTTAGTCTACACGGAATCTGTATAATCAGATTAATACAAAGTAAGACTGCACAACATGGATTAAATACCAAATGCTTAAAAGTAGCACATACAATTTAAAATGTGCCTCCAAAATATGTAATGTGATCAGAACCTAAACCTTTGCATACGACTGTATCACAGTTTTCTCTTTCAGTTTTCTTACTGATGAGAAAATGATACATGATGATACAACAGAATACATTTTAATTCTTCACTTTTTTTATATATGCCAACCAGTGCACAGTGAAAACGTCTAAAAAGCAACTTCACAATATCAGTTAGCATTCAATCTACAGTCCTGCATTAGTACACAGTCTCCAAACACTCACATAGACTCACACATGCATAAACGCTCATCCAACCATGTGACCATTAATGAAGAATCGATGGCTGGTGTCTGTTATCGGCAGGAATTTCAGAGACCCGCCTTCGAGCAGAGCAGCAGGACAGAATTCGGGGAAATCATCACCGCTGCTGTCTGCCTTCCTCTCTATGCATAATCCTCTTCTCCTTTTCTCTAACCTCAACACTGAACTCATCCAAAGTTTTCGTCTGAAGTGACTCATTTGCTCCAATCATATTTTTTTATATTATTATAGTCGTATTGTTTTCTTTCAAAAATCTGGAGCTTATCTGCATATTTTTTCTAAAAGCTGGAAGCCAGTTTGTGCTGTAGGGCTGTGAGTCCTATTGCAAGTGCTCTTTGTGTAGATGTATGATGTGCAGTTTGTCTGTCTTAGAAATATACACTGGCCACTTTATGAGAAACACTAACGTCTTGCTGGTGTACAGAGACTGTAACTCATCTGTATCTTCTAGTCCTTTGTCGATGGTCAGTTTCTGACAACATAGCTGCTTATGTTTGGATATTTTTAGTGCTGATCAGCTCTCAACAAAGCTGGGACACTGACGTGTGCAAGTTCTCCGTACGCTCCACCATGCCATCAGTGTTACTGCTGTGGTGTTGATAAAATGTTGTTAGCAGTGCTCTGTGATAAGAAACCAATGAGGAATGCAGTAGAGTGTTTTGGACAAGATGTGCATAACCAAGTGTATAACTGTACAGTGAACCTATTAAGTGGATATAGCATTGTGGCTTAAACCCATACTCAAGTGTAAGTATTGTTGTTTGAACAAAGGTACGTAGTAAGGTTTTCCAGCAGCTTAAGCAGAATTCCAAAATACCAGATTTAAAAAAACACCTAATAGAACTGCAGCAGAACGTCTTAGTACACCTAGCATATGGTCACTTTTATTGTGTGGTAAATGTAATTAAAATGTAGTTATAAGACCATTTCTTTTGGCCCATGCCTCATAAAGTTTTGGGCAGCTGGAATTTTCAACTAATCTCACTGGCCAAACATTACTGTTCACTTTGTTCCCATAGAGTTGATATGTCAGTATCTTCCTCTGTCCTGAGACATAACATGACACAAAGCAACTGAACTGAATAAGTTCATGAACACTTGTAGCCACCAGAACTTCTGCATGAATGGCTCCTGAAATGTTAAACCATTTTCCAAAATTTCATATCCATTATTACTATCCACAAAGCCTTTATACTGGTTTATGTTACTAGATCTGAAATGAACCAAATGTTGAAACAGTCAACATCACTGAAGAAAACTAATCAGAAAACAAGATTATATAACAGTTGTTATAACAATATTACATAGATATAGATGAGATATTACACAATATTTAATATGCTAGCCATGTGTCAGTAATAACATTGCTGTGACATGTTTACTTGTGCATTCTGTGTTTATGATAGTAATTATATACATTCTTCAGATTCTAAGTAGGTTAATTCCAGCCCCCAGTATACTGTACAAAGAAATCAAGATTACTGTCCTCAAATACTACCTGCTGTTTGGCTGTTTCATAAAGGCAGCATAGATCTATCCTTCTGTAATCCTCTGTGTCTGCGCCGATTCTGTTAGGAAAAAAGAGCAAATGCCATGAGCCCTGAAAAGGTTTTCATATTAAGGAGACAGGTGCAGGCAGCAAGGCATCACAACGGCTGCCTCCAGTTTCGAGCCCAGCCCAAATCATAATTTACAGATAACTGATCATCAAAGTTTATCTTCCTGTCCTTTTTACCTTCCAGACAAGGGACCTTCTAGCAGACCGTACATACAAAAGTGTTTTTAAACTAAATGCAGATAAATTGATGTCAACTAAAAACATTCTCTTCAATGATAAACCAATACAGAGAGTGAGTTCTATGGTGTGAGTGCTTGCTTGATGCTGTAGATTCCTTTTTGATGTACTCTTGGTTTGAAATAAACTTGTAAATCTCTATCTATCTATCAACACTCCAGAAAATACAGCTTACTCTGAATTTCACTTATGTACATGTAACAGAGATATAATATAAGTAGTCTCTGCCCACTTTGTTTTGGATCTGTTGTCTTTAAGAAGCCTAGAAACTACATCTGAATAAGTGAATGACAGGTATTTGCAGCTCTTGTATTGAAAAGGATGCGTGCATGGAGAGTGCGTTCTTTGGTTGAGAATGCAGTCAGAGGTTTTTAGAGAGTCTTTTTCATTAGTTTTCTTCTTAGTAAATAGACCCACTTCTCTGTATTATTGAGCTATTCTTCCTTTTTCAGAGAGCTTTTCATTATTTACAGTGTACATCTGAACAATGTTAAGTGTCTTCAGTGATTTAGCTGTGCCCCTTAGCTGTTTTGTTAAAAGGCCTTTCATAAATAACATTTAAACAGACATTTGTTTAAAGTTGGCGTCATCGATTTTAGTGAAACTCAACAGCCAAACAAATACAGCCCCTCCCTTTCGTATTCTCCCAAAACCCCACCAAAACACATGCAAGTGCTGCAAGTGACAGCTGGTGCTCACTAAGTTTGTAATAGTCACAAATAAGCCGATGCCACAAGCTTACACCCACACAGCTAATTTGCTAGCTATTGTAATACTTGTTGACGAAGTTCCAGAGAGGCCTCGCTTCATATGTGCTGCGCAAAATAATAACTATAATAAAATATAATAATAATAATAATAATAATAATGATAATGATAATGATAATAATAATAATAATAATAATAATAATAATAATAATAATAATAATATAGAGGAAATTCAGCATCACTCCTTCAGCTCCCTGGCACTGACATTTACTCTCTTCCTTGCTCTAGATCAGGAGGAATGTTTTTAATTTCTGACTTTTGGTTCGTTTAGCAGTGTAAGCAATTGACTGTTTTAATGCTATTTTGTCTGCTGTAAGTTTTAGAAGAGCTAACCTGGTGTTGCAGCAGATCAGAACTGAGATGTGTGCATGTATTTTGTACCCGCAGACAAACAGTAATATATACTGTCCAAAAGCATCCAGACATCCCTTCTAATGAATGAATACAGCTACTGTAAGAAGAACCCACTGAACATACATATTCAGCTGTGAAAAAGCTTGTATAATCACTGTAGAAAAGCATAGCCAATAGAATTCTGTGTTCTGGAGCAGCACTCAAGCCTTAAATTCACCATCCCAAAGACCAAGTGTCAACTACATTGGTCTAGACTCTCAGCTAGACTGGTAAACAGCCCTCCAGCTTTGGATGGATTATGGAGCACTTGCCTGAAAAAATCTGGCCAAAATAATTATGATATTCCTTACTTTTCATAACTTTCTCTCATTTTCTGGCCATCACCGACTTGAACGCTAAACATGCACCGGACTGCACAGTACATGGGTGTTTGACTTTTTCATTTGTTTCAGTTTTTACTTATAAAACTTGAAACTGTATTGTTGATAGAGTGTGTACTAATAAGCATTGCAGCTCTTAAGATTTGAAAATTGCAATTGCAAGTTAATCCTTCAGCCCTATTGCAGCAGAGGAACTGTGTTCTCCAGCCTGACAGTGCACCCTTAGTATGAGTGAAGTGATCAAGATCGAGTCATTCAACATCAGTGCCCGACCTCACGAATGCTCTTGTTACTGAATGCAATCAAAACCTTACAGCAATGTTCCAACATCTAGTGTATAACCTTTCTGGATTACTAGAGACTGTTACTGCAGCAATTCCCCATCAGTAAACTTGATTTCAGAAGAAACATATGTTTATTACAAACACAGACACATACTGTACAGAAATGGAATCAGTATGTTCAAATACTAGTAAATTCTCTAAATATATATTATTTTAAAATGGTCTCCCAAACACTGCACTGGAGTATGCAGTGACAAAATGTCTTGCTATGTAAATTATTTCTCTTTTTTTCTCTAATGCCAGATGTTTCTGTGGTTTGGTTCTGAGACTGATACCTCAAAAAGGTACAGCCACAACTAACAGAGAAACTGCAGCCAACACCTTCCTCAACCGCAGAGAAGAGATAAAAGATAAAAAGGCATTCCGAATGAAGTTGATGTGTGTAGGCTGTGTGTTGATGTGTGTGAAGCATCAGCTAATCTCATGTTGAATTGAGGTCAGTAGCGGCGCTCTCTTTTCTCTTCTGAGCCTAAAATGTTCCGATAGTTGATCAGAAGCTGGAAAAGTTAACAAATCACTGTTACCTTGAAGAGTTTGCAGTGAGAAGGAGGAATGCATGAAGAGTGAATATGCACATTTTTCCATCCCTCACAGGCTTTGCTTGCCAGAGTTCTACAGCGGGATGAACACCTGGACATGTCGGTGCAGTTTGATGGGCTTATTCATGTTTTCTGTATGTGTGTCACCAGGACCTGGAAGAGTACATTGTTGTTATTCTTTCATTAGTAGTTATTTGTAGAGAAGCATTAATGTGCATTGCGTCAATGTTGACAACATTTGTAGGTGTTTTCGCAAAGCTTTACTGTATGACTAAAGATGACCCTGCTCAGTGTTATTTAACATGTGGAATTTTCCATTCAGGGTTTTCTTTGTTGTTGTTATGTCGAGTAGTGTATGTGTGGGTGTGTTTTTATTTTTTGTTGTTTTTTGTGCGTGCGAGTTAATAGCCAATAATTGCTTACTGCAGTCCAAACATTGATTAGGTTTATGGGAGATTGAGATTGAGACTGAGATTTATTCCATATGAGGCCTTATATGTGCGTTTGCTAGCGTAGGTGGGCTTCTGTAATGGTAGATAAGGTTCATTACTAATTTGACTAAGGCCAATAGTTGCGTGCGAGCTATGATAGACAGTGTCAGTCCACACAGTTATGATGAATAACCTCTGACTATAGATGTGTGGGGTGCGTTGGTGTGTGTCTGACTCACGTTCAGTTCAAGTAGGGGCATAAAGTCTTTTTGCAAGATCAGCAGGATGGAGGTTTTAAAAAAGTAGGCTGGTGGGAGTCATAAGTCAGACTGCCAGCTTGAGAAATGGTTTAGCTGTAGGCATTGATTTTGGTAATAGCTGATGGGCATGACTCCTATCGCATTTACAAGAAGGAGGGTGTCGGCCTGTGTGTGGGTGTATAAGGTGGAGCAGGTCAGATCATGTTGAATATTTTTTGTCTACACTTAAGAGAAGCCATTAAACTCCACTTTTTATTATCTGTGTATGTCTTGGTGCACATACACTTTTTTCTGTGTGTTCGTATTTGATTTTTTCACTTTTCAAATGATTATTAGTGTTACTAAAGTAGGTTGTGTATTGTCTGTTGGAACAGTGACAATAAGTGTTTTTATTGAAAAGTTGCTGATTATACAAAAGTGTAGCTGGAGTTTTCAAATGATTAAAAAAGTGCAATACAACAAGCAAAAGGAAAATTCACAAATATATACTGACCAAAAACATGTATACTATAGTATCATGTTAAGTCACTATTATATCAAACCCTTATAACCTTTTCTTACACCTTTTGAAAAATCCTTTTACAATTTATGAACATTCAATGAAAATTGTTTATGGAAAAAACACCAATACAGCAGTTAGCAGTTATATTCCTGTGTGTTAATGTGATATATAAATAGTTTGGAAATGTTTTCTCTAATGAGTCATACCAGAAACTGCACAGATACTAGTTAGTATTACTGTTCGTATGTAAATTTGCAAACTTGTATATTTGACAAGACGTCAACAATACAAAATTGGCCATATCATAAAAAAGTATATCTATATTCTACCTATAATAGTTTAGGTTCATCCATTAATGCAAAAGTCGTCATCATTCTTGATGACGTTCTTGATGAGAACAGAGGTTGTTTACAGTTATCACTTTTAACAAAGACAGCCTCGGTTTAGTATAGGCTGGAAAATGAAATATTTTTGGTACATATATCCATGCAGGTGTCGTAAGTGGGCATCAGAAGATAAATACATTTAAGTCTTTTTAATTTTATATCAGTTCTCACCCATCTGTACTCTAAATACGTTCTCTGAGATTGTCATTATCACTTAATAATATATTAACAGCAATTGAAATTAAAAATATTCAGTTCTATCGTAGTCTGCACGTCTGGAATAGACAACATGCCTCAGTCTAAAGGACCCAGTGAGAGCGAATCTGTCAGTATGACCTTGGAGGCCCCTCATGTTCATTGGAGATGCTAGTTATTTATATTATTTTTAAGCAAGTGGCCTTTCTTTTCTTTCTTTTTGCAAAAAAAACTAGCAGATCGCAGAGAAAAGAGCTGTTTTTGTAGCTTATTAAAATAAAATAACTATTTGAAACTTTTTATAGGATAGTCTTATTAGTTGATAGTCTAATACACTGAGCCTGTTTCAGCACCAGAAGTGGAGCGCATATGTGAATACATAAAAAAAAATTTTTTTAAACTGACCAAAAAAAATGATTCAAACTCAAAACGTGGACTCTGTCGTGGCAGGTCATTTCATTTGACAGGGTCATTTCTTTCACTTTTTTTTTAACTTGACATCGTTAGGCCAAGTGTCAGGACGGTCAAACAGTTTGAGTTCACTTTAACTGAGCCAAATTTGATTGATTTAAAAAAACTATATGTGAAAATACCTGTAGACTAACTTGTTTGACTTGACTGACTTCTTTTGTAATCTTTAAGATTGAGTTTAAGTAGTTTTTGCCTTTAGATGTGTATTTCGGGATCCTGTAGAGTCCAGGTTCCCAAAAATACTATTTTTTAGGGTCAGACATTGACACAAATATGTACCCAATTGAAGATTTTGCTTTGGACTGTCCCCTCATGCACACACAACTTTCTAACTGCCAGCATCATTATCTGGAGGTCAGCGCTGAACAGTGCAGGTGCTATTTTTGCCCGTTACTGGCCCGCACTTAGCAGAAGCTGTTGATTGGAGTGGCTCTACATTCCTCAGTCATATGCTGGCAGTATATGACTCATCATGCCATTATTGTGATCATTATTCATCCCTATAAACAGCAGCCTTGCTGCTATATATGCTGCCAATGATGACTGTTCACAGAAGTCAGTAAGCAAAGCTTTAAATGTGCTCCGACCTCTCTAACATTAATGACTACGGTCTCTGGCCTTGCTTGGGAAACCGCTCGTTACACAAAGCTTAACTTTCTGGAGACAGTTTTCCTGGGTCATGGCCTTCAGCTGGGGTGTTAAAAATAGATTGGCCCTGTTTGTGTGGCTTAGCAGCACTAGCCTATAGTTTTCAGTAGTTTTTCTATGGAGTGTGCGTAGACCCTGACATTGGCACAATGAGAATAAAATGGATGGTTATGTAAGCCCACCTGCACTGAATACATTATATTAATACATTATATAAAACAGGACTTTTCATGGAATCCATGAATTGAGCACTTTTGCAACGTGGTGAAAGATCACAGCCTGGAATAGTTGAATCTGATAGAAGAAACATTTTTCAGTATTATGGGAACACTAAAAAGAAACATTATTAAGGGGAGGTTATTAAAAACACAGCCTCCGACAACGCAGTTAATACCTGATACTTAATGTTAAGTATATGTAAGTAACTATGCAATTGTTGATTCAATTGTTGCACTAGTTGACTTGTCAGCTTAGATTAGAACTATTATAATTATTGTTATGTCCTTCATGCAAATCCAAATGATGCCTGAAACAGCACTCTCAGTCCAGCCCAAATAATCTTCACCTTTCACCCAATTCTACAATGATGGAAGTACCCGGTTCCATAACCATACACCACAACTCTGTGCCGTATAGTTTAGAGATAAACATAAACAAGTCTTATTCTCATGTAATAATAACCTTTTAAAGAAATAATAAAGCTCCAAGATTGTGATGCTCATGAAGTGAGCAAACGAAACAAACCTACTAAAGTCCTCATAGAGACACAACAGCTAAAGAAAGATACTTCAATGTGTAAGAAATCTATTCTGTATTGAGGACCACAGTACTGTATACTCCAACACCCCCCACTACCCAGCTTTTATGCTTTCTAAATAACAAAAAAAGAAAAGGCTCTGAAGGAGCAACTTTTGTCAGAGATTGTTTTACAGATTGTAAACGTTTTTCTAAGCCAGAGTCTTTTTGCTCTTTCCTGCTTGCAAATACATTTTGGCCGTCTTGCATGTTCTGCTCTTTTGAGGTCTATTAACAGCTTTTCAATGATGTTTAGGTCAGGAGACTTTCAGCTTGTGCTTCTAGAGGCAGTCCATTGAGTTTTGTTTAGGATCCTTATTGTGTTGTAGAAGTCATCCTCTTTTCATCTTTTTGGTGCGTTGTTTGCTTCCAGAATTTGCTGGTATTTATTTAAATCCATCTTTCCCTCTACCAGTGATTTCTTCATGCCACTGGCAGCGACACAAGCCCATAGCATGATCCACCCACCCCTGTGCTGAACAAATGAGAAGGTGCACTTCTCTTTTCTTACTTTTCTGGAACCAAAAAGTTCTGTTTTAACAGGAAAGGGGTTCTCCTGATGATAGTAGAACAGTGCACCACCACTTCAGAGCTTCTGCTAAATCTTCCTGAAGGTTAACTGGTGGTTTTGATTTGCCGTTGTAGCAATATATTCCTGGTAACCACTTTCTTAACTGTGTTACAAACTGAGAACACAGCTACCTGAAACATTCTACTATCTTTTTATAGCCTTCCCCTGTTATAAATTAGAAAGCTGCTTAGAGGACCCCATGACAGTTGATTGTTGGGACAAGGTTTGAGTCGTCAAGAGAATTTTTCTAAAGCTTTGAAATATTTGTATATTTAAAATTTACATCACTTGGCCTTTCCTAGTGATGGCTGCTGACAAGCCATAGTACCAACAAGCAAAGGTCTGAGACCTTCAATCAAAGCTCAGATCTTTTGTTGTTCCTTTACTTCTTTCAATCTGCAACTGTTCAAAACAGATGTAGTACACTAATGTTGTTCAAAATGATGAGAAGAATGTTTTATTTTTAACTTTTTAAAAACATTTTTAATCTTGTATTCACCCAGATATTCACAGTACCAGAAATTTTCATAACATTACATCATATTACATCATAAGTCATATAGAAAAGTCTATTTAAGATTACTGAAACAGTTTGGCACAGTTTTAAATGATAGGCACGTTATACAAATTTCATTCAAATTTCAACACTTCCATTACTTCCATTACCACCAGTCATAGGTAAACAGGTAAATAGTAAATAAGTAAATGTTTTTAAAATTTGAGTCCTCTTACAGATAAGTTTTAAAAAAAATGTATCCTGCAGAAGAAAGAATCTTACACAAGTTAGTCATTCTGTCTGATTTCGATACTTTTACGAAGTGTTGGCCTCTTTTAAACCAAAGCCTCACCATTATATGTCCTCTCATTCCCTTTCGGTGCTTCACTGCTATAAACACACGTGTGTCCTTGCACATACTTCTCTGATGCACCTCGAAGCACTGAGGTCATCTCAATGGGAGCTCTTTCAGTGATGAATATCCCTCGGTGCATTCTAATCCCAGATTCAGCAGAGACTGGGTACTACCCTGCGGATGTGTGTGTGTGTGCGTGTGTACAGTCCATTATTTGTTGCTATTTCGAGCATGTTCTCCCTGCAGTATTCATGGATTTGCATCCTTAATTCAACACATGGTGAAATGTTTTGTGTTGTCTCTGCAGGCCACGTATCGTCCATTCCTGAAGCAGGTTCTGGACGAGATCTTCAACCCGAACCGGCTTGAGTGCCCCGATATAGAACACACTTCAGGAGGACTGACTGACCTGCTAAAGACCGGCTTCAGCATGTTCATGAAGGTAGCACACACACACAAATACAGACATACAGTAGGCGTGCTTACAAATATACCGGCACACTATATTCTTTACTAATTACTCTCACAATATCAGCACAATATTAATATCACAGTCTGCAATGTGCCAGTGAGCCTCTGACCAATCACTGAATGTTTTATTATGTGCTGTTAACATACATAGACGTTCTGAAGAATGCTGTCTCATAATCTAACATATATAAACATTTTGGTTAAATGCACCAACACAGGCCAGTTTTTAGTCGTACCATATAATCTATAATTTATAATTTATTTTTAATAATCTTTAATAATTTAATAATCTGGTATTGTATTAAATTATTTTAAATAAGCATTCAGGTTAGTAGGCTGAAATGTAAGTTTTGAAGTTTTTCAGAGATAAACGCGGATCTCTCGTTTGTTATGTTTTGTGGAAACCACTATTAGTGATAAGAACATGTGAAATAGGTATCAGAGTGAAGTGGAATGTGATACAGTAGGCACCAATACTCACTTGGTTGCAATTTTTGTAATACAGCTTAATTTGTTGGAGTATTTGTTGTTGATTAATTGAAGAATGGCCATGTTTATAAAATGAATTTAAAAATAAAAGTTAGTTGCAGTTTTAGGTGTAGTTTGTATGTAAGTTGTGTATGTAACTTGCCGTTATAGTTTGTTGTATGTGAAATGCAGTAAAAAACATAAGCTTAGTTTGTTATGTGGATTTGAGAGTGTCATTTATTTTTTGCTGATAACTGAACAGATATTGTGTTTAAAAAGTTTGATAAGTGTTAGGCATGTAACTGTATCTACATAATTGCACAAGTTTATGCTCATTATTATGTGATTTTATGTGATTTTATGTTTTAATTAATATCTCATTAATGTATTTATAAAGTATTATGAATACAGGACTAATAGGAAGTGTTACCAAATTAACCTCAAATTAAATCAATAAATCTCTCATTATTTTCTTTCTTTGTCTCTGTGTCTGTCATTTTTCATTCTTTCTCTGTCGTTTACTCTTTCTTTCTGTCTCAGACTTTCTTTATTATCTTGTTCTCTCTTTTTATTTTCTTCGGTTTCTTTCTTTCTCTATTTTTCTCTTTCTCTGTTTCTTTCTGTCTTTCTCTTACTCTTCTCTTTTTCTTTTTCTTTCTTTCTGTTGTCACTGTCTCTCTTCTTGTCTTTCACTCCCACATTTCTCCCTGATACCCATGGCAACATGTGTATGTATGTGTGTGTGTGGTGAAGTGAGCACGTTCCTACAGGTGCACATGTTCATGCTGTGTGTGTTCTTCTTCTTTGAGGTGTGTGTCTGTATGGGTGAGTTAAATGACCCTCAGATAAAATCATAATCAATAGCATACTTTAAAAGAAACGTTCAAAGCCTCATGCTATGCAAATGCGCGTCTGTCTGTCTTTTTTCTCTCTCTCTCTGAAACACATGTTTGTCCATGCCAGGTTAGTGTCCAGCACAGCACGTTGCATTACAGCCCAGCTTCAGGGCCCACCCTCCTGCGCCTGCCCCTCTGATTGCCTGATTATTATTCACAGACTCGCCGTTTCAGTCAGCCAATCGTGCGCTGCCATTATGTCTGACAGGCCAATCATGCACAGCGGGACTGACCGAGCCTCAGCGTGGCTCGCTCAAACTGGACATCTGCATGTGTGCGAGAGCGTGCGTGTGTGTGTTTTGGCTCTTTTTGAGTGTGTATTTAAGAGAGTGTGTGTTTGTCTGGTGTGGACAATAACGTGTGTGTGCAGGCGAGTTGAAAGAATCTGTGTACTTACACTTATTGCCTCGTATTTATTCCTTTGTGGGTGTCGAGCCTTTGCCTCCGTGTATGTGTGCATGTGTCAGTCATAATGGATGGACACAAGCTGTGTTTGTGTGAAATGTCCAATCTCACCCCAGCCCTCCAACGGAGGTATGACTCACTCCACAGAGAAAGAGAGAGTGTGATAGAGGGGGAGAGAGAAAGACTAACCACCAGGTTTGCATACAGTTCACTTTAAGGCCTTAGACTGCAAACCAATTAGTGTTAGTTATTAATTTTAAAGGAATAGTTTGAATAGAAACTGGGTTTCTTTGGTTCGCACAGGAGCTATGAGTCTAACATTGCTATTAAACACTGATAGCCAATAGTCACCCATATCCTTTCTGTAAATACATCCCCAAGCCTAACTCACTCAGACCACACAGATATGTTAATGTGGTTTAGTATGAATCAGAAGGAGTTCCTAAACTGTACAATGTCATTGTTATTTAAAATGAATAGCAGTACAACAGTATATGTGTTTTCAGCCTGTAAGTGGTTTTGTGGTTGATCTCTGTTGTTTAATACTGAGGACAGTTGCTGTTTTTCTGACTGCTGAAACTGAAAGCTGTTGACGGAGAGAGTTGGAGCACTGTGCTGTATTGCACAGTCATAATTTCTGTGTTGAGTAGTTTGGCCCAGCAGCCACGGTTAAAATAGTAAATTATGCATGGATTTTTTTTCCCCCTGCAATGATGGTGGAGCACAGTAGCAGTTATGGTCTAGTAATGCCATAGATAGAGAGAGAACGAGGGAGTGCTAGGAAAAGAGAAAAAGTATACAAATATAGAGGAGAGAGAATGGTGCGGCAAGAAATATGGAGAGAGAGGGGAAAGTGAATGAAAGTGTGAGAGAGACTGATAGTAAGAGATTATAAAGGTAAGAGGTATAGAGGAAGAAGTAGCAATGAGAGAGACAGGCACAGAGAGAGACTGATAAAAAGAGAAAGTTGGAGAGAAAGGACGAAAGGGCAGAGGAGAAAGAATAAGAGAAAAAAGGAATACGAGTGAGGGAGAAAGTGAGACGGTATGGGCAGGAGAGAAATAGAATGAGAGAAAGCATGAGAGAGGGAATGAGTGATGGAGAAAGGGTGAGAGAGGTAGAGGGAGAGAGAAAGTGTGCGAGAGAAAGGAAGAAAGGGCAAGACAGAGGGGAAAAAGGGGAGAAAGTGCAAGAGGAGAGTGATAGTGAGGGAGAAAGAATAAGATAGATGAAGAAAGAAGATGAGAGAGCCAAGGAGTGGTATAAAGAATGATAGGAAGTACAAGAGAGGGAGAAAAGGATAAAAAGAAATAAACAGGAAGAAAGAACGAGAGAGCAAGGGGGATGAGAGCATGAAAGAAAGAGTGAAAGGAAGAACAAAAGTCATTGAGAAAAAGTGCAAGAGAGAGAATGATAGAAAGACAACGTGATCTAAAGTGTGAGAGAGTAAATGTGACAGAAAGTGACAGAGTAAAGGTGCGAGAGAGGCAGAAAGAGTGGTAAAGAAAAAGTGTGAGAGGGAGAAAAGTGAGAGAATCGTGAGATTCAGATAGAGAAAGAAAGAGAATGTTGAAAATACAGCAGGCAGATTAAACTCATTACCTTTTACAACTTTCTCTCTGCCCCTGTAGGTCAACCGGCCCCACCCGAGTGATCACCCGTTACTGTTTCTCGTCCTGGTAGGCGGAGTCAACCCTTCAGAGCTCCGCCTCATTCGTGAGGCCGTCTCCTCCCATAAAGCAGGCACACAGGTGAGTACAGGGATGCTAATCAGCTGGTTAGTTGTATCAGGCAGGTTAGGACAGGGAGCACACCCAAACCACACAGAGCAGAAGTTCTGCTGGACCAGCGTCAGTGACCACTCATGCAGTGGACACAACATTCCGAGCGGTCACTCAGAGCTTTTTATCCATGCATGGAAGCTTTTTTCTTCCATAAATACTTGTTTGATTTCAGGCATCCAGCGTATCAGAATTATATCCAACTTAAAAAGTAAGAAAGTAATGAACTCAAGTCACGTTTAGACCAGTCACTCTAAATGTTCAGGAGGTGGTCTGAGGTGCAGATGTTACACATATACAAATACATTCATCTCTCCAAGCCACAACTAACAAACAAAACCCCTCCCACTACATTACATCATGACACACGCGGTCCACAACGTGATGTCTGAAACACCTGCCTTCTTCTAAACTCTTCAGTTTAACAACATTAAAGCTATAATCATCTTTTACATAAAACAGGAAAAAACACAACCTAAGCACAAGACAGGCCATTGGTCGCCCTGCTGTGAGCTAATTTGCATATTATATTGACTGGCGACACGTTTGACACCTTTATCAGGATGCAACCCAGATTCCTCAGACATGAGCTGAGTTTTTTGTATTGCAGGAAATTTCAGATCTGTTGACAAATCAAGTTCTAGATCTTTTAGTGTTGGATCACAGATCCTGTAGGACCACCTACCCTGTATCTTTTGTGTTCTCCTGCACGCCCACTTCAACTCAGGAAGGGCTTACAGTTGAGTGAGTAGTTGCTTCCCGTGTGTTGGAAAAAATATGCAGGGGTACACAAGCACTAAGGTTGGGAAGCATGTGCTAGACAAGGATTTCTCAACCTGTCGGCTGTGGACTGCCAATGGGCAGTGGTCAACAGGCCTGCACTCAGGAGATGGCAGTAGTTTGTAGTGTGAAAATAGATTAATTTAATGATTGAAAATCTAAGAATCAAGCGTTTTCGCATTGCAACCAATACAAGTATTAATAGAGCCACACAAATAAAAACATCAGGCTATTTACTCATCATCGCCGCAAGCGTGTAAAGCAGACAGTTAGCTCTCTTGTGGTGGTAAAGTTTTGAAGTTTCTCAGGGGGCTTTCACACTTGCCTTGTCTGTTGTGGACCTCTCACTTCGTTTCTTTAGTTTGCTCCATCTTGATGTGTTTGAATATTCCATTTGTATTTGTGTCTGCAACAAACAGCTGAAGAAGGGTCCGCCAAAAACACAAGTCTCAATCTGCTTCCAAACTAACTCTGGTCAGGTTCTGTTCAGAGCTGGTGGGAACACATTCTGTAATAAAACAAAGCTATACATCAGTAGTGCATACCTTCCTCCTCCTCCAGCAGCACATTTGCACCATACTGTCAACATAACCTGTCTGTTTTAACATCTGACCCTTTACAGGCTCCCACTTGCCCTCATGTTATTCCTGCGGCATGAGCTGCTGTTAAAATTGACAGACGCACTATAAAGTAAAAGCACAGCTATGCATTTAATTTTGACTAATGGATCAGTGGGATCAGTGACCTGAATCTGAAGTGGTTAAAATAATTAATTAGTGGTAAAGAAGAGAGAAACCCTGAGACTAAACTATCACTCCTTTATTTTTAGTTTTTTTAAAACATTATAACTGCAAACTTTAGTTTCTGTGATTGAATCGAAATGGGCAATCTCATCTACTTCAGGTCCAAAGAAAAATGAAACCTGTGATTTTTATTAAACTGTGTAGTTATAATTTAGTCTTAGTCTTATAGTCTTGGTCTTGGGGTGAAGAGGTTGAGAATGCTTGTACTAGATCATTATAAATAAAATTGACCTGTCGCTTAAATATGTTTGACAGAAATAAGTGGTCCAGTTTAAAGTAATTGGTCTCTGGAAATAAAAATAGGGTCACTAAATGATTGTTCAGAGCTTAGTCTTTGCTACCTTAACAAAATGTAAATTATCTGACAAACGTCTGTAGACATCTGCTCATCCAACATGTTTTCTGAAATCAAGGGAGGGCATTAATAATCAGTGATTAATAAGCAGTCATTGTCCCCTTCTTGCTAGGTTTTACACAAGATTTTGAAACATTGCTGTGAGGATTTGAGTGCATTCAACCACTAGAGTATTAGTAAAGGAACGTTAGGAACTCCTTCCAATTCATCCAATTCAAGGTATTTGATGGAGCCCCATTACTTCATAACATATAGCTCTACTGCTTCACAGCCCAAGACTGGGGGCTTTATACCTCTCTAGCTGGAACTTGCCATTGGTCTTGTTGTCTTTAGGCTCAGCTGCTCCAGAAAATCATACTCTGTTGGCACTGCTTTGATTCCCAATCAGGGCCATTCTATGTGGAGTTTGCAAGTTCTCCACGGGGTCGTCCATAGGCATGCATGTTAGGTTGATTGTATGGATGTATTATATGGAAGTACTTGTATGTATATTTACATATTGTATGTAAGTATCAATATTTTGTTATATAAATGTAATGTTTTAGTCAATCTGTCTACTAAACAGTAAGATATGATGGGACGATTTCGGCTCACTCCCACTTTCCTCAGTCAGAGACCGCCTCAGTCAGAGGCTGCCTCTACCTGTGTAGTTTCTAAAACATTTACAATTCAGACTTCAAACAGAGGTTCTCTTAGTTCTATTTAAATTTAGCTTAATAAACTGTTAGACTGTTTGAGCAGAGGAGGACAGTTTCTTCCTCCAGTTTTTCTTTGTCACTATCACCCCTGACTTGCTCACAGGGGAATCTATGCTGTGACTTAATGTTTTCAAACTCTGGTAAAGCTGCTTTGTGATAACATCATTGTAAAACATGCTGTATAAATAAACCAGACTTGACATTGCAACTTTCTCTCATTAGATAAAACACATGCTGACAATATGCTGACAAAATTGCAGTAATAATACCGTATAATGAGGTCTTTGGTGAATCCCACTCATACTAATAACTCAAGTTTCCACTAGTGTATATGATTTTCATGTCAGATGATAAATCACATGTTGCTCCTGGTTCTCCCTCTTCTCTCAAACATTCTTAAAAAACAATGTTTACTAAAAAAACTAATAATAATAATAGTGATATTAATAATGAAATCTATTCCTGTTTTGACCTTGATCATTACACTTTTAATCCTTTTAAGTTTTGGTCTGAAAGTCTGATTTTGAGAAAGTAATCCATGCGTTTATTTCAACAAGGCTCGATTATTGTAACTCGCTATATGTTGGTGTTGGTCATTCCTTGATCGCCAAGTTACAATTGGTGCAAAATGCTGCTGCGAGGTTATTAACACGTACGTCTAGGAAGGAACATATCACTCCCGTACTGGCTTCACTTCATTGGCTCCCAGTGGCTTTTAGAATACAGTTCAAAATCCTGCTTTTAGTGTACAAGTCTCTTAACAGGTTAGCCCCCAGTTATCTAATGGAAATGCTTGTACCTTATGTTCCAGCACGGGCCCTAAGATCTGCGGATCAGCTTCAGCTAGTTGTCCCCAAATCAAGGCTGAAGCAGAGAGGGGACCGAGCATTTGTAGTAGTCGCTCCGAAACTCTGGAACGAGTTTAATAATAGTGATATTAATAATGAAATCTATTCCTGTTTTGGCCTTGATCATTACACTTTTAATCCTTTTAAGTTTTGGTCTGAAAGTGTTAGTTAACTGCTTAAAGATGAACTGTAGTATAGTGGCTTTGTAATGAGGTTTCAGTGGTGTAGCCCAAGGATGTGAAACATGTTCAGATGATTAGAAATAAATAAAGGCATTAAGCAAGAGAGGGAATGTAGGAGGCAGGGGACATTGACCTACATTTCATATCAGTTTCTGTTTTTTCTGCTTTATCCCTGAAAAAAAACTATCGTGAATTCATCTGAAAAGGGTATGAAACCTTATTAGTCACTACCTTGTGTAGATTATTGTTATTAACATGCTAATCCCTTGCATAAGGAAGTGAGTCCTATTTTCAAATATTTAGATGTCTGTAATCTGTTGTGTGCTCGGATTGTTTGTGTATATGTGAGTGTGGGTGACGGCCGGGCGCGCGGGTGCATCCACGCAAGCATGCTGACCTGTATTGGTTAGGACATCAGAGGTCCTGGATCAGTGTTATTCACGCTGCTTATTATCATAGAGTATCAAAGCTGATTAAAAAGAGTGTGTGTGAGAAAGTGTGTGTGTCCCTCAGACTGAATAGGGATGTAATTGAGTCCAGCCTGAATGAAAGGGCTGTTGTGGATCAAAGCTCTGTGTCATGAATAAATCAGAAAATCATAAAAGCAGACAACAGAGCAGCTTGCAGACTGGGCGGCCCACACACGCTGCTCGACCTCACTGTGCAGAGTGTGTGCGAGTGTGTCCTCAGTGAGAGATTTATGTTGAATTTTAGGACTAATGTCTAAGATCAGACACCACGCCTAACTTCTAGCTGTAAATCTCCGTCTTGTCCTCAGCAGAACTGTAAAAGCTTTTTAGCAGAGTCTTTTCGTTGCACTTAGTGAAAAGAAAGACCATAAATAGAACTCAAATCAATCATTTATTAAAGGTTTTTTTTTAATGGACCCTCAATGTGTTGGGGGAGGAAAATGATGCAGTGAAGCAGCTTACCTCCACATTTACGTCAACTAACCATTCAAATGCAATAAGCTAAATTCAGCAGCACGAATTAAAGTGACCCACATTATGGTCATTATTTTTGGTTGCTTTTGGTGGTTAGCATTAGATGGTTCTGAAATAAGCTCATTATGTAGATGATTCTAATAAAACTGCAACAAAATCTATTTTTATATTAGAGAAATTGAAGAAAGGGCTTCATTTGCTTCTACCATTAGATGATTTTAGAGGAAAAGCTTTATTTGCTGGTTAGTTAATTATACTTTGCTAAGGAAAGGTTTCTGGTCTTTTCAGCAAGTGCTCTGATATTCACATTGTGATAGCTCTCTATGAAATATGTTTTCTTCAAATCATTAATGTTACAGCTAGCATTAGCGTTTAGCATCTCCAGTTCACCTGACTGCAGACAGAAGGGAACATGCAAACTCCCTATTTATATCATTTAAATGTCTTAATACTGTCTAATACAGTTCTATGTGGCTTATAGTGTGCGTGCAATGGGCTCCAAAAGTCAGAGGCTGCTAGTAAAAAGGCTTTAGTTTTGTTCAGTTCTTATTTAATAGAAAAGATCGTTACACATGAAAAGTGCAATTAGAAACACAAATTTCAGAATTTTCTAGTATTTGGGATGTTCCCCTGATGCTTTAATAATATTATGCACTTTTCAGGTGCCCAAGCCTCTTCTGAGAAGATCTTATCCATCTGACAGTCGTGGCCTCAAAACATGGCCATTCAGTTGTGCGCACATTTGTGCTTGTCGTAGTGTAACATCTTGAAAATGTCTTCATTTGCCTTAACCTTATTTAATTTCTTCTAAATTCTAAAGCTTTCTACTCTTATCAGTCCTTTCTTCTCTCCTACTTTACAAAACTGTGAGCTGGCTCCTGCAGCTACTCTTAATGGACTCCAACAGTTTCCCTCCTTTTTGTCTCTCTAATTTTATTCTTATTGTGTTTGTACTGGTTTTGCTGTCTGATGTGGACCAGAGGAGGATTCATTCCCCTGTTTAAGCCTGGTTCCTCTCAAGGTTTTTTCCTAAGGGGTTTTTCCTGCCACTCTTGCCCCTGGCTTGCTCTTTTGGGGTTGGATTTTTCTGTAAAGCTGCTTTATGACAACATTGTTTGTAAATAAATGAATAAATAAACATTAACCTGTTTTTTATTGCGACGTTTAAATGAAAACTAATTCTAGATTTTAAGTGTGGACTTAGATATTTGTACCCCACTGTATGTGTGTCTGATTCTGATATTTTGCTGTCTGCTGCTGGTCTGATGTGAGATGATGTGTGGTCTATGTGTGTCTCTTGTAGGTTTTGGTGGTGTCTACCAGGCTCCTGAGACCAGCTGATGTTCCACACCTGCTTTTCAACACCAACAGACTCTCGCCTGATATAGGACTGTGAGAAGAAGATGAGGACAACACACATGCACACGTGCAAACTCTGCAATACACCATCAGTAAAGGAAATACACACAGACACCTTTCAGTTTGATCTTTTGAAGTTCCTATCACATTCACAACGTGCAAGCATGCATTATACAAGAAGCACTTGAGCGTACCTTCATGCATGAAGCAGTTTCTCCACTCCATTCAAAGCCAGAATAATAAAAGCTTAGCATGCTATGATGTACTGGAACAATGACTTAGGGATGCTCATCCCTCTGCATTATAAGATTATCCGTTTGGCATTAGGCAGTGTTATGACCAGCAAAGTGAGAGTGAGATGCGATGTTCCTAGGCCGTTGTTTTAGTGCATTAAGCCAGATTGTGCTTTTTTCACATGCAAACATCTACAAACATCTCAAATACAAACACACTCCAAGCACCCTGGAGTGCAAAGCACCAAACACAGAGGTTTAGGTAGATCTTGAGTGGTTACAGGTGTTTTTTTCAGTTCTGTGGTCCGGCTGAGGATGGGAAAAGAATGAACGTACAAAAACAGCCGAAACTGTAAATACATTTTGTTGTATGTGACCAAAACCCCTGAAAGAGGCTGAGCGGTACTGGTTTGTAACTTAACTGGTTTAAATAAATTGCAGAAGAATGTTTCCATGTTTGTGTGAGTCTGAGATACGGTTATCAGATCTGTTTGCGGTAAATGCTTATCAGTGTTTCTGTAGCAGTATGTAAATGACTTGACATTGGCACCATTCACCACAAACACGCACACACACACATCACACTTGCACACAGTCAGTGTGAGCAGAGCAGATTTCACACTTTGCTCACAGTCTGGGAAGTGTTAATGTTCTCACTCTATTTGTTTTGTCTCTCCTCTCTGTTCTCTCTGCATTTTCACATTTCTCTCCTCTCAGCATTGCTTCTGATCATGTGAAGGGGTGTTGAGGGCCTGGAGGGGAAGGGGGGAGCTGAGAACAGGTAGATGGAGGGCTGAGATACTTTAATGTAGCTTTGCTCTCTGATCTTTTTCCTGTTCTCACACACATATTGATTAGAAGTAATGGGTTAATGTTTCATGGCTAAACACAAACCATGTGTCATGGCAAGATGAAAGTTGCGGTTGCGTTCTTGTATTGGTGGCATGCTGAGCCAGCAGGCATATTTAGTTCTCACTCTGTCTTCTCTGTATTATAATAGTTAGAATATGTTCAATCAATCATTCCAACCATATTTATGAATACTAGCATTTTTAACCTAATCCCTTTCTGCTGCATACTTTTAGCACCCAATCATAGGCTTATGTTCTCTATCACATCATTAAGAAGAAACATTCGAACATGTCTACTGTCCTCTACTTTGTGTGTACATTTTGTGATGAATGCACCAAAAGAAATGAGGCCTGAGGTTACTTGGAAAGAAGTCTGGTTCCATTGAATTACAAGTAAAGTTCGTAAGTGTTTTTCCTGCTCCTGTGTTACTGCTGCACTGAAAAAATATCCAGCCAACAGCATCCTGTGGGCAGCACCTTGTGACCACTGACTAGAGGATGACCAACACGTGCAGCAACAGCTGCATGGTCGTTTCTGACTTAGCATCTACATTGTGGATCAGCAAAGTGTCTGAATGACTGGACAGTATACACTAAATCATTCCCACCACAGTGTCACTGCAGAGCAGACAGTACCTGCTCTGTGGTGGTCCTGACTGCTGAGGTACAAGGTAATAAAGTACACAGAGATACTGATGGTCTGCAGTCTGTGATTGTAGAACTACAAAAATTATCAAATGGACAATGAGTGTAGATATGAGGGGGTATACCTAATAAAGTGGCTGGTGGGTGTATAAAGCAACTGTCAAATCAAAACCTCCAAAGCCTAATATGGAAATGCCAGGTAGCTTTTACAGCATGTTAAAAATTCTAGGATGATTTAAACCCTGAATCATTTTTTTTACCTTCTCCTGTATAGTTTTTTTAAAGTGTTGAGTAATCTGTATATACACATACACAAAATATGCATATTGTAACCTCCAGTCAGGTGTTGTACACAAAGTGAAAAGTGCTTATTTTAGTGCACAGATTTAGCTTTTGCAGAATTAAAGCAGAGCAAGTTCTCCCCCAAATATTAAGTTAAGCAATGATTGTGCTTTTTTTTCTTAGAAGCGTGTTTGCTGTAGAGCATATTTTTCCACTTAGAATGTGGTGAATACAACTGTATGTATTAAGAAATAAAACTATTTCGTTTATTACAGGGCTCCTATAGCCCTAAGTGACCTATAGCCATAGACACTACAGCACAGTACTCAAAGTACCAGCTTAGTCAGCATACGACTTTATTGCTGACATCATTCCTGCACTGCTTTATGCTGTGAATGTGTGGCAGAAGTGATGTTTAACTGACGAGTCCACCATCATGAGTTTGTGTTAATAAATGAAAGCAACAGTCCAGAGCCAGACAGATCCATTCAAACGGTTTTATTTTCAAAACCACAGTATTTTCCGCTGCAAACAATAAATAATATTAAGCCTCAGCCCTTTGGCTCAGTTTAAAGTGCATTAAAAAAAGCAAATTGTACAAATTGGCACCAATATTTTTTTTGTATACATATGCACACACAGAACCAACATCTGTACACAGTGAGTGAGAAGTGAAACACACAAGCACATTTTGTGCACTTTAGCTTTACTGCCTCACTATTAACAATGTCTGCTTTCAGTTTACCTTGACCTTGAAAGAGGGAAGAAAAAAGAAAAAAAAAAAGAAAAAACCTCTTGCCTTTTATAACAGTCACTAAAAATACTCAGGCCTCTGTCCTTCACAAGCTCTGTTGCCAGGAGAAGTGTCCACAGGTATAAATCTGTGTGTGCGTACATCATGTTTCATTCAGTCCAAGTGTCTTTTCCATTCGTCATGTTTAAGGCAGTTTTTGGACACCAGTTCCCGCCATCGTGCTTCTCCTGCTTCACCTGCTCTCCCATGATTGACAGCAGCACAGGTGGATTGTCCACCACCAAGGAGGTCAACGTTCACAAGTCAGAGGTCACAAACTCTGCCACGACCTCTTATTACAGCGGCAGTGACTGTTTTGCTGACGAGGTCAAAGTTCAGCAGCCTTCATTTGGGCGTGGCCTGCTGATCAGCGACTGAGCTCAGGAGCATCTTGAGAAACACAAGCGAAATCTCACCTCAGCTCCAGCCCTTTGGGGCTCTTCTCCACTGAGCCCCTTCCATCAGTCCCTCGCTGCTCCATCTTCTCTGAACCCTATACGGGCCAATGCTCTCTCTCACCAACCCTCTCCATTTCTCAAACAGAGGTCACTGTCCGCACTTTGGCAGACAGTGCCTGCTTAAAGCGCCTCTTCAAGTCCTGCATGTTGGGTGACTTTGGTCTGGGGATGAGCGGAGACCTTCTCTTTTCGGACCCTGTCGCTGTCACAGAGGGCTGCGGCTGCTGTTTGGCCAGCTCCCTGCACAGCCTGTGGAAGGCACCGTGGACCTGGCTGTAGTCTTCACTCGCCGACACCTCATAGAAGAAGCAGCCGAGCGCAGAGGCCAACAGGGGACCCTGCTGGGCGTCCACTTGCCTCACATGAAGCAGGTCAGCCTTGTTGGCGAGCAAGATGATGGGTGGGAGGGCTGAGCGCTCGGCAAGGGCATGGCTGACCAGCTGATGGAGCTGGCCGATAATGTCGAAGCTGCGGTGGTCTGTTACAGAGTACACCATGACAACGGCATCAGCCCACTGGATGGAACGGGTCACGTGGTCGGTGCAGCTAAGGCCATTGGCGTTTACCTGGGAGAGAAAGAGGTGGACAGGTTAGCTGTCTGTTTCTTGGGTGAACCCAATTAAAAGCAGTACCCAGGTTGGCTGAGACAACACTAAACACAAGTTAGACCAATAAAAGCTAAAGTTTTAAGTTACATAAGAATGAACTAGAGGGGAAAAGCAGAGAGCTGTTGTGGATTTGTGAAAAGTTTCACGACTGTACGCAGTCAGTCTCGTTGGGGAGGACAGTGTTAGGGCGCAGCTGATTGAGGACTTTAAGGGGGAGACATTATCGTTTGGCTTTAGACTACTTAGGGAAAATAAGCCCGGCTAGACTTACAGTCTCTTTCTCCCGAGTCTGAAGAACAGCCATTCTGCGGTTTTGGACCACTGCCCAGACGAGGAAATTAACCTCGCACCCTAAAACTTGGCTCTGAATTTTCAGACTACAGAGCAAAGCGTCGCCCAAATGACCCTATAATTGAATTAAAACGCTCTCCAAAGATGGTTAAGTCTAAGGAAACGTTTCAGTTTTGGCCCAGACCGAGCCTTGTGTCCACAACCACAAGCTGAGCGCTTTAAACCTAAATGATAAGGGTCCGGATTTGGGGATGTTTTGAGCGCTGAAAGCCTGCGGGCTGGCTCATCCCCCTCAAAACGCTAAGAGTGATCAATTACCCCCCAAGTGTTCAAAAACCACACAAAAGGAGAGTGAAGACAAAAGGCGAAGCTATGCACTCTTCCAACAACAGCTGCCCACTGATCTAACCCGCCCTCAGGCTAACCCATGCTTGACCACTTCACATGGACCACAAGAGCAGTCATTAAACACCGAGCAGCCTCGGAGATAAAACTTACTTGAACTCCAGGCGTGTCCTGAACTTGAATCGCCACTTGTTCTCCGTCTAGTTGGACATCTCTGGAGTACAAGTTACCTACAATGAAAAAAAGAGAAGACGTTAGTACCAGAGCAGAAACCAGCGCTGTGTCCACAGCGAGTCTAGTGGCTATCAGTTTGCTGGAGTAGTGAATGTAACATCTGCACCATTTACGGTAGAACAGGGACTTTGAATAAGCAGCTAACTTCAGAAAGCAAGCAGTCGGGCTTCTCCAGCAAACTGATAGCGAGTCTGAGTTTTACGGCAACCCCCTTATTTTGGCAGAGCCGAGTGTAAAGTCTCACTCACCTGCGTTTCTCTCGTAGTCGCCGATAAAGCGTTTGGTGAGGAAGCGAACAACAAGAGCTGTGGAGAGGAGAGGAGAGGACACAGTGAGTCAACGGCTAACGGCAACATGAAACAATATTGTCTTTGTACTGAGTAAAAAAGAGTTGGCAGAAACTCAACAACAACTGGTTCAGCTTACCTGTTTTTCCGACCCCGCTTCCCCCGACCACGGCTATCTTTATGAGCCGGTTGGACAGGCAGTCCGTGCCGGGGTACTCCGCTATGGTGGACATGTTCTGAACCAGGCGCATTCTGACTAAAACCGGCTTCCCGTACACGACAGAAACAGAACAAAACAGCGCGATATCCAGTCAGTCGAGCCCAGAAACACTGGTTTGTTGTATTCGTTGGGAATGTCGACTCGAATATTCCAGATAAAACTGCTGTGAAATTCAAATCTTCCTTTCTTCTCAGTGAGCACTGCACTTCTCTGAGGAAAGCGGGCGCTTCCACTGTTTTATAGCGCCTCAGCGGTGCTGCTCTGTGATTGGCTACAGAAGACAACGCTCGCGCGCTCTGACTCCGCCCTCTGGTTCACGTGGACTCGCGGATGAGGGAGAGGAGCGAGCTGAGAAACTGCCGCTGTTATTTATCGCAGACAGACAGACAGACAGGGAGAGAGTAGGACTCCGCTCAGATTCAGGTTTTTCATTCCCACCTGCATCCCAGTACGAATCGACAGACGGACGGTGTTTTCACTGCGCTGCTTTTCTGTGTGAGAAATGACGTTTTTCTGAACGTGGGCAGCAGCTGAAGTAACGTTAGCTGTTATCTGCTTCAGTCGAGCGTCCTTGACTTCGTGAGTCTGACGCCAGAGCGTTTTTCATGAGTTCAGCATTTCAGTCAGTGTTTCTTTACTCGTCTATCCTCGTTGTCTCCTCTTCTGACCACCATCGCACATAAAAACACGACGAGGGTTAGTGCTGACTGTTGCTGCAGAAGAAAAACTCTCATGTATGGTTTAGGGGCAGTTGTCGGGTCCGTGTTTGTTAAAAACGGTTGTTGTCATCACCTCTGCTTTCTTCCTCATGGCTGATTGAGCAAACACTTGTGCTCAGCCCTGTAGCAGCTGACAGTCTGTACACGGCTCCCTGTTTAATAGGACTAGCAGCAGTTCTGTCTGAGTGCTTAATATCTCCACAGGGTTTGGTTGATATCAGCTAATCTGGGTTAGAGTTCGCTCACTTGGTTCAGGAGTTGTGCCAGGTCGTATATGGTAGTGTTGAAGAATTTGAAGAATTTGGGAGTATGTGGTAAAATGGGCACTCCGTCACACACCCGGAGAAACAGCCTGTAACCATGTCCATAAATATTTTGTGGCATAATCTTCATGCAGATAAATAAGCAGCAGTGAATAATGGGAGCTCTTTATTGTGTCTGTGCGAAGAAAAACATGTATCTTTATTTATTTCTTCTTCTTTTTTACATCATTTAAGCCCACCAGCTGCATATTATATTGTGAGAACATTTCATGATGAATGGACCACTGCTTGGAATAAATATAAAAAATAATATAAAGGAACTTACTTTGAAAGTAAACCTGTTTTTGTTTGGACAATGAAAATATAATACAGCAAAATGTAACAGTTGTTTCTTAATTTTATTTAAAAATGTTCTCATTAATTTCCCATTAACACATGTTCATATATATCATTACAATTATAACTCTTTTTCCTTGTTTTTATTACTTTTTGCTTTACTTTTAATGGTTGAATCACAAAGTATAATGTTTCTAAACTCTATAGAAGTGAACCAAAATGACACAATATTATGTGACGCTTGAAATAAGAAAAATGTAAATGGCTGTGAATGTGTTTCAGTTATGAGGCGAAGTTAGAAAATGCTGTAGTGTCCTGCTATTGGCCTGTGTGAGTATGCACATGAGAAGCACTGGACTCACAGTATGTAAATAGTTAGGACTATTTAGAAGTGTTTCTAATGCTATCCTGTGCTGGGTTTTAGGCTTAGTTAGTGGGGGAGTAGTGCAGGGTTTATTAAAACCATCAGGTTGAAGTGGCTGTTGCTGACATGCCTGCTTTCCTGGCCATTCAGTGTAGCTGGGCAGCAGGTGTCCTGCTATGTTCAATAAAAAAGCATTCGCTTAAAGCACTCTTTCCCGCGTCTCCATCTTTGCCAAGATGCCACAATACCATGCTTTTTTTAGTTAGTTTTTTTGACATTACAACATGTTATTTTGCACTTTGTGTGCAATTACACATTTTCACTCGAGCGATTAAGTCTTACGTGCTTCAAAATACTTCTCTAAACCTCAGTACACAGATGATTAAAGGAAGAATTAGGAAAACATTGCTAGATTAAATTAAGATTTGACTCATATGAAGTTGGGGCCCGGTAATCCTCGTGCCTGTGAAAATGGCCCAAACCACAAAGCCGTCTCGTTTAGCTCATTTTGAAAGAACACATGAATTTGCAATAAACAAATGTTTCTGAAAGTGACTGGATGGGCCATAATACCTGAATCCAGTCTACTGTTCTCAGTGCGCATCTCTTTAACAGTGGTCTATCTAAACTGTGTGTTTGGTCTGCTCTGATGTTTCTGGCATGCGCTGACATGCCCAGGTCTCTCTGTAAGAGAGGTGGAGGGAGCCTGTGTAGTGTGTGTGTGTGGGTGTGTGTGTGTGTGTGTGTTGGGGAATGCCATTTCTCAGAGAACCATTTCAGTCACACACACCAGACTCAATTGTAAACACAATCATCCCCAGACGGACCGTCATGCACTGTCAGCTCAGCAGCCACAAAAGTACAACAATTACCGTCCAACATTTAGGCCGCCATTTACGGCAATCAGTCAATTGCTCAGGCCCACAGCCACGACGCCTGGAGATAAGACTGTCACCTTACTCTAAAGCATGCGTCTGCGTGTGTGCTCGTGCTGGCGTGCGGTCTGTTTGTGAGATGTTTATGTCAGACTCTATTTGGTTTGTCAGTGTAAGTGTTTTTTTTTCTTTCTTTGAAGTCTCTCTCGTACGTTTCAGTGTTGTGTTTTTGTGTAGTACATGTGTGTAATGTCACTGCGCTGTGCTGTTCTGTGGTCATGTCAGGTAGAGTGCTTCAGAAGATTAAAGTCTCAGACTTGTTTTTGAACTGAACAGTCTTTTCTCTCTCTCTCTCTCTCTCTCTCTCTCTCTCTGTCTCTCTCTCTCTCTCTGTCTCTCTCTCTCTCTCTCTGTCTCTCTCTCTCTCTCTCTCTCTCTCTGTCTCTCTCTCTCTCTCTCTCTCTCTGTCTCTCTCTCTCTCTCTCTCTGTCTCTCTCTCTCTCTCTCTGTCTCTCTCTCTCTCTCTCTGTCTCTCTCTCTCTCTCTCTCTCTCTGTCTCTCTCTCTCTCTCTCCTCTCTCTCTGTCTCTCTCTCTCTCTCTCTCTGTCTCTCTCTCTCTCTCTCTGTCTCTCTCTCTCTCTCTCTCTCTCTCTCTCTCTCTCTGTCTCTCTCTCTCTCTCTCTCTCTCTCTCTCTCTCTCTCTCTCTCTCTTACACATACACACTCAGAATGTTGCGGTTGGAGCGGGGGTCCCACCACTTGAGTTTCTTAGTTTTTCAAGTTCACTCACTCGCTAACCTGCATGTTTTCCTTTATTTTCCTCTTTTCTTTGTCACACTTTCTGTCTCTCTGTCTTTCCTGTCTTTCATCCGTACTCGTGCGTTGGCCTGCGCAGGTATGTTGGCAGCAGGCCCTGTGTGATTAGCAGCTGGTATGTATATTTGATAAGCGGGATGATGACAGGTGGCTGCTGCTGAATTTCAGAATTAATGGGACTGATTCGTCAGCGACGCACTGTTGAGACACACACGCAGAGCTCATGCACGCTACATATTTTTGCTCACCACATCAGAGTCCTTTTAATGGGTGTGTGCTGTTCTTGTCTCCCGGAATGAGCATTTACTTATAACTGGTCACTGGTTTCCAGCTCTTAGAACACACACCTGCCGAGACTAATTCTGGCAACTGGGCCCCCAGCTACATCCAAACAGTGCCTTTCCTTCTCTTTTACATGCTCTGTGTCTTTATCAGAGACACAAAACCATAAGGCATGACAACAAATTACTTGTGGGAATGTTTCTACCTTAAAATATAATGTGCCCTTCCCAGACCGCTAACTCAGGCATCAGCACCACTGCACAGTCTTAAAGTCCACCATAATGGCAAAGAATATGTTTTCCATGATAGAGAAAAATTTCTGAGCCTCCTAGAGTGAACATATTTTGATTTACAAAACACTGTAAAACACATTGGGGGCAGAAAGAAAGCTCATGGCAGATTGTAAAATCTCTAATAATCTCTAAGAACTCTCAGTCAGAAACATCAAAATGAGGACATATCCAGATCAAACCCTATTTGAGCAAGATATTACTGTGAACATGTGTGCTATCTATGTGGGTATGTTCCCTAATCAATATTAATATTTAACACAATCAATCAAACATCCTAATGTGGAATGGAAGGAAAAATGGGAATAATATTAAATGATAGAGCAGTTAATGTTTTTTTGCACTTAGGCCTAGATTACTAAAATAACTACTTTTTAATTATATTATTATTAACTGGTTAAGCACAATATTGTAAGGGTCAGTTTTGTTTATTTGATCATTTCTACTGCCAAATACTTTTGGGTTAAAGGTTAAAATCTACAGCACAGTATATTGACAGTAACAAAACAAAAATACTGAACTATATTGATAGA
Organism: Megaleporinus macrocephalus; assembly: GCA_021613375.1. Lineage (NCBI taxonomy): Eukaryota > Metazoa > Chordata > Actinopteri > Characiformes > Anostomidae > Megaleporinus > Megaleporinus macrocephalus. Next base: position 24,348,006 of record CM038707.1, on the reverse strand, counting down.
AAATTTAGGTATGTAACTGTTTATCTAACGTAGAAGTCCAATATGAACTGCTTGAAAATAAACATATCTGATATGAAGGTTTTTCCCATCTGTTTTGCTAGCCTCTCAGGACAAAGACAAGCTGATTATGGTAGGCATCATTACCAGCTCTTATAACTTAACAGTAACTGCCCTAATGACACATTTGATGGCACACAGAGCAGCTAAAAGAAACATTCTCCACTGACTGCTGTACTGGCACTGACCACCCCTGGGCTACAGCCTGCATATGCCACTGTGATGTTTTCACTAGGTGTTTGTGGCTCGCTGTTCAGCTACATTACTTAACCACATTACTAATGTTAGTGACTGCCTGGCTAGCTTGCTAACACTAATCACAAATTTATCAGCAGACGTTCTCAGTTTTACAGCAGCCACATTCACACACTAACTAGACTAGTCTAACTAACGCGCCCACTACAACCTCAAAACGCATTTGTCCTTTATTCTGTCATGCAGTCTTTCTCTATCCAGTGCAGAGTGGGCTTTGATTCATTCCATTCAAGCAGTTACAACAGGACATATTTCAGAGCACCTGGCCGTTTGCCATGGATGTGTCAGCACAATACGCTGGTGATGAGAGAGAGGGTGTGGGTATTAGAGGGGGGCTGAAGAATGATACAGAGAAGGACAGGAGAAGATGATGACACTGAAAGCATGGTGAATGAGCAGAGATTCACCCAGAAAAGACAATGCAACAGCCGGAAGCGGGAAAGACAGTCCTAATCAGAAATCAGAGTCAGAGAGCAAGCAATAGATTAATTAACTGCTGGACACTTTCAGAATCTGCCACTGTCCCCAGTTTCAACAATGCACCAAAGCAAACCTAGATTTGTCTTTATAGAAAATATATAGAAAATGCATTAAGGAATAATTACAGCTTGGTCGTGCTTTGTTTATCAATGTGCATCAGTCATATCACATATAATGTGATACCCCATATGTTTGATTCTTTTGTAAAGATGTCAGCATTTAAACCTTTCAGCTTTTTGACCCTCTATTGAGGAAAATGATTTTCAATATATGATTTTAGCAATTTGTGTTTTTTGGAGGAAAGCATTTTTATTATTATCTGTGGGACATTGCTGTCCAAAGAAAAAAATATCTCCAAAATAGTAACTTTACTTTCAAGGATTTTTTTTCCAAGCTATTTTGTAGCATTTCTATTGGTCCATCAAGAAATTTGCACACAATCTAAACAGCAGCTGTTAAAATGTAGAACAAGGAAAATTGACAAAAATAGAAATACATATTTTTCTTTAAACAGTGACAATATACTGCTTAGGAAGTCATGACCATGAAGCTGCAGTGTTGTGGAATTAGTGGAAAAAGTTTTTTTGTTTTTCTTATTTGATTGAAAAATTGTAAAAGAAGGAAAGGTATTTGCATGGCTAGTGTACCAAAACTCTACTATCAGCCCCATCCTGTTGCATTGTTGTTGCTCTTAATGCTAATGCCAAAAAAACTCTGTCCTGTATTCAGTAGCTAACAGCCTGCTTACGAATCCCTCACTTTATCGCTCTACCATATTCTAGCACTGCCAAGATTAGAAGATGTGACTGTAGCAGCAGTTTCTCAGATTGCTGCCGGCACTAATGCGCACATGCTAATTGCCAGCGTGCTAGCTGCTAACAAAAAGCCCAGGTGCTGCACAGCCTTAGTGACGTGTCAATGCGCTCGTCCGAGGTGCGGAGTGGGCCGAGGTGTGAGGTCAGACTTGTTTAACATCTCGTTGAGGAGGACATCAAATCAGGCTTTGTGATGGGCTGACACAGAAACGAGCCACAAAGCCATTGTGAAGTGTATTCTGGTCTTCAGGTCTACATCTGTTAGTTTTTTCATTGAGTACCTTGTTCTTCAATCCACATTAGTAGGTGTAAGTAGAACTGATCTCATCCTGCTTATTTCTTTAACATCTATTTCACTGGAATGTACTTCCTTTTTCTGTAGGCCTCTCGTATGTCCACTCAGAGCTTCCATGCATTGTTTTATTCTACTTATATGTTAATGATACATTTGTTAATAGTCTATTTAGCAGGGTTGCTTAGCCTATTTGGTATGTTTTATGGTACACATGATATTATGGTATCAAGATATTGTCTCTGTCCAGTAACAGCAGGCTTTATATTAGATGTTGGAACATCACTTTGGCATTTTGATTGCATTTAAAAGGGCATTAGTCAGGTCAGAAACTGGTGTTGGATAAAATGTTCTTTATCACAAATGCCACTCCAACTCTTCCCATCACTCTGGTGATTGCTGTTATATACCCTTGTAGACAACTGCTGGCATTGGACATTGAGAGCTTAGGCTTATGCATGGCTGCTCCAGAATGTCCGATGCCTTTCAATACAAACTATACAATTGCTTGTGTCAGCAATGGGAGCACCTGAATAGATGCTGGATAAGTAGATCTCTTTGGATCAGTTTCATCAGCCAGTATAGTTTTACATTAACCACACTCAATCACAAAACAGATAACTCATAGCAGATAAAACGAGTACCAGTCAAACTGAAGGAAACTGACTAGCATTTAAGGCTGGCCAGCCTGTGTGCTGACATTAGACAGTTTAACAGCTGTTAACACAACAGTGGACATCCTGCTATTTATTTTCAGCTTTGGACACCAGAAGACAGCCGTTCGAAGGTGTTAAACAAAATATGAGAAGGATCCCGCACAGAACACGTTTTGTTTGTATATTAGACAGAGGCACTTTCTGGAAGGGAGGAACAGAAGGATGCATGTGAAAGAAGGCACGCTTTAGGCTGAATCCACACTGAGGTGAGGAGAGGCTGCAGGGATATGAGCTGGGAGGTGTCACTCACGGGGCTAACAAAAGAATTGGAGGGGGGCAGGTTAGTAGTGGGGTAATAGAACTGTCCCACGGGGAGGGCAGAGGGGAAATCCCTAGGCTGTTGGGGGAGGACTGAAGGTATAATATAAGGGATATGGTGCGGAATGTTGGAGAGAGAATGATAAAGAAGTGTGTAACAGAAGTGTGTGCTTGTCTTTAAGACTTTGTAGGGAAACCAGAGAAATACAGAGCTAACCAGCAAAAACGGTCCTGACTTTGTAGGAAAACCAGAGAAATACAGAGCTAACCAGCAAAAATGGTCCTGACTTTGTAGGAAAACCAGAGAAATACAGAGCTAACCAGCAAACATGGTCCTGACTTTGAAGGAAAACCAGAAAAAAACAGAGCTAACCAGCACACATGGTCCTGACTTTGTAGGAAAACCAGAGAAATACAGAGCTAATCAGCAAAAACGGTCCTGACTTTGTAGGAAACCAGAGAAATACAGAGCTAACCAGCAAACATGGTCCTGACTTTGAAGGAAAACCAGAAAAAAACAGAGTTAACCAGCAAAAACGGTCCTGACTTTGTAGGAAAACCAGAGAAATACAGAGCTAACCAGCAAACATGGTCCTGACTTTGTAGGAAAACCAGAGAAATACAGAGCTAACCAGCACACATGGTCCTGACTTTGTAGGAAAACCAGAGAAATACAGAGCTAACCAGCAAAAACGGTCCTGACTTTGTAGGAAACCAGAGAAATACAGAGCTAACCAGCAAACATGGTCCTGACTTTGAAGGAAAACCAGAAAAAAACAGAGTTAACCAGCAAAAACGGTCCTGACTTTGTAGGAAAACCAGAGAAATACAGAGCTAACCAGCAAACATGGTCCTGACTTTGTAGGAAAACATTCATGCACACATGTGGAATAATACAGTCCATATTATTTTTTTGCAGAATTTGTTAGCGCCCTTTCACCCTGTTCTTCAACCTCCTCAGGACCAGGACAAAGCTGGCATTGTTTGAGTGGTGGATCATTCTCAGCACTATAGTGACTCTGACGTGGTGGTATTGTGTTAGTGTTTGCTGAGCTGGTATAAACCTTATTAAATCTTACATCAACTCACACAAAGTTCATGTTTCAGAGATAGCTTCAAAGCTGTTGTATCTGTTCAAACAAGCTCTCTGTTTTGTGTTTTCCTGTCTAGTTATGTCCAGTTACAGGGTCAGTAGGATATGGGGAAAGCCACATGGTCATATCTGCGTAGTAATACCACAAATTACAAGTCCTTTCCAAAAAATTCCAGCAGCACTGCCGTGTCCAATCCACTAAAACCAATACATGATCACATCAGTATCACTGCTGAGAATGATCCAACAACAAAATAATACCAGCCCTGTGGTGGTCCTCAGAGGGGCTCCTGACCAATAAAGAACATAGTAAGCGAGGGGGGAAATCTAATTATGCCAAGAAACTGGTAGACTGTGGTGTGTAACTGTAGGGATGTTCTGTTCATGTATACAGTGAGTGGATCTGATAAAATAGATAAAGAGTGCAGATACAAGGTGGGTGTTCCTAATGAAGGGGTTGGTATATATAATGCGTGTGATATACATGTTTTAACTCCACATCCTGGTGGAGTTCATGTAATGTAACTCCACAACATTACATGAAAAGTGTGTACGAGTGTGTTTTCTGTTCTTTGTAGAAGGGTATCTTTCCTGATACGAATGTAAGGCCTCATTTTTAAAACATGCCTTATATCTTGTCCTACAGAGCTGATAAACCCACAAAACCTCAGATCAACTGATTTAACGTTCTCATTACACACGTGGCTTCAAGGCCATTCTGTCAAAAGCTAGTGCTCTGTTTGGTATTTCTCTGTGCAGTGATGGCCAGTGACACGGTCAGTAGGACAAGGGGAAAGTGTACAAGAATATCATTCAGCCCAGACGATGTCTTCTCCACCACTGTTTTCCCTTCAACCTTTTCTTTAAAGCAAGTAGCTTATAGGTCACAGCCACTGTCTGTGTGCTGGCCAAATCTGATGTTCTGTAGTTTTTCATGGCAAGTGTGTTTTTTCTGATATAAATAAAATTTATAGTAATTTACAGTGACTTTGACTATAAAATACGTTCAGACTGTAAGACCCTTACATAGTACATGGACAGCATTTTTTAAACAGTGGGTTATGTGTACATTTTAACCACTTTAGGCTTTGCAATGGTACAATTCTCCCTCCCAGGGAAACTGACAGTACGTTATAAGCTTACTACAGCTAGTTCTACTGATCCTTTTCTGTAAACAGCTCCTTCCTCCAGAAACCAATATGTGATGTTTGCCTCCAGCTTGAACTTTGAGCTTCACATTAAGAGAATGATACAATCAAACTCTTGCAATTTTACTCTAGCTCTTGTCAGACTGTTAGGCATGTTTAATAATCTTGAAAACATGAATAAGTATATCTGCTCCCTACAAATGTGTTTATTTAAAATTATAAGATACAGTAGAGATATGATATTTATAAAACTAACTACAAAGATAATATATCACTCCTTAACTGACTTGCTGTTATTTTAAAGGTGATTTTTTTTCAAGCCACACTGGAAACAGTACTGTTAGCTTGGCCACTTTCATATATTACAAACTTTTGAACATCAGTTCCCAGAAGGGCATAATGCATTTTCTAACATCCAACATTAAATGTTTTTTTTTTTTTTAAGACTGAAATCTAGATTATTTCAGTTATTGGTTTCAATAAAAATGATTAAAAAATCTTTATTGAATGCAAAGATGCATAATTTCAAATTTACCACTTAATATCTTAATATACAGTTGTAGATAGTTGTGTAAAGTTTCTTAAATTAGGGTCTAAATCTTATCTACGGAATGGCTGAACTGAGCTACCTTAAGTCAAGTAGTACATTTATTAGATGGTGTACATTTTATATTAATATATATTCATTGAAATTATTTTAAAATAATACAAAATGAGTATTCACATATCTATAGCAAATCTGATAATGATAAATAGCATGTTTGTCATTTATAGCATTAAAACATTAAATTAAAAAAAGGAAGAAAAAAAATTGTGGTTTGGAATAAAACCTCATCTCATATATTTTTGTACTTCGACTCCAGTGATGAGTAAGCTCTATTCTGATGTCTACAGATGCCATTAGACTACAAGGTTCAATGCATTTATCAGTACTAGATTAAGTACATTTATCATCAAAGTAACTATACGTTCAATAGAGGATTATTTCTAGGGGCTCTACCCACCTCTGATGATTAGCATATTGAGTTGATCTCATTGAAGGACTGATTATTTACAGCTGACAATGCTTGTTGTTGTTGTTGTTGTTGATAAGAGATCTCTTTCAGAGCAGGTACTTTGTTCGGGCATTCAGTCACTTTTCCCACAAAACTTCCTTAAAGAATGCGAAGAGCTGCAGATAGCTCTATTCTCTCCATCTGCTCAGCTCAATCACGCGGCCGTTACCGTTCCCCTGCAGCACATGGAAGCCCCTTCTTTTTTTGCCCACTTCTTTTGCCCCCTCGCCACTGACAAAGGATGAGAGATTGTTTTTTTCTCATTGAAATGTTAACATTCAAACACGTCGGGCCATTCGCATTCCGCAGCATGTCAACACACTGAGAGCAGGTTGAGGATTTAAGAGAAGAAAAGGGGGAGTTTGGGGGGGCTGTTAGGGTCTGAATTACAATAGCACACACACACACAGTGGAATGTGCCCAAGGCTATTACAGTATTGATTGTAAGTTGGGGGGCTCAGCAGCTCCCGCATACCTGTATGGAGCTGAAGCGTAAGATATTAACTAATTGCTTTACTAGCACTGTCATTGAGATGATATTCTAGATTTTATAGCTCATGTATGTGTGTATATCATCATATATATCATATCTTTGTGTGGACCAATAGGAATGGCTTTTCATTACTTTTCATTATTCTAACATATGTTATTTAATTAAATCCTGTAATATAAAAATAAAATATAGTTTAGTCTGTAAGAAACCAAGGCAGCGCTTTCTCTTCAGAGGAAACTGAGGGGCTTCAATACTAATAAGCATACTTTCACCATAACATTGTACTATAGGATGGAAGTCTTTTGGCTAAACATGCAAATAAACTCTTGTGGATTTTAAACCAGGCCAGTAAAATCACAGGAGATTAGCACTCCCAACCTAACGGGCCCATATCCTGCATTTGTTTTATTTATTTGTCCATTTATAAACAAAAACTTTAGTTTTTCCATTTTGCAGCCTCTCTTCATACCGGTGAATTAAACAGGATGTTTTGTTATTGTACCTATAAGACATGATATATGTGTATTTGTACCTCGTTTGTATCTCATTCAAAAAGCAACTGAAACACTATAGTGCCAGTAAGAGTAGGCAGAGCTAGACTGCTGTCGGGCTGAATAGGCAGGGCTATGAAGATGTATTGGTTTTGGTATTGTATGTATTCTGTGACATCACAGAAACAGTGATTTCAGGATGGGCGGCCTTTGCAGCATATATGGACTGAGAAATGACCTCTACGTTAGCAAAGTTTATAAACTCTTTTATTTAAAAAAAGTTTAAAATATCGTAAAATATTTTAATATCTTAAAATATATTAAAATAGCAAACCAAACAAATCCTCTTCACTCATTCCAAGTCCCACTGTAAACCTAAAGAACGAAGCTCCAGTGTCCAGAAAAAAAATCTTTTATTCGATTAGCAATGACAGGCTTAGAGTCTTAGGAATGGATTCCATAACTGTACACTGGTGTACTGTTGTGTAGTTAGTCATTGTGTTTTTCAACCTGCATAGTAAGTAAGTCATCATTGTTGCCGCTTGTGCATATATTGATGGCTCATCATATTTCATTTATACTTCTATAGTGTCTGTAACTAACTAACCATTTTAGGTCAATGAAATAGATGGTAAAGTATTCTGACTCTGACGGTCATCATGCAAATAATTAAAGAGTAAACAATTACAAAAACACTATACTGATGTAAATATAGAAATATTGCAAAAGACAATTTTATCAACAGTAAAAGTACATCACTGCATTATCCCATCAGTCACCACAGTGACTCTCTACATGGCTAATCATTGGGATAGAAATCTAGCAGTACAGTCAAATGTTTAAAACTTGCATGTACTAAATAAGGTACTTGTATCTGTAAGATAAAATGTTTTGCTAACTTCTTTTTGTAGAGGTTTGCTACAGACATCATCTTTCTTAGGTGCATGCTTGAAGTAAACAGATCCACCAATTTAAAAATTAACTTATAAAATCAACACAACCTTAAATTCCATTCCAGAAAGCACTCTTATAGAGCTCTACAATCTCAAACCAACATTTTGGCCACAGTTGTCAGTTAAGTGGGGTAAAACTAAGAACATTTTCTATGTATGCAGAGGGGGCATGTTGCCTAATTTCAAGCTAAATAGTTAAAAAGGATAGGAACTATTGATTAGGGACAGTGTTCCTGTGCTTTATCTAATCAGTTTTTATCACAGCAGTTCCTGTTTGCTGGATGTTTCTTACTGTTGTAACATATTGATAGGTATGATAGTAAGATGATAGTCTTTTTTAATACTATGATATATTTTTTGCATACTAATTTAAAAGTGGATTGACCTGTTGTTATTAAAGAAATGGCAAAGTTACTGAATGAACAAAATGTAAATGTCTTACAGGGGTGCTTCTAAATCAAAATAAATCAAAATAATAATTAAGTAATAGGCAGCACAGTAGTGTAGTGGTCAGCCCTGTCACCTCACACCAAGACGATCCGGGTTCTCCCCGTATTTGGGTGGGTTTCCTCTGGATACTCCGGTTTCCTTCCACAGTCCAAACACATGCATGTTTGGTTGATCCGTCACTCTAAGTTGCCCATAGGTGTGAGTGTGTGTGTTGTTGTATCCCACCTTCGCCCTATGACGGTGGCATTGACTCCAGCTCCCTATGATCATGACTAGTGGGATAAAGCGGAAGATAATGAATGGAATTAAATAATAGATGAAAACTTCATTAGCTTGCACTGTAGAACCATATGCCACTCATCCTTAGGCTGCGGTCATTATGTATCAGTGCATGATTGGCTGAAGTCACTAAACAGTGGGCTTAACACCTGTTCCCTTCGTGTGTAGGAGTTTTCTTATTTCTGCACATGAAGAAGCAACGTGTTCAACAACTTATTCCTGTATGGAAATGCTTCAGTGGGGAAAATCTGCAAGGTGTCTCAATGACTCCCTATAAGTCCAAACTAATACTTTAGTTCAGATTTTCAACCACAGAATTAAATCAGCAAGTATAGAAATATAGATTATTTTCAGTCACAAGAACATTAAAGCACAGACATTCAAATCACACACTTTCACTACTACGATTCTACACACACACACACACACACACACACACACACACACACACACACACACACTCCTAAAAAAAACTGCTGAATGGAGCCGCTGTGGGTTCCCTGTGCTGCTTTACTTCTTTAAAGAATCATTTTTGTAAAAGAATAGAAGAATATCTACAACTGTAAAGTCTGTCCTTTCAGTTCCATCTTATTGTGAGATTGTACATGACTCACATCTAGAGTTAGGAGGCTGTGAAGAGGGCTAAGCTCCACGTCCTTTGCCTCTTACTGTGTATATTTGGTGGATTTGTGTGTCAGTTGACGTTTTGTGTGAAACTGACAAATGCACCCTCAGGAAATCACCTCACCTGATTTCAGAACAAAAATAATCTACATCTTTATCGCCCAGTCTTATGAGCCAGTCAAATCCAAAAGCACTGCATCCACTAAACTGATAAAACTCTGAGAGCTCCGTTACTTGCGTGACGCTAAGCTCTAAAGGAGGCAGTGTGTTAACAGTGGAATGAGGTAAAGCTGTAAAAGAGTTTTTGCATAGTGCTTTAAATACAACTGACTAATAATGAGGACACTGACCGGAGAGCACAGACTAAATAATTCTCTAAAGATTCTCTTACTCTCTCTCTGTCTCCCCCCTAACCCCCCCCAAACCCTCTCCAGCACACACACAGTCCCGTCACACACATAGCTTGTTTAGACTCTCAAAAAGACATATGAGTGTAATGTCTGTGTCGGACGTGCTGGCCATTTATTCTAGCCCTCAGGGACCTGACTGCCCCCTTCACCTTCAGAGAGAGAGAGAGAGAGAGAGTGAGAGAGAGAGAGAAAGAGAGAGAGAGAGAAATGAAGAGTACACACCCATAAAAGATAGAAAGATAACCCATTTTAAAAATGTACTATGTACTATTAGTAAAAGTACTATTGACTAAATTATGCTGTTAGAGAAATAATGCCATTATTTCAGGACTGAAATCAGCTGAAGTCAATCAAGTCAAAGTAATTTTTTTGAGGATTTCCACCAGAAACCACAAGACAACACTTAAAATAGATAGTAATATCCCACATTACATGCTATTTTCATTTAGATGAGCATTTTTGATTATTTTCTTCATTCTGAGATTTTATTGGCTTCTTTTTGCATCTGTTTGCATACTGAGCAGGTTTTTCCTTTGTTTTACTTGCCACCTCTGTGTTGTCTTTCCTCCTATGCCTCTCTTGGGTGTGTGCTTAAATGCAGTTTAATTGCATAGTTTTGTTATTGTTAGTGCTACTACATTCTAAATGACTGAACGTGGCTGTGTATGCTGACTGGACAGTTTGACATTTAAACTTACTCTAGTGGTAAAAAGCTCAACCAACGTAAGTTGAATCAACACGAGTAAATGAAGTTGGAAATGTGATAGCAGGTTATATTAGTCAATTCATGTAAATTATGTTGGATCAACAAAATTGCCTCATTTTAAAAGAAAGTCATTTAACTGAACGACCAAGAGCTCAAGTGGAAGAACACATGAAATGGTTAAACTGATATTAGGAACCAGAGCTGAAGGAGTGGAGCAAGTAAGAGAGTAAGCAATTGAGTGAGCGAAAGAATAGGATGGGAGAATAGAAATTTGGGAGTGAGTTTGCAAGTAAGTGGAGGAGAGAATATGTCAGTGAATGAGTGAAGGAGTAAAGTGATAAGTAGGGGGAGTAAATGCCTTAAAAAGTGACTGAGTGATTGAATGGGTGGATGAGGAAACAAGAAACAGAGAGTGAATGAGTGAAGAAGCGAGAGAGTGATTGAGTGAGAATACGTGAGGTATTGAATTGGTGAATAAGTGAGTGAAAAAGAATGAACAGTTAAGAGTGCAGGAAGGAGAGGATGATGAGTGAATGAGATGATGTGTGAGTAAATGAGTGAGGAATAAATGGATGTAGAAGTAAGAGAGTGAGTGAGTGAGGGATTGAGAAAGGGAGTACGTAAGTAGATGAGAAACGAGAAAGAGAGTAAGTGAGTGAATGAATGAAAGTGGTGACTAGATGAGGGAGGGGTGAGTGGATGAGGGAGTGAGTGGGGGATGATTACAGTTGTAGACAGGAGACTATAGGAGAGATGTGTGTGTGATTAGTGACTCACCCTAGATACAACCGCACTCGCCCTCACTCTGACCTATCACTGTGTGAGGATGAGTGTATGTTAGACAGAGACACCTGTAAGTCAGACAAACCCCTGAGGGCTTGAACAGGAGTGTGTCATATGTTTTGGTTGCATATTTGTTTTTGTACATTTTCAGGAAATAAATGTTTTGACTTTAAAGGAAAAGGAGAGACAATGAGGCATAACCTACGATAATCAGGACCAGCTGAATGTCCCTGACTTTATACGCTACAAAGAACATAAAAAGCTACAGAAAAATTATGCTAACAACCGTGCAAGAGGTTATAGCCAAAACACCAAAACCGTCCCAATCAGATAAACAGCACTTATACCTTACATCTCTGAGAGAGACAAAATCAGGCTCTGATTTTCCTCCAGCTCTGAGAAATCAGGTGTTTGTGTCCATCCTTCCACTGTGATCTAACACTGTGATCTAACACTGTGTGAGCTAACACTGTGTGAGCTAACACTATGTGAGCTAACACTATGAATCTTCAAGGATGTGCTGTTAAAAAACGGAAATAGCCCAGAGTCTGCTGCAGTTGTTTTCCAGACCTCAACATCACTGCTTGTGTTTGTAATTACTTTATGAGAAGCAGAGAATTAAATAAAGAGGCAGAAATCTAAGACTGAACTTACAAGACTGAATATACACATTCTCCAGAAGACTTCTCCGAAAAAGAATACAAGCTGCAATAAAGCTATAAGGTGAAGATACTAAGTACTGAAATGTGTGGTTTTCTTGTGTAGTTGAGGATTCTGTGGAATGCTTTACTAAATATACACCAAGTGGATACTCATGTCAGTTCAGGTCATGTCCTAATGTTCTGACCTTGTATAAAAACAGGTCAGTGTGTATGTACACTGTAAAGACTGCTCCTAATCACCCTCATAAAAGAGAAGAAAGCTATTCAGTTGTATGCGTGTGTGTGTGTGTGTGTGTGTGTGTCAGTCAGAGAGAGAGGGCGTGTACACTTGTGCACTCCTCTACCTCTGTGGGTTTTATTAGGGGCGTATGAGTCCCAGAAGCTGTGCTTGTGTGAGGCTGTAGTAGTGTCAGCATCTGCTACTGTTTAGTGTCAGCATTCAGCTGTTGTGTGTCTGTGTGTGCATTTTCGTTCGTGCCGTGTGTGTGCACGTGGTTTTGTGGGCTTCAGCTGTTCATCTGGTTTGGTGTCTGCGCACGTCAACTGCTTTTCTACACAGTCACATCTTTGTTATTTTGTTAAGTCTAAGTCAGCCTGTGTGTGTGTGTGTGTGTGTGTGTGTGTGTGCACATGTGCCTCCTGTCTGAACGTGTGTCTGCATGAAAAAACAAACAGAGACATGAAAGAGAGTGGACTCTCCCCAGACAGTCCAGGCCTCTCCCACTATAAAACATACAGCAGCTGTGAAGCATTATATCTTCTTTTCACTTCACTTTTAAACCCTCCGTGATCTGCTGTGCTGCTCAATGACAGATCTCCTCTCAACCCTCTCTCCGTTCTCCACACAGGTTTTTAACTTAAAAACGAGTGTGGCTGTACTCTAATGCCACCGATGGTGCAGTTAGTGTTTCTGCAGATGAGAGGTCTCACACACACAACACAATAGACTGTTGTACTTTGTTTGTGTTGTATGTGGTTAGCAGTCCTTGTTTCTTTACTTTTGTTAAATAACACTTCAGACTGCCAGAATGGAAAACATCTTTTAACAGATTGTATGGTCCACAAGGCATTGCTATAATTATAATATTACATAAAGCAGGCGTTTTTTTGCCGCAAGGTTGTGTAGGCTGCTTGATTTAGTTCTCTTTGAATTGAGAAACCATGGCCACGTCAACTGCAGAATTTGCTTGCAGAGATCTTATTAATACCACAGCATTTTAGAAACCCTGCATTTAGTTAGTATTCAAACTAAGGATCTTTTCAAATTTGCCTCAGTTTCCCTAACCCTGTCCCTTGCTCTTAACCTAATCTTAACCTTAACCATAACATGGTTTCGCCAGGTAGATTATTAAAGGGAGTCCTGATCATTAATACTTTAATGCTTAAGGTGGTACATAATATAGTGGTATATAATAAATAAAGCATTTTGCCTGATTTATACAACTTATTTGAATAGTATTGGACATTTACACTATATTACCACCATGTCTTAACAATCAGTGTTCCCTTAAATAACTTGAGCATCTGTTGATGACCACTTGCAGGTTATCCAAAGAGGGACCCAATTTACCATATGGTGACTCTTATATACAAGATTATACATTTATACATTTGCTTTCACTAGACTATGCATAGAAAAGTTTGCATTTACAGAGAACTACATTTAGATTTAAACATTATTCATTGAAAGGTTCAATTTTGCACTTCCAACTCTTTCTATTTGTTTCTAAGATGAAAGGAAACATGGCAAAAATGTTTGTTTTTTTTAAAGTCAACACAATCATTTTTTATCAATTTAAATAACAATAATGATCATATAAACTTTAAACATATATATATATATATAGACATATATATAGACATACAAACTTTTAAGGAAAGTTCTGAAAGTTCTCTAGACTATAGAATTGCACCATGATGAGACCATGATTTTGCTTTTATCATGAGTAACTGCATATTATATTCTTTACTCATTACAAGTAATTTAATAGGTCAGTAGGTTAGATGTTAGATGTTATAAATGGATAAAACCATTAAAGCAGATGATTATTTCTAATTAGAAGTTTCCATTGTAGCTGTCCCATAAAGACTCTCTGGTTAAGGCTTGCTTGTACACTTACTTTATTAGAAACAGCTACCTTCTACCTCTACTGACTGGTTACCTAATAAGCGCACATATTACTATAAAGGTGTAGAGTTGCACACTGTAGCACATCTACTAATACACAGTTTGTCCCCCAACTTGTATTCCAGATTCTGACCACACAAGATATGATCTGGGTGGTGGTCTCAACATGACAGATACACTAACATGGTAGTGGTCTAAGTATATCAGGCACAGCAATGTCAGGCAGGCTTCTTGCACACATCAGTGGCATCAGTGTTAGGTTTTTGTTTGATCCACCACTCAAAAATCATCCAAAAAGAACCACACCATGGTCCAAACCTAACCACTGAAGAAGGAATAGAGAACAAATAACACCAAAAGTTCATCAACAGACTCAAGTGTACAATACAAATTGGATATATGAGGTGTCTGTTTCTAATAAAGTATGCAATGATTTGTAGAAGTTCTTTTATCTGTTATACAGCGAGTCAGATCATTTGCATTATGTAATCCAGTTATTCTCTATTATATTCATACATGGGGCTGATGGCTAATTAGGGATTTTAGGCTTTTTCATTTTTTAGGCTTGTTTAGCACGTCATATTTGCTTTTGTTTGTATTGTCATCACCATAGTGATATGGGTCATGACCCTAAACTGCACTTAAAAGCAGAAACACTCTTCAAGTGTCAGCGCACACACAGCCTTACTGCAAAGATAGCAATTTAGAGTCGCCCATAAATACAGCATGGCAGACGAGGGTCGAAGCTGCAACGTGTATTAACCACTCTTTCCCTTTCATTTTCTTAATTGTAGGGGACGTCCCACCCAGCTGCGTGTGTATGTGCGAGAGACTGCGTGGCTTCTTCCCTCTTGGCTATTTCAGTAGTGTAAATGAAACGTGAGTGTGTGTGTGTGTGTTCGGATGTTTCTTCAAAGGTCATTCCCCTCGTCTAGTACACTCGTCTAGCCACAGAGATAAGTTGGTCTTAATTTCTGTGCTGGTGTTGTCTCCGCTCCGTTCTGCGACAGGGCATGTGCTTGGAGGTGTGCGTAAATTGCTGTAATTACGGAGCTGGGAGGCTGCAGCAAGCGCCTGTGCCTGGAGGAGCTCAAAGGTGAGAGTTAAACTGATTCAAACAGAGATCCTGATTCATGTGGGGAGTCAAACTCATTCAGCATTGCCAGTGTGATTCATATTTAAATGTCAATTTAATTCACTAATGCCAATTTGAGTAATTAATTCAGAAAAAAGAATGATTACTATGTTCAAAGATGGGGGCTCTGTGAAAAGCTATTGCCTCATGACTGGCACGGTTATTTAGATGTATGGACACCTGGACTTAGGTGATCATGCACTTAAAAATCTGCCACACTTATTAACTTATTAAAGAGGTTTTTATAGAGCACATGATATAGAACCTCACAAGCAGATTGAGATCGCCTTTTAAGCTAAATCATACCATCTCAGGAGTAATGCAGAAATATTTAAAACAATAAGACGATACACTTATACATAAATAGTATATTAAATTATATACATGTAAAACACAAAGATACATCACAAAATTGACTGAATAATCTTGTTCAGATCATCTGTAATGCTAGCTTTAGGTGCAGTCGTGACATTAAAAACATACTTCCTCCTTGAGGTATATGGATACCTTTTGTTTAAAAATGTTAATATTTCAGTTATTATAAAACAATCAAGAAAACTGGAATGCGAGGAAAAAAAGAGAAATCGAACACAAGGCTTGCAAAGAAAGACAAACACAAGAAGGATCTGTATTTTCACAGATATTGTGCCAAGCTTGCTGATAGACGATCAATAAGGATTGTGTGACGAGATGACATCACCTTGAGAAAATACTTGAAATTCCCGTGAAGCATTTCGGGCAGCTGAGAAAAGTGGTTCCGGCGTGTACCTTGAGCTTTCTAACTTGGCAGACCAATTACTTGCACAGTACTTAATAATTAATTAATACTTTTTTATCTTTTTTTTAATATCATGTTGACTGTGTTGGCAGAAAACTGACCCTGAAATAACGTGCATGCACAAAAGAACACCATGCATGCTCATCAAACCAAAAAATAGCTGTTCTTCATCTACATTTTGGAAATATAGTCACTTTTACCTGCGCTGTGAACATAGCCTGAAACACACATTTAGTTTTTTATATGTTGTATTAGATAATTAGATAATTAGATAATTCTACCTTGTTGGTGCACCTTGTAGATGTAAAGTCAGATAGCTCACCTGTTGGTGCACACATTGTGTTGGTCTTTCTCTAGTCCTTCATCAGTGGTCACAGGACGCTGCCCACTCTACACTGTTGGCTGGATTGGTTTAGTGGTGGACTTTTCTCAGTCCAGCAGTGGCACCTGATACACTGTATGGTAAGTAGAGTTAAAATGAGGAATTATTTTGTTCAAAGATTCTATTTCCCTCATATATCTTAGCTCTTTGTAAATATTTTTTCTTGATTAAATTGTGCCACTAAATCTTCAGAAACTACTCTAAGCATCCTTCTCATACACACATTGATCCTTTTCATATTTAACATATGCAGAGCAGGCATGTACACTACTTTCACTTCTGCACATCGTGACACATGCTTTACTCATACATATACAAACGTATGTGCACATGCAGACTCCTTTCAAAGCATGTGCTTATGCATTGGATAGAAAATGACGGTACCTGGCATTATGAGGTTCAATATAAATACATGTATACTGTGCATAACCCACCCTTCACTTTTAATGCAATCCTAATTTCCATCATTAAGGTAGGCGCCCATTGAGACCACCTCTGCTATGCAGTGTATACTGTAATTGTAATTTTATTACTGCATTCTTTCTTAACACAAGCTTGGCCAGCACGTGCGCTGCGTGACGCCTGAGATTCAGACTGAGCTGCATGACGCTGCTAGTGAAGCTAAAGAAAAATTCTAGGTTCCCAAGGTTACTTACTGTCTGGCAGTGCGCTTCTGTGTGTGCGCACCTGATTGTGTGTGTCATCGGAAGTTCTCACAGCATGGGTGAGTAATTTAGGTGTATAAGCCTTCAGCTCTGGTTGGACATTCAGAGGAGAGGCTCTCTCTCACTTCACACACACACATCAGTTCAGGTAACCACGTATAAAGCTATAAAGTGGTATTCTTCCTAGTGTGACGTGTGTCTATGAACATATAAGGGAATCCCGGAAATCCGTAATCAGCTCTAAAGGCCTTCATGCAATTACCATCAGAGACTAGCAATGTTGTAATAGATGGGAAATACTGACTTGTATGCTTGTTCTGCCATTCACAAACCTGCGCTCAGCACTGTTTCTGCAAAGGTCAACGTTTCTACAAGCAGTTTGAAAGATTTCTCAAGGCCCTCATCTTAAAAGAGCGATCATTTAAGTGAATCCTTCTTTTAAACGTTGGTCTCAAATTGATTAAAAAGAGCCTATTATGCTCATTTTCAGTGTTCATGGCTTTAGTTTTGGGGATTTACATGCTTCGACTTTCCCAATCCACTGTATTTTCTCCTACTGCATATCTGTATTCAACCCTGTGTGAAATGCTCTGCTAAAGCTTCTGTGTCTTTAAGCCCCACCTCCCAATGAGCCCAGTGTGCTCTGATTGGTCAGCTCACTCACTCTGTTTTGATTGGTCAACCACCAGAGTAGCATCTTGCTACAACCTCCAGCCCCTCACCAATGTGGTAATTATTTTTTTTTACTTTTTAAGCTCTCTGTGTGTTGTGTAAGAGTTTACCAAGCTTGCTGGTAGGTGGGCAATAAGGACCATGTTACAAGATGATGTCACCTTGTAACAGAGAAAAGGGCTGCAATTCCAACTAGGCATTGCAGACAGCTGAGAAAAGTGTTTTTTTTCTGGAAGGCAGTTTCTCCATCTGGTATATACTTCAGACTTTATATATTTATACACTATACACATACACAAACTAACTAAAGAACACACTAAAGAAAAGGGAAAGCACTTAAAAATTATAACTTTAACTTTGGTCTCAAATTGAAAAATGTGATTTCTGACACACTGGCTGCATAGCCAAGATGGCTGCTACTATACTGTTACCTCTGTATGTTAATATAAGATTACTAAACATCTGAGCACAGGCTTGCAGTTGATGCTAATCAGTAGGATAACATTACTTGTTAGCTGCAATAGCCTCATAATTTCTATGCAAAATTAAAGAAACTTCAGACATCAAGCCTGTCTTGCTGAACAATGCATTTAGCATAAGAGTATAACGATATTTTAACAGTATATTTTTAATTTTTTAACAAATAGTTCCCTCACAGTAGTTAAACAGGTTGTTTCCTGTTCAAGTCAAGTCAAGTCGGTTTTATTGTCATTTCAACTACATACAGAGTACACAGTGAAACGAAACAACGTTCCTCCAGGACCATGGTGCAACATAGACAGTGCATACAAGACACAAGTGCAACACAAACAAACAAGTGCAGACAGACAACACAACACAGTACAGACAGAGAATAATAAATAATTGCCGGTTGTGTGCAAATTGTGCAATGTGTAATAAATAGAGTCCAGTGAGGTAGTAAAGTTATTAGTGCAATGCTTTGTGCAAAAATGCTTCCCTTTTTTATCTGGGGTAAATGGTTGGAGAGAGAGAGAGAGAGAGGGAGAGAGAGAGAAAGAGAGAGAGAGAGAGGGGGGGGGAGAAAGAGAGAGAGAGAGAGAGAGAGTGAGAGAGAGAGAGAGAGAGAGAGAGAGAGAGAGAGAGAGAGAGAGAGAGAGAGAAGGGGAGAAAGAGAGAGAGAGAGAGAGAGAGAGAGAGAGAAGGGGAGAAAGAGAGAGAGAGAGAGAGAGAGAGTGTACATGTACCAGAAAGATATCAGTTCAAGACGGAAGGGAGAGAGACTCAGATGATCCTCTCAGCTGTCCTCACAATGCGTTGGAGGGACTTGCGGTCAGAGGCTGTGCAGGTCCCAAACCAGGCAGTGATGCAGCTGCTTAGGATGCTCTCTATGGTTCCCCCATAGAAGAGGGTGAGGATGGGTGGAGGGAGACGGGCCTTTCTCAGCTTCCGGAGGAAGTAGAGACGCTGCTGGGCTTTCTTGGCTGTAGAGCTGGTGTTCAGGGACCAGGTGAGGTTCTCCGCTAGGTGGACACTAAGGAACTTGGTGCTCTTAACGATCTCCTCAGAGGAGCCGTTGATGTTAAGCGGAGAGTGGTCCGGTCTTGATTTCCTGAATTTTCTGAATTTCTAAGCAGCATTCAGGTACTCACATTCAGTCACAGAGCTGATGTAATCCTGCCAGTTTATTTTCGGGTCCAGGCATCGTCCTTCTAGAAATGTCTGTCTTGCTGAGTTGGGAAAATAGCCCAATGCCAATGTGTAATCGAGGTACTCCTATTGAATATTATATATTATAGTTTTTGTTTATGTTATCTAGGTTCTTTTCAGAGCTGTCAGTGTCGTTTTGATGGTGCTATGATTTATGTTTTTTGCTGCCAAGTTATTAAACTAAATGTGCTTTATGAATAAGCTTCACTTAGCTTGATATTAGATGTTAGATCTAGTAATTTTTACTGCCTTTCATTCAGTCTTCTGAATGTTATTAGGGAGAATAAGGGATTTATGATCGAATATGCTCATGCCAGAAATGATTTTGCCAGGTCAAAGAAATCAAATGCTGAAAGTCACACACCCTATTAGTTGTTCTGTACTATGTTTGGCTCTTTGTCAATAATAATGCAATGTTAAACAAATCTGTTTTACTTCACCTCATTTATTATTGCTTCCCTTATGCATTTTGCACATTTGTATGTTTGTATAATTGTTATTTATAGTTAATAGAAATAACTACACCAGGCTAACAAACCAAGACAAACGAAGGTAAAAGCAATTGTTCAAATAGCTGTTATGTTAATGTTAGCTGACTAGAAAACTGGTTACTAATAAACAGGAAAGCTTTTTTTTTTCAAAAGGGAATGTTCTGTTTTTTTCTCTTATCCATGATGATGTCGTACATTGTATGCAACTTTAAGTTGACATGGCTGTGGTTGAGTTGCAAACAAGTTTCAAGTATTAAGCATTAGTTCATTTTAGTTCTGCCTCTGGGTTAATCAGTTTTAACATAAAAGAAATAGGCTTATGGAAATTATTGTTTGTCAGTGTGCAGCACCATAATGTGTGACTAATTGGGTGCCCAGTTCAAACTGTATGATTTATTAAGACTGTTCTCTGAAAATAATGTGTTTTTGCTTAAAAAGCATGTCGTTTGACCAGGAGTGTGCAAACATTTGCATATTTTTGTACATGGAAATGAACAGCTGTTCACAGCAGTGGTCTATAAAACACTGTCGGGAGACTCTGATCATAGACTGGTTCGAAATTGCCTGCAGGAAACAGTGGTGTAAAAGCAGACTCATCAGTTCTGCATTTAATGTCCTGTCAGCGTGGATGAGTACGGTTTCAGAGCAGTGAGTGAGCAATGTCCTCAGCTTTTCCTGACTAGTGGGATTGTGGGTAATGCGGCTGTTTCACTGAGGCCCTTTGGAAACCCCTCGGGCCCTTCCACCACAGGCACTCCATCAGCCACCTAAAAGAACATTCTGTTCCCCCAGTCTCCTCATGCTCTCTAACACGCACCCAGCTAAATCAATATCAGCCACCGCAGCCCAGAGAGCGAGCAGGAAAAGGAGAACGAACAAGAACTCCTGGGTAAAGAGACGTATTTGAGATGATACAAAGGAGATGAGAGAGGATTAGAGTTGCTGAAGACCTGAAGTCCTGTTGGAGAGAGCAGCAGTGTGAGTGCTGTAACGGGGAAAAGAAAGCCCTTATAATCGTCGGTCAGTGAAACATTACTTCAAATATAATCATCAGCCACAACGTGTTTGATGTCTGAAGTCTTCTTTTTTAATTTTGTACTAGAGATACAAGGAGCTAGACACACGTTTCTCAAGTTTCTACTTATTGTTTGTGTCACCATAGTGTAGAGAATGGCCACTCTTCTGGTCATCCCAGTTACGTGAGTGAACAGTTATACTAAAAATGAAAAACTAAACCAAACTAACAATATTTTTTACAGAACATAGAAACAAAATTACTTTTTACTTTTAAAATTTAAATGTGGTCAACCAGCAAAATCTTCTCTATCAGCCACTTTACATGTGTTAACTTCAGCTTTTCACCCAAAGGCTGTTCAGTCATAACATACATGCCTCACACATTACTGTCCAGCTAGCTTTATCATTAGACAAGTGACCTGTAACGATGGCAGCCTAGATAGGTAACTTCCATGACCTAATATTAACGTTAAAGCTCTAAACAAAGTGTTTTTATTTTACTAAGTAACGTGTGAGATGGTGGGGTATAATTGTCATTATATCGTGACGTTTCCAAGCGATTGTGTATTTATTTTGTTAAAAATAAAACAAAAAAGGTTCACATTCAATTTGGTGTATTCAGTATAAGGGACTGTTTTTCTAAAGAAAAAAAGTGCGCATATACATACACATACATAAACGCACAGAGAACTCGGTATGACCGTTTTCCACTGGCTTTATATTAAGCTTATTTTATTTAATAACCTTTACAGAGTATCTTAACTTGATGGGAAGAGAAGTAGTTGCATTCACAGGGCCCACCACAATTATTGGCAGCCCTCTAATATTTTTTTTAATATAGGACTACAATGCAAAAAAGAGAACAAAAAATTACATTTAATTCAAGTGTGTTTATTCAAAGGGAAACAAATAAATAATATATAAATAAATAATTCTTTTACATGAAATCATTTGTGCCACAATTATTGGCAACCCTGATGTTAATACTTTGTACAACCCTTTTTTGCCAACAAGACAGCACTTAATCCTCTCCTATAACATTTCACAAGATGGGAGAATACAGAGAGAGGGAGCTTCAGCTATTCCTCTTGGCACAGTCTCCTGTCCTGAGTCCTTTCCTATGCACTCTCCTCCTCAGCTCACCCCACAGGGTTGAGGTCTGGGGACTGAGATGGCCATGGGAGGAGCTATTTTTGGGGGGATTTGGGCTCATTATTTTGCTGAAAGACCCAGTGACGACCCATCTTCAGCTTTCAGTCAGATTTTGATTTAAAATGTCCTGGCATTCCAATGAGTTCTTTGGAAGAAAAACAGGCCCACAGCATCACTGGTCCTCCTCCATACTTCACTGGGGCAAGAGGTGCTCTTCTGCATATTCATCTTTAGTGTTACGACAGACCCACTTAGAGTGTTTGTTGCCAAAAAGCTATATTTTGGTTTTATCTGACAAAAGCACACAGTCCTAGTTAAAGTCTCAGTACCGCTTGGCAAACTCCAGACATTTACGTTTATGCTTGTAAGTGAGAAAAGGCTTTTTCTTTGTATGCCTCCCAAACAGCTCATTGGCATATACATGGCACCTCAAGTTTCAAGTTTCAAGTTTCAAGTTTATTTGTCATTTGCACATCATGTCAGGACATAACATACATTGAAATGCTTGGGGTGAGGCTCAGATACAACTCTACAGCAGGGCAGCATTATATATATATATATAAAACAGTACAAACATACAATAAATAGACAATATTAAAGTAAAAATAAGCTAAAAATATACAATAGTTATAACTGAAATATATAAAGGACTATACAATACACAGGATATAAACATAGGATATACAGGGGGACATCTGTGAAAAATGTTGCATAGGCAGGTTCTATGTAGATATATCTATTTAAAGTGACTTAGTGATATGATGATATTGTCCATAGCAGCGATATCAGAATCAATAATATAAAGTGTACAATGTGCAGTGGTTGAGTGAACGGTTTATCATAACACCTGATGGTTGTTATGGAGACTTTGTGTCCCCAAGATGCTACTCTTTGATGCAATTCTCTAACAGTGAGCTTTGGAGAACTTTATATTCTCTTACCGTCCTACTCACTGTATGTGGTGGCAGGATAAGTTCAGGCTTGTTTGTTGCTGTTCCAGTTGTTCTAAACTTGATGATTCCTCTGACTGTAGATAAGGGCAGGTGTAGGCGAGGGGTTATGTTCTTGTAGCCACTGCCTGACTTATAAAGGTCGACACATCTGCCTTGCTTGAATGGTGCGTTCTCTGGTCCTTCCCCTGTTGAAGAGTGGATAAGAGAACTAAGCCTCTGTGTCACATCATATTTATATGCCAGGGAAACAGTAAGGGATGAATTACTAATTAAAGGTTCCTAAATCCTCTGATCAATTATATAAACTACAGTAGAAATGACAGGAATGCTTCAATTACAATTATTTTCTAGGAATTATTCAGGCAATAATTGAAGAACGGGTAATTTTATGAAAAATACGGATTTCTTAGAGTTTTTTTTCATTTGCTTGAGTTAAAGGTTATATTTCTCTACAATTGTCAGTGTGAGATTATGCTTCTACAATAAAAAATGCATTTATTTTAAGGCTTTTAACACATCTTAACAAGGCGTGACAATTGTGGTGTGGAGGGTGCTATATGTACAATGATTGTTACTGCTCAGTAAGCAGGGTAGGTACAGCATTCCTTAAGCTGTATAGACATTCATATTAGATTAGCACATTCTTACTGTGTTTGGAGGGTTTTATTGCATTTGATGTGCATGAAGACAGGAGGTGATGTGTGTGACTGTGGGGCTGGATACTTCTTTACTGGCTGCCTGTAAACATAGTCTAAATTTTAATTCACACTTCTTATGGCTGTATCAGCTTACTTGTTTAAATTTTAATATATAAATCATGCGTTTAAATTAGCACCATAAGATTTACTTAAGATTACAGCAAAACAAATTTGGTGAAAATAATTTGGGTAATAATGAAGTAATGGCCTGTTTATCCATCAGATCTCATTATATATCATGTACACATGCTTTTGTTTACATGGCAGGCGCGTAAACGCTTTGCCTAAGATAAAGAACAATGGACAACACAGCACCTAAGCATTGAGTTCAATGGGCTGGGTGCAGTGCTTAATTTGTATCTCATATTTCAGGTACCTGTGTTCCAGAACTTATGTGGTTCCACCACCTCTTTGACATCTTTTTTTGTAGGAAACCAAAAGCTATTCGTCCAGTGGCATCTCTAGGATTTTATGGTTGCAGCTCCTTACTGCAGTCATTAAAGCTAGGATTATTGTATTGTATAGAACTCTACTATGTTAGATGGACACTTGAAGCACTGTTGTGTCTATGCGTTCCAGGACCTTTTGCCTCACTGCCACTTGCTGGATCACCCCACCTTTAGTGTTCCATTACCTGATGTTTTTACAAATTAAGCACTGGCTGGGTGCCCTTCTGTTAGAATTAGATTAGGAGAGTGTGCTCTTGGCCAAGTAGTGCTGTAGAAACTAACATGGATGGGACTTGTGTCAAGTTTATTAGTATAGCGCTTTTTACAACGATGTTGTCAGAAAGCAGCTTTACAGAAGTTTGAAAACATGAAAACATGAAGTCACAACATCTCTTCTCCTGTGAGCAAGCCAGAGGTGGTTTTAACCCCTTATGTTACATTGGTGTCTGAAGTGGCATAAGAACCAAAAATACGACTTCAAACTTCATTAAACAAATATGGCTCGATTTGTCAGCATTTTGGAGAAAGTATGGTCTAAGTTTAAGTCTAAGATTTCTCTCTGAACTATTGCTTTGCAATATGGCACACTCCATCACTCCATCACCTTGACGGCAGAGAGCAAAAGGCAACCAGGGACTGGAGGAAATTAGATGTGACATGCGTCACCAAAACACTCGAGCTGCTACATGTGTTTCTCACAACAAGACGGGTGTTACAGGCAAACGAGTCTGGCAAACGTCTTTTTTTCTGGTCAGCCGCTATCTCAGGAAGCCAAAGGAAATGCTCTCTGCAGGAATATTGCGTAAGAAAAATAAAAAGATGGTAAAAAAGGCTTATGATGTCATGAACATGATGGAAAAACACCTATCTAAGCTAAAACTGTTCAGGCCTGTCCTGAAAACTGGATACTGCATTGTGTGCTTCTAGCCTCCTGTGTCCTCTGGGTCCAATCGGTTAATCTTACATCCATATTAGGCTCAGTCCAGTGCTGCTCAAACACAGGGAGCTCAATTTCTAAGCCAAGTACAAAGGATTAGGTGGGTCACTTATGCCAAGCACAGCACATATGCTATTGAATCTTACATTAGAGACTGATAAATCTTTTACTGCATGAAAGCATGAAAATATATTAGATATATTAAATAATATTTGTTAAAATGCAACAGGTAAAGGAGGTTTTTCAAGTAATGTGTATCTTGGATGTAACACGTCACACTGTTGGGATAGACTGGGTTAATTTTTTTTTATATATAATCTACATTTTAAAAAATTGAATGCTGAATTTCCCTAAAATTGTTATGTTAAATAGTTTCATGCAACTGCATTGTTATATGTGCTATAATATGTACTGAATGAATTTATAATATGGACTAAATGTATTTTAAAAAGAAATAAAAAGAAAGTGATTTAAAATAAGGTAACATTAACTCTACTGATTGTTTTGTGTGTTGCACAAACATTCGACTCATTATGGTTATATGCAACTAATGAGAGCAGAAGATGCAACAAACATTATGGGTTTAAAGTCAACCTGTAATTAAAATAAATACTTCATACTTTGTTGGTTTATAAGCTTCATTACAATGAGCACAATCCATTGTGTCCTATCAAAGACCAAACTCTTGTCTCTATGTAATCTTCGATTGAAGTGTAGTAATTTCCACGTGCATCTAAACAGTGTGTGACGTTGTGTTGGGCTGTGTGCCTGAGCCATATACTTATCAATAATATATTAGCATGTTCTTCCCCTCCACCACTCCCACCAAAGAATATCCTTCATCACCTGAACACACGCCTGCACATAAAGATATATCTGCAGAAAATCTTTAATTCTTTGGATCAGTTGTATAATAATAAAGTAATGAACCTGTGTTCAGGTTAACAGAAGTGAGGTAGTTCAAATATCCAGCAGTATCTGTGTTGTTTTCTGAGAGGGATCAGCCAATGAACAGATAGAACCACAGCAAATGAGACCCATTAGGCTTGGAAAGTATATGCAGAGCACAGAAGAAGAAATTCAAGAGAAATTGGGTCATAGCAGCTTCCATAACCTCCGCTGTACATTATCTCTGAATAGTGTTCAAATCTACGGCTGGTGAGTTTACGTAGTAGAGAAGCGAGGACGGGATATGCTCAGCATGATGAGTAAAAGGGAGGGAATTGTGAGAGAAAGGAGGTCAACACCACATGATGAGTTTACTGGCCTGCTGGTCAAAACTCTGTAATAAGTAGGTTATATAAACATCCATCCATAGCGCTGAGCTAAAGGAGCATGGTGGAAATTAGGCCAGTTGATGGGGAAGATGAATTTATGTTTTGCTTTATGTTAATCCAACATTAATACGTTTAAAACTACAGACACACAATGTACTAAGAGGCTTCTCAGTAAAGATCTGGAGAGGGTTATGAATTCGGAATGCGTTTTTTGGACCGACAGGATTTTTCTAGCTACCAGAAACCAAAGTGAAAGCCTCAACACCCACTTTGTTCAGCGAGTGGCCAAAAGACGAAGACTGGATATATTCACACTTTTATAGATCAGTATATATTCCTCTCCTCAGAGTATATATTCCTCTCCTCAGAGTATATATTCCTCTCCTCAGAGTC
>CM038707.1:24076191-24316191 GCA_021613375.1 Megaleporinus macrocephalus | reverse complement strand
TCAACACAGGTGGACAGTTATGCAGCACTCATCTAATACCACTGTATTTCCCCAACACCTTCTTACTCTGGAGAATTTAAACACTACATAGATTATAGTGTAAAGTGATCTAAGAGAGTAATCACAACAACTATCAATTATTATATCACAACTCATATATAAATCATATATATATATATATATATATATATATATATATATATATATATATATATATATAGTATTTGAACTGGAATGTGTTTAATTACTTTGTTGCAGGAAAAACTACTGTGTAGTCCGTTACGTGCAACATTGCCATAGGGAGTGCCATTACAGTGAAGGCAGCAGAACATTGCAATGAGCATCTAACTCCCTCCACCAGCTCATCCTCTTCTGTATCTTGATGCTATTACTTCCCAGGTACACAGCGGATAGGTACCCAGCCACCCACGTATGTAAAAGGAATCAGGACTTATCAGACCAGACAGCCTCCTTTTGTTGCTCCAAGGTCTAGCTCAAGTACCCATGATAGGTGCTTTTGGTGGGCAAGGGTTAGTATGGTCTGTCTGGCCAGTCTGCAGCTACACAGCCCAATACACAGCAATGTGTAATTAATTGTGTGTTGTGACGCTGTCCTGGAGCCACCTTTAAATATCCATTATGTCAGTTCTGAACAGACAGGATCGCCTTTGTTGTCCTTGTGCATCAATGAGCCTTGGGCAACTAAAACCCTGTTGCCAGGTTTGGGTTTGTTCGTACTTAGACTACTGTAAGTACTATCTAGGACAAATTTCAGGAGTGGTCTTCAGTTGTAGTAAAACTGCAGTGAATCACATCTAATGCAATAGTATTACATCAAGATCTTTCTACTCTACCTCAAGTGCACTTCTTCCTGCTGGAACATACAAATGTCACATTTTCTTCAAGTTCTCTCCAATTTTCTTGCCTTTATCTGATCTGGTTTCATCCTGTTTCTTCTCTCTTCCACTTGCCTGCCACTTTGTCCCCCTCTTTTTCATGTCCCTTCTAAGCGTTTCTCCTGAGGATGTTTGTGAATCCAAGTCAGAGCTGGTCTGTCTCTGGGATGCAAAACACTTGAGTCTCAGTCCATTTGTCTCACCATGCTCTGTTTGCACGTGGGAGAATACAAAAACACTACTGACAACATCTGGTAAAGCTCGCCTGACTCCAGCCTTATCTTCAGTTTGCATGATGTTTCTTTGTCCTCCGTTGTTAAGATATCAGAATGACATTGCACTGGCTTCATGGTGAATCGCTTGCAGAAATCACAGCATCATTTCCAGAGAAAGGCACGTAAATCGTTGTTACTGTTCCACTGTTACTGTTGGGCACTTAAAAAACACACTCTGGTCAAAATTGTAACCATCGCTACATCTGTTGTAAACAAGCCTACTCGCAGTGCCACAGTAGTAACTGAAAAAGCTTTTTTTCTTGCCCTCCCCCTAACTTGACCACTGACTATATGCTTTCAGAGTTTACAGTACACTTTAAAAGCCCTCTTAGGTGGGGGTACCCTGACCCTTAAGTGCCTTCCTCTTGCTTACATAACTGTTCTTTCTAGAGAGCCTCCGCTTTCCTTCATTTCATTAGGGGCTATTAATCGTCATGACTGCTCAAGTGTCGTAATTCTTTTCCAATCAGAGTCAATTAGCTCACTTTTAGCCATGTGCTTGTGAAAGGACTGACCCACATGTCTCTGGCCTAATAATTATAGCCTGCTCCATATACACTCTCACAAGGGTGGAAAGGAAATACAACGTCAGTCATTAACAATGACTTGACCTGAAAAGTACACATATAGACACACAGCAGAAGAGCAATCATGTGGATTGTAAAACCAGTAAGATCTGAATACAGCAGCCAGTCTGAGATATAACTGCATGCAGCTGATTCCTCTTCCTAAGACTGAATTAATTTAGCTCTCCTAAAGGAAGGTTTAGTCAGCTACAACATTCGCATCAACAACAAGGTGCTTTCTCTGCTTGAGAACCTGCTACTGTTGTACAGTTCTGTAAATTACAGTAATGCTGCTGTAAATAAAATTATACATGTGGTATGTATGTATAATAAAATTACAGTAGGAATGTTTGCAGTAATCTGTTGTATTTCTCTCCAGCTGTAAATAATTGTGTGTATTGTCACAGAAGTTAAAAAGTTGGATTTCACAGTAATCTGTAGTAGTAACTGGTACTTTGTGCAGTCCTAAGCAGCCTGTCTTTGATTTTTGCAGTGATGGAGGTGGGGCTTCTCATCATTCCTTGTTAGTATTTGTTTATGTGCATTTCTTTTTTTCTGCAGTTCATTCATTCATTCACAGAAGTTTAACATGTAATGCATACTTGAAAGGTCTAGTTGAACTTATTGTACTATTTTTTTTATACTTGCCATGAAGGTGGTCTGTGTTTTAATAAAAGTAGCTATTAGCAAAAATGGAATATAATATACAAAATTATGTTTTTATTAGTGTAAAATCACCAGTAACTACAAATCCTTCTGTTTTGACAAATATAGGATCATACGTGTTATTTAGAACAAGAAAAGGCAAAGGAGGCTTCAGCTCAGTTACAAACAAGCTGAAACATGTAGAAGTAAATTAAACATTAGGACAAAAACAGTTGGTCGCAATCTGCAACATCATTGCTAAAGATTACACACTGCTTCTTTAAGTTGTTTACAATTAATAGATATTTGATTATTGCCAGTGTTGTAGTTTTATTGACAGGTGTAATGTTATATTCAGTTTATAGTATGAATGATTGATAAACAGTTTTATGGTGTTTTTTTAGAATCTCTCTTAGCCATGCTCAAATGTTCAAGCACTTGCTGTCAAAAGCTTATATATGAGATACATTTGCCTGGTTTGCATTTAAATTGAATTACATAAACATTAAATTATTGTCATTTAGCACTGATTTTGTTTTTACTAGCATTTGTGTCAATTTACTAGGACATTATAAATTGCTTGCGAATAGCAAATTTATTGTTAAGAAGCAGACCTTAAAGTATGATGTAGTCACGATTCATCAGTATCAACAGAAATGCCAGGGTTTCCTAAGTTAGTCTTGCTAAAATGACAGTCAGGTGTTAGGTCAAGTCATTCTGAGCTAGGTTCAGTTAATCTGCTGAAAACGTACCTCTCTGGCAAAATATTTTCCTTCAGTCAAATTATGTGAACCTATATTGGATATAAAAAGGTACAGAACACATAATAAAAAGCACATGTCCAAAACACACACATACACTGCTTGAGTGGACTTTCTTCTGTTGCTGACCTCTCCGATTCACTGGAAAAGAATCTGGGTCCTGTGCAGGAAACTCAATAGTTTAATCAGATTTACCTACAAATTAGTTTTAACTTTCACAATTAATCAGCTTTACTAGCTTAATTCTTAGCCATGTTTGGTTTCCAACGCGGAAGTCTTTTCTGTGGAATTTTACATGGGATTCACTAGAAATGTGGCTTTTTTTTTTATATACATTTTCATCACAGTGCTCAGAAAGAGCAGTACATTAAAGGAGCAGTGTAACATTTAGGTAGGTATATAAACAGAAATGGAATATAGCAAAAACTATGTTTTATCTAAATGAATAATTGAAAACATTGTGTTTTCAGTAGTAGAACGATAGTAGAATAGTAGATTAATAGAATGAGTCCTTCATATCTACATAGGAGGACCACTTCAAACAGAGGCTTCTGTGTAGAGATGTTGTTTCAGAAGCAAAGAACGAACAAGACACACACTGACCATAGAAAGCTTCTTATTCACCAGCTTCTTGTTCTAAATGTCTCTTTTCAACTTAAATAAATGGTGCAGCAGTTTCTATAACACCCTAGGCAACACAATGGGGCACCATTTCAGACGGAAGAGATACGTTTGAACAAGAAGCTGGTAAATGTTCTTATTGTAAAATATTACCAGCACTGAAAGAATATTTAGAATGTTTCGATAGCTTAAATGAGCTTATCGGGGAAAGTAGTCATATTAAGTTGGGTTTGTACAGAATTAACAATAAAAAACACAAGAAAACATTTTGAGTGCAACTTTGTACTAATGATATAAGCAAGCTCAATAAGACCACTTGATGTGTAGTCAAGGCTGGATAACCATTCTGTGTTGAAGCTGTTAGAGAACAAATCTGATAAATGGAGGATCTCAAGACTTCTGAAGTTGTTTAGGTTGTCATGATGTAGTGTAAATCATGCCCATATTAGGAAGCAGATTTTCTCTATGCCAAATATGAATGAGTGATCTGAATCTGATACGTGTCGTTTTGTCTATATTTGTCTTGGGAAAGTTACTGGATCCTCTGAATTATGAGATTATTAAGGAGTGTAAATATTGCAACATCTATGTTTATAGCAAGCTACCTGACCTAAGCATTAAAATGACACTTCAGCTCTACCATGCACCAAGTACTCCACATGTACTCCACTGCTGCTGAAGCACCTGGTAAAGTTTGCTGGTTTGTTTGGAATGTGTTGGTGGAGCAGCTAGTCCAGAAATGTCAGACCAGAGGAGGATGGGTTCCTCGCTTGAGTCTGGGTTCCATTTAAGGTTTCTTTCTTTTATAAAGGGAGTTTTTCCTTGCCACTGTTGCCACTGGCTTGCTCTAGGGGGGCTTGGACCTTGATACCCTTTCTCACGTTCTGCTATGCATGGGCTTTTCTGTAAAGGTGCTTTGAGGCAACACTGGTTGTAAAAAGCACTACAGAAATAAATGTTGATCGATTGACTAGTGCACAGCTGTGTTAGCATGCATATAGCTATAATCACATTTCAGCTTCTTAACAAGCTCATAATTCTGAGGGGAAATGTACATAGGACAAGTTTTGTAATCTTTTAAGAAGTAAATAATGATTAAAATGTGTTATGTGTTCCAGACAGAGAAAACTCTATTGATAAATCCTAAGAATTAATGCATTAACAGATAATCTCCTGTTGCTTGCTAATATGAGTAAATAGATTTATCGGCTTGTTTGCAGAGTAATGGACTAATGAAGTACATCAAACGTTGACAGTGCACTCAATTATTTATTGCTAGATTATTAGTTGTTTGATTATTGATTATTATTAAAAATGTTTAAGTAGCAGCTTACAGTTGAATGTACAGTTAAATAATATGTAAATAATTGGCTATAATTGACTTAGAAGCATAAAATTAATACATGACAGCACAGTGTCCAGAAACTGCTTTTATAACATTTTGTGACAAGTTAATTTCCATCCGACTGTGTTATTGGAGCACTGGTCCAGAGGTCTTCATGTTACTGGAACGAGAGTAGCATAGTAGAACAGAAGAGTCTGCAGAGTACCAGAGCTGACAGCTTCACATGGCATCTGTCCTTGCAACCTTTGACTGACCACAACACTCTCTCTGTGCTGTATGGTGTGTGTGTTTGTGTAAGAGAGAGAGAGAGAGAGAGAGCTCTACTGAGTGAGTGAATTCTTTAGTTTTCCAAAGGAAGGAAAAAGAATAATCCATAATTCATCTCTTTGTTTCTCAGTTGACCTGCAGAAGGTCAAACAGAGTCATTCCACAGAACGCTTACAGGAACACTTCAAAAGGCCAGTTCCTGTGTATGTGGAAAGAAGATGTGATTGTGGGTTGTACTAAATGCCTAATAGAATGGCCTTATTATAGAGTTGTAATTCAATAACATATGAGGTATTTATGTGTGTTTTTATGTGAGACAGCAAGTCACGTTGTGCTGTTCTTCCTTAGAAAGGTGCCCAGGTCATTCAGGCCTGCTCTCCTGCTTTCCCTGCCAAAAACGTGCAGCATAAGTTACCCAGTTACCCAACACAGAGCAACAAAACAGGCCACAGCCAGCCCAGTGCAGAACAGTCCACCCAAAGCTCTGGCCCACCATGAGCCGTCACCAACAGCACTCACTATTACTAAAACACAACTATAGCATGTCTGAGATACGGTCACGATACAGTTATATTAAGGATTCTTAATAAATACTACTGGGTAAACATCTGCTAAATGTATATTCAAAGCTTTGTATCTGACAGGTAAGTCTTTATTAGCTCAGTAAAAACATCAATCTTTAAAATAAACAACACATTATGATACATCAGTTTATCATCTTAACCATTTATAAAAACTCTTATTGAGCCATCCAGTACTTGGTCCTGCTCGTCAATACTTAATAGAATTATTCTTATTACATTAATGTAGGTGTGCAAAATAAAACTGTGTTGCCTTTTACTGTATCGTACTGGCCAGATAAACAGTTGCATCGAATTTAAACCATTTTCTTGGCTGACAGAAGACCTTAGTTGAGTCCTACCAAAATAAATAAATAAATAAATAAATAAATAAATAAATAAATAAATAAACTAAAACATTTGGTTGGTTTGCTGCATGTCTTATTGTTGGAGGACTCTCTTCTTCATTCAATTTGATTCATTCGGCTTGTGATTTCTTTTTCTGGATAGCTGCAAATATCTCAATGCTGGTATTTGTTGCCGAATTTTTCAGATTCAGTGCTCTGGCCTTAAATTCTGCATAACTAAATTGTGAAGTCATTCAGAGTGGTTTGATGTAAAATGCTTTGCTCCAGTAAACTTAAGAATCCGATTTACAGCGTCTGAAGGATTTAATGCTGTTAAGAACTCTATCATTACGTGAAACATTTGGGAATACGCTGCATCAGGCCTGAGACATTTATATAGTTTTGAGATCAGATTTTGGCCTAAAACATTTTTGTTAATCCACTCGAAACAGATGGTTACATGCTTGCCATAATTTCACCATTATCAACATTATCTGTACAACTAGTGGTTTTGAATAAACAATAAAAAGATTAAATCTGATTTGTAGATACTGTGACCCCTGGTTTCCATCAGCACCACTGTAGAGGAATCTGAACCACCTGTAGTTATTTTACAATGTCACATCAATCTTTTCTGAATTACTGTATTTGCGTGTGAAACTCCTTTTTCACTATGTTCAGACTGCAGACAAATTAAATTAGTTACTCAAATCACATTGTTTAAGACGACTGTCCACTCTGTCAGATCATATTTGTCTGCCCAAGCATCACTTACCTGTTAGCATGGGTTACTGTTGGAACGGTGTAGGCACTTCCAAATTTTTGTATTTGACATTGTAATTATTTGTTTTGTTGTGAGTGACATAAAAGACAATCCGATTGAAATCCAATTTGATTGGCCAGGGCATCCAGACTGAGATGCATCTGTAAAAATCTGATTGGAATCACATTTCAAACCACCTGCAAATATGGTTGGCAATATGGCAAAAATCATATTTGGGCTGGCAGTCTGAACAAGGCCTTCATATCTTGCCGACAGCTGTATGGTTAACGCATTAAGCTTTTAACAGGTAAAAAAATGCTGGTCTAATTAACCTCAATTTCCCAATGATCTATGCAAAAAAACAAAGATATGGATAGTTTAGTAGGGTTGCAGAGCATAAACCCTTCATTCAGAAGGTGAACACACATTTCAAATCAAAGGGTGCAAAATGTGGAATATGTGATATAGTCAGTGGAGTCATCCTTCACTATGTTCTCCAGAAGTGGGTGGGTACGTGTGTGGCACAGTGGAATACTACAGGATTGAATGTTTGGCAAGGCTGATGAGTATGAGAGTTGAATATTGGATATAGAAGTGATGTGTTAGACAGCATCACTAAAACATGGTGTTTCATATCTGCGGCAGAGTCCCAGAGACTTACACAAAGTACACAACTGTGTATTAAAGTTGTCCTGGCCGCGTGAGTGGCCCAACACCTAAATAAGACATGTCTGTCTTGCTCTCTAAGACGACATTAAATGGTTCTGCATTTTGACATGGTGAATGGAAGCAGAGTCTTGCTGAATGGGCCCTGCAATTAATGTGCTACAGTCACGTGTCCTGAACAGGAAAAAATAAGCCAGTCACACACATTCTGAATTACAGTGCAGCCTGAGAGCAGCCTGCTCTGGACACCATGTACTGGACAGACACAATGTCTCCAGCCTTCTTAATTGTTCACCTGTCACTCAAACCCATTCAAAGCTGACTTAAGCGTGTGCAACAATGTCAATCTCTGAGCTCTCAAATAAACCGCTGGTACATTCTGGACAACTTCAAACAGCCGGCCATATCTGCCCACTTCCAGCTTTCCTTCCACGCAGCATTCATTTAACAGGCTTGTTTTATTTAAATTAATTCTTCTGAGAAAAGTCAGTCTTCAAATGGCCTCCATGTTTCATTTGTGTGAATGTTCCTGCTCACCAACAAGTGAGTCATAAATCTGTTGTATTATTGTGTTACACAGAACTGTAGGCTTTATCAGCACATACAACTTTTACAGTTTAGGTTTTATAGTTTTCTCTGACTATGCCTATATTATACTGACCAGTAAAAATAATTCATTTACTCCACCCAAATTTGCCCTACCTCCTAAAAATATCTTCCATCAAAAATATGAACAGTAATATTGTTTCTACTCTGCTTTAGCCTTACTTTTCTCAGCTTGTAAAAAACCAGGAACTTCAAACCTTAGAATAGTTGTCTCATTAAATCACTAACACATTAAATTGCCAGTCCAGCCCACAATAATAAAGCACAGGTCACAATTCACAAATTAACCCCTTCTGCATAACACTGTCCCGTAAGGGCCCTGTTATGTATTGCTGAATCTCTCTTTAGCCCATCTGCTTACCATTTAAAAGTCTGAAGTGTTAAATGTTTCCGTACCTTAAATTCTCTGAAACAGTCTGCAAACACCAAGGGTTCCTATCAAATTCCACAATGAACAATTTTGCCCCATTATGCATCAGAAGATTAGTGATCCAAAACTACTCAAATTCTGCTTACCAAAGTAAATTAAGGAATTTAAGGAAACTTGGTTAAATTTTATTGCAAAGATAGAGGGAGAGAAAAAAAAAATAAACTCAGTCCCATCACTTCTGACCCAAGTTGCACATCAAAGGGTTACAGCATAACAGGATCCTTAGATTTGTCAAAGACTTTACAGTCCCTATAATTAGGTCATTCATTTTGACATCAAGATCAACATGCCACATGGCATCAATCCATTTGTAAAGAAGAAAGACTCCAATAAAATAGTTTGGTTTTTATTAAAAAAGGTTAAACAAATCAGAAACAATCCTACATTACTTTTAGAAGTTGAAGGCATTCTACCATTTCATGCATGGTTACATGAACCCAAAGAAAAGGCATTTGATAATTTAGACACATACATTCATCTGCACTTACACAAAAAAGAAACCACCAAACTATTTGGGGCTGATTTGCTTGCACCATTTTACAGACAAAATCTGCAAATCCAAATCAAATACTGAAAACCACTACACAGTCTGAATCAAATGCAGAATTCCACAGCCTAGACCATCATTGTCCTGAAGCCAGCAGCACCTGGGGAGAGGGAAGAGTGACCAGTTTAAACACTAACATTCAAAGAATTTATACAATGCCCTTACACCTGAATCTTCAGTTACATGAAAATGTTAATGAAAAAGCTGTTCATAAGGCTTTTCAGATCATTGTTGGCACTTTTATTTACTTGTAGGGAGATTAGTTTTGTTTGTTCATACAAGATCCAATCTGCACAAGTTGCTGTGGTAACACCACAAATCCCAGCAATTTTTTCTGGAATTGAGGTTTTTTGTTGCATTGCAAGTGACAAAAGAACATTTGAAATTCAGCTTGAGTGTCTACAAAATCCAGACCAGGTCACAACTGTTAAAATTCCCATTGGAATTGCACTTCAAACCACCTCAGGACCCCATTTGCAAAAAATGGACTTGACCTACCAAAAATCTTACTTTGGCTGGCAGTCTGAACAAGGCCCAAGAGGCTTGAATCTTTAGAGGTGTTCCTTACACAGGATCCAGGCAATGAAGAAGCCTGTTGACCCCAGTTTTAGCAAGTGATTGCTTTACCCCCCTGTTATGGCCACTAGAGACACAGACAGTCTCCAGTGGGCAAAGCATAGGAGGGAACACCAGTGTAGTTGACTAAACAACCCAAAGTATGGAACTCTGAATAGAGTTTGCTTACCCAACTAAATGTGACATGGCAGGCCTACTGCAATTTCCAAACTGTACTTTGTTCACATTTCAGCACCTGTGGCACAAGAGAAAACAGGTCATAGTCATTGAGAGTTTACACTTAAGTGAACAAACATTCTAGGGAAAAAAAAAAAAGATTTGTTTCTCCCGACAGGATCCAAAGCAAGGAATATTGAGCCTTTACTTCAGGTTTTTTGAGAGAACTCTTCTACCCCCCTGTGTTAATCATTTAGGACATGATGAGTCCTAAATGGGCAATAAAGGGGATAAAAAAAGACACTTCAGCATATCAAAATCTCACCTGCTGTAGATCTGTGAAGGACCCTCCGATCCAGTCAGGAGCTACATCGTAACCTCTTCCCTGCAAACAGGACATATAGATCATACAGTGCTATCTAACATTAAATTTGTTTTAATGCATTTAAGGAGCATTTACATGAGACGACTTCGACCTTTACAGAGATGGAGGTACTTTTGACCATAAAGCTTACCGTTAATGGTTCATTCTTGAAAGCAACCAAAGCACACTCAGTCAACCAGGCGACTCCATAGACCAACCTAGAATGGAATAAAGTAACATTTGTTCATTATATCTGCATACATCAGATTACAGAGATCTAACGTGGCTAAGCTAAAAGTCATACTCTTAGCTAGCTGTGTCACGTGGCTTTAAGCTAGGCCCGACCACGTTCACCCCACGTGTCCTTAAAACAGACTCGGTTTTAAAGCTTATTACGCAGACTTACTGCTCCTTTTCACTAATATAGACATAGCTGCGCAGGAGCGAGTAAATAATACTGCAAGCCGCGCTTTAATCCAACTAAACCTGAGGGAAACGTGTTAGCAGAGCTAGCAAAGCTCTTCGACACTGCACACGGCGGCCAACACACACGTCCAAACACAACCTTATTCGAACATGCGTGTCCGGGAGAGTGCATCCTTGACCAAAAACTGCACTCAACTACAATTCAAAAGCAGTTTCAAAAGATTAAACTCGAACCTTCTAACTCAGCCATCTGAGCCACGTCCACCTCCTCCAGCGCGCAGCAGAGAAAGACCCGGCTTACAGACTCGGAGGAATAACCCGGAGAGACCGAGAGCGTTGCATTATGGGACTTTTAAAGGCACAGACACACTAAATCCGCTACAGCGCAGACTGGGAAGCCCAACAGTTTCTACAAAAATACTTTTCAGAATCACTATATGTTTTATTATTCCTGCGCTAAAAATTATATTAGTAATTTGATGAAAAAATATAACAAAAGCGTTTAGTTTTAGCATTGTTTTGACTATTTTCATGTTTAACAAAACTTCAAACCTTAACTGATTCTAAGGTGTGTCTGTGAAACTATTTAAAGCAGTTTGTATATTTTGTTGTTGTTTTTTTATTATATCTTTTTGACATTGTACCAAAATCTGACTTTAAATAAATGGTCTCTCAATGGCATCAAACATCAAACGCCTATCGAACTGAATCTCTGGCATTCATTAGTGAAACAAGTTGTCAATCACAGCTAACCCCGCCCCCTTTCACCGAAAACCAATGTGGCTTGACGTCAGGATGGGCGGGGCGTGGGCGGTCCGTCCGGACTTTGCTAGCTAGTTACCTGCCAAGAGCAGTGATGTTTACTGCGAATACCTCCGAGAGTTTAAAGTAACGACACGGTTTAGTGAACAAAAATGAACTGAAGACGTTTGGCTTTTAGGCGCGCGTTTAATAGGCGCGCATTATGTGAAGCACATATTGCGTGAACAGCGAGTACTTGCATGTTGTGTGTCTGAGTCAGATCTCTCTCTCCGACAGATAGACAGGGACTCACTGCAGCTGGCCTCTTGGTCCAGGCTGCGAAATATCTACCTGCTCGGCATCCTCCAGTCATGTTTGTTTTATAAAGATGGCCGCGAGGGGTACCCTGTGAACTAAATGACTGTCAGAAATATCGCCTCCATTTGTAATATGGTGAGTATCCTGAGCTTTACATCGACCGTTAGCTTGCTAGCCGGCTAGCTAGTTAGCTGAACGCTTCCTTGATGCAGGGATGCTGATGTCCGTACTCGGTTTGGTCTGTGGTCCGGGGGGGACCAGTGAGTGGTCTGGATAACTGACATTACCCTAGTAAGCCGATATTTAGGGCGTTAGTTTGATTGGTGGTGTGAATAAAGGTGTCCTCTAAACCAAACAGAGTGTGTAAAAAGGTGGTCGCTTCATGCAGTCCAGTTTATACATCATTATTATCAAATACTCTTTCATTTTCACACTGTCTGTTTTAATGGGTTGTAACGAAGTGTCAGTGGGATATCAGGCTATTGTACAAAACTTGGACGTGGTCATGACTGTAGGAGAAGGATAATCCCTGTTTTAGAGGTCATTTCTAATGTTTTGGGAAGTGCTAAAGGCTAAGCTTGTGGCTAGGTTGGCGTTGCCATGGAGCCTGACCACGCGCACTGTGTTATGAGTATAAATAAAGACCCTCATTACTCATAAAAATTATAATTTTAACATCAGGTTGTTTTACTGTACGATTGCAGACTGTAGGGGTATTAACAATAACAGAACTAGGAGTGTGATAAAGCTCCAAACTGTGTTCCTCAGATCTTCTAGCACGCCTGCAGTGCAAGCAGGGAACCATAGATGAGCACAATAAAACAACAGAACCCCACAAAAGCACTAACAAAACAGACCATAATAAAAACCAACAATGATCATAATAATGTTGCTTTCACAAACCGTGAATCCTTAGTAGGCCAGGTAGATGTAGGCCAAAGTCAAGCCTATCTTAAGAATAGAGAATAGTTATCAGCTCACCGAAGTCTGGGTAGATTAAATACTCCTTGCTGATTGTTTTCAGCTATAAACATTATTCATGTGGGGCCAATGCAGGGTTCGTCAGTCCAAACCACTCTAGGACCATTTCTAGGAACATTTTACTGCAAAGCGGATATGGCAACCTCAAATGCCTTTCTCCACTCCGAGTATAATCCATAGCTCTTTTCTTTAATAATGAAAAGTCAGACTGGGCTCAGGTCGGTGCTCAGTTATTAATGATATCTGATTGGGCAGTTCTTAAACTCAACTGAGTAAGGTGACATGTTGTGCACAATCTCAGGTAAACGTCCAAATTAAGCAACGAGCTAAGCTGCTGCTGGATACACTTTGCCAACCAGTGAACTGCTAAGCCAGTTAGATGTTTTATTTTTTAGTTTCTAACATAGTCTACATAGTTTCTCCAGATATGCAGACTCATGTCTGAACCCTCTTCTGTAAATCTGTCTACCAAGAGAGTTCAGTTACAGTTCTCAGGTATAGCCCAATATTGAAATGCTTCTCAAGACAGTCATTAAGTAGCTTA
The DNA here is from genome assembly GCA_021613375.1 of Megaleporinus macrocephalus. Taxonomy (NCBI): domain Eukaryota; kingdom Metazoa; phylum Chordata; class Actinopteri; order Characiformes; family Anostomidae; genus Megaleporinus; species Megaleporinus macrocephalus. Next base: position 24,302,790 of record CM038707.1, on the reverse strand, counting down.
GGTGTGTTAGACTAAATGAAACTCTGTAGGAAGATGGTGCTAATACTGACAAAATATATTATATAATATATTATCTGCAACACAACACATTTAACAGACTGGAGTAAATAAAGAACCTTGATTAATTTGGATGAAGTATAATAAACAGATCAAACAAGCAAGTCCACATTGAGAGCCTCCTTAAAAATATTGCTTCCACTTTACCTCATAGTTGAGAGCAGGAAGTAAAACTTAAAAGTGCATAACTTATAGCTAGTTTATTATTATAGAAAATTTTGGTTTTATAACAATGAATGCTGTATTGGAAAAACAGAAACAGGGAGTTAGTAATTGCTGCAAAATGCTCCATGTTATTTTGACTTTCTACACCTGCTTCTATTCACCACTGCTTCCATAATTCCACTGTCAGCTCATGAACCAAGAAAACAGTAACAGAATGTACCTACAAAGTGTGTAGCTATGTAATTAACTTGTCACAAATTGCATGCATGGTTCCAGTACAACACCGATGCTAAGCCGGTCCCTCACAAACATGTTTACTACTAAGAAGGCTGTTCAGTTTGATCATTTATTTAAAAAGTTGATGGTGACGGTGAGGTTAATAACTGGATTATGACACATACATTTCAGTCTACTCATGCTATAGCAGAAACTTGACTGCATGTAAAGAAGCTGGCTTCAACTTCTTATGTAGGATCTGCATTTACAAGGCATGCAATGATTTTAAAAATATTTCATAAGCAAGCACTGATGGTGTTTCTTTTAAAGATGTATATTTCTATATTTAAATAAATATGAAAAAAAACTTTTCAAAATTCAAAACTCGAACTGAATAGAATACATGTACTTACTCTATATTCTGAATGTTTGTGTTCTGTTACATCCTAACCTGAATAGAAACATTAACATGTTAGTATAATGTGGCTTTTTAGGTACCCTTTATTTTTCTGTGTCATCTTGAGATTATAGTCATAAAAGTCATAAAATCGTAATTATGAATTATACCCCTGTTCTTTACCGACTTGATTGCTGTACTGAAGCAGTTCAGCTTTCTTTGGCATGGTCTGTCTCCGGTTTCAGTAATCAGTGATGTAATGTGGTAATGTAGCACTTAAGTTTCAGTCAGGATGTTTTGGTTGTGCTGTTCGCCTGCCTAACAGTCTCCACTCAGACAGATAGATGTTTGTATGGTAAACGTATTGTGTATGGTATATGTATGTAGCACTCATGGTTTGCACAAGCCACACTGTTCCTCAGTTCTGGTTATACTTGTCAGCATGTGTTTATCTATGAGAGACATGGCTGCATTTTTCACGGGTGCTATAAAAGATAATGAAACGTTTTCAGTTATGAATGCTCATTTTAAGTCAGTTTTTTTCATATTATGTCTTTATGTCATACAATAGGTACCTAAAAGAGCTTCAAATCATTTGAGTAGTCTATGCGATATAGTTCTCTCCTATGCAACAGGTCCTGCTGTAGTTAAGTCTAACTAAATGTATCTCATGCAAATTGGCTAGGAATCTTGAGAGATTATGTGTATGCCTTTACATGTTTATGTGCTCAAGCTTTCAAATAAGGCTTCTTTAGACACTTTAACCATGGTTTCCAACCATTAAGAGTACTGTAAAGCCTGATGCTGTTTTTCCTGCAGTGGCATTGATAAGATTGTTTTAAGTTTCAGTTTTTTGTGTTCAGTTTACCTTTAAACATTGACATTAGACACAAAAATAAGCTTAAATGATAGCTATCTGAAACACACCAGTCACTTTTGGAAAGATATTTTGTTTCCTAATACAATGAACTTAGCAAGCATTAACTTATTAAGTATGGGGACACTGTATAGTTTGTTAAAAGATAATTCCACTGATACTTCAAGGCTTGTGCATAATTAAATCTTATTTTAAATTTAAATTGGAAATTGGAAATTCAAGTGAAACTGAACTGTTCAGTTGCACAGTTGTGGTGATGGGAACCAGACATCTGAAGTGTTCAGTGCCTCTAAAAGCACCCTTACAGAGAGCTATTACCTGAAGTGGTTACAGACATGCTGCCTAATGCCTGAGGCATTGCCTCGTTATAGATTAGAGATAATGTTTTTAATCTACTCAAGGTGGAGAGACACATAAAATAGTCCCCATCAATCAATAATAGGTCTATTATCAGCTGTACATATCATCACTGGTAAAAAGAAAAACATCTCCATTTTTGTTGATTTTCATAATTCTGTATCAATCAAACACAACAGCTGTTTATATCCTGTTACAGTTTCATGATTTGACCAATAGAAATGCTCCAAAATCATTTGGAATAAGACCTCTTTATATTGACTTGCACTGAAAGTAAATAGTAGTAGTATATAGCTATGTTCAATGTAGACCACCTTTTGCTGTTTCACTGATTTGGTTGATAACATGTAGCATGGCATATCACAATCACGACATGCAGTAATATTGTGCAGCTCTGTTTCAAATGTTCTAGGAGAAACAAAAGCCCGCATTCTGGTCCTTTCAGGCCGAGACGTTGCAGGCCGAAGTCTCTATTCATACCCCTTTTACAATGATACTGTTCTGTTTCTGAAGCCTTTGAACGTCTATTATTCAGTAGCCTTTGTATGAGTATAACATGCCTCCTACTGTAGGCAAACATCGTTTAAGGTCTTAATCTGTCTGTCACACAATGTGATACATATATACCTTTGAGTCAGTGGCCACTTAGGGTCTATTACGGTTGAAATGGAATCCTTGCTGGATTCATATTCCCTCAAAGAGATGAAAAGCTGCATTGCTTTCTCAGGTTATTACCATCTCAGAATGGACAGTGCAGCTATTTGCCGTCAGTCACCTGTCAGTCATCTCTGTATCTTTTTCTGGGCAGTGACTCTGATGTTCATTTAAGGACTAATCGGTTGTGTTGGGTCAAACTGTCTGTCACACTGATGACCGGAGGGATTGTTAGGGGAATTCCACCGTTTGGAAAAAAAATTCTGTGCAAGTCTTTCATTGAGATGTACACAGTCATTCAGAGTGGTTTGATGTGAAGTGGTTCTTTCAGGTTTTGTTACAGTCGCAGTGATAGGAACCGGGGTCACAATGTCTATAGCACAAATAATGCTGTTCTACTTTTTCTTACTTCAATCAGTGAATCAGTGAATGGTTATACATGTTGTTTATGATGGTTATAATGGTAAAATAAAGATAAATCTGAAAAAAGTTTATTTTTCTTCAGGCACTATTTTGCAGAAATGAATATCGTTTAAAAGACTGTTTCAGGCCAAAGGCTCAAAATCTGGGTAAAACAGTGTCTCAGGTATGAGGCAGTGTATCCAGAATTTTGTGTAATTTAGCTTTTAAAGCATTAAACTGTAAAAGCTAAATTACATAAAAACTCAGACATCTGGTTCCTATCAGCACCACTCTTATCAAATTTAACTCGGAAGTTTTTCTAGAATAGAACATTTCACCACGAACCTCTCTGAATGACTGCCACTTATTTACGTATGCAGAAATATTGGCAAATCAGTGGAATTTCCCTTTAAGTTTCTATTTGTATAGCGTATAGATAAAGCTACTGAGGAGTATAAAATAATATACACAAATACGAGCAAACTCTATGAATTGTACAATATTACACTGTAAAACTGCCCCTTGTTGCCCTGCTGGATTGTTGGCCTGTATATTTACTTTGTGTAATGAAGCAGAATGAAATACCAAATAATGATTTTAGTTTTGAATACTGACACCTCAAACAAATAACCAAGTATTTGGGGTATTTGAAGTCTCTCCAGTTTTCTAAATTCCGGTATAATTTAGTCGTTTAGCTTGAGATATAGGCACTGCACTGTAGAGATAAATACAGATTTGGATTTCTTTAGTGGTGGTCACAGGAACCAGAGATTACAATGTCTGTAACACATGTGGTAAATGGACATTCAAGTTACTATCCAAGCCATTAATAAACTGACATGTCTTTTGTATTTGTATATAATGCACTTCAGGCAACACAGACATGACAATAAACAACTCTCCTGAGCCAGTTTCTTTAGAACAAAGATTCGGTTCTGCAGGATTTTGGAAAAATAGTTGTAATTCGCCTTTAGTGCTCGAGAGAACTGATCTGATCATCACGTTTATTAAGATTAACTTTTTAACAATTGTAAAAGAGCCCATAAGGTGAAACACAATCCCAAGTACTTAACCTTACGTGAAACCCTGGACTTTTCCTGATTATTTAATAGGCTATTCTCTTACAGACAGTTCCATGCATTATTAAGACTGTACATTGAATATCATGTCTTACTTTGTTACTACTGTTCCTCTGAAGTCTTGTGCAGTGTTCTTTATTGACCTGCCTCACAACGTTAAAGAGAATAAGGTCTCATTTTACTGGTGACATGCTAGCAGCCTTAATGAGGCTTACTTATGGGGAAAGTCTTTCAATGGCAAACGCAATGTTAGTTTTCTGAGGAAACTTGACCTTACACTAAAATGCAGTCATATTATTATTGAAAGAGTTATTTAATAATATGTCCAGTATTTTTTATGTATATTCTTGCCTATACTGAGCCCATGAAACATTCACCAAATAATATTTTAGAGCCGCTGCTTGGCACACCTAAACATTCAAGCATCTACACTGTCCAATGCAGATGTCTTAACCCAGATTATTGTGCAATGCATTTGTTTGAAGAGTTCTCTAAAGTAGATAAAGTAGCTTGAGTGTAAAAACAAAATGTTTTGGTGTTTTTTATGTTCCCACAAAAAGAAGTATGAGTTCTTTGTTTTCCACACTGCACCAACAGAAACCATAAAGGAAGATGCCCAACACCAAATACTTTTGTTGTAAAGTCATAGCAAGTGATGGAGCGAGTTTCTAAAGACCACTTGGCCACAACAGGCTGGCAGAAAACAGTGGTGGATTTAAAAGCAGTATGGGTATATTTTCATCAGAGTGTGTGGTTATGGGTTCAATATAAATGAAACCTTAATCAAAGAAAGTTTAAACAAGAATAAACATGCTCAGTCTGGCAATTTGCTTGGCACAATCGAGTTAGGCATATGTTTATTTATGGAGATTGCTAAGGGGGGAACAGAGGGGACAGAGTGCTTTCTTTGGCTGCGTGGGACAGGCTGTTTTTGCCCTGGTACCGATTTCTTGAAGACACCATTAAAGCCCCTAGACAGAACAAAATGTACCTACACTCACATTCATAGGTTTTGACAACACATGCTTCTTTCGTGCCCTGGGCTGATCTGTCTTCATCTGGTCACTGCAATGTATGTATTACAAGGTGCAGGATGATGTTGAGTGTTAGCACATGTTACAGGGATATTACCTTAATGATATTAATGATTGTTGTCTCTGTCTTTCTTCTCTTCTCTCCCCATTTTTAGGGCACCAATGCCTCTGCTCTGGAGAAAGACATTGGTCCAGAGCAGTTCCCGATTAATGAACACTACTTTGGATTGGTCAATGTATGTGTCACGCACCCCCTCAAGTTGTTACACACGCAAGACCAATCTATGGGAAGTCAGGCTGATTTCATGGAACGTGTCCATGCAGGGCCCAAATAAGGCAAAGTGTTGCATGTTTGAGCTCTGAAAAGCAGAGAACTTAGTTTTTCTAATTGTGGCTGGTCATGCCATTTTGTACTTCTCATTTATTCCAAGCACTACCAAGTACTACCACAAAACACACATAAAAACATCCAAAAGCAAAAAGGATACAATGTTTTGCCAACGTCTTAAAAATGTATATTTGGTTGCTTGGTCTGCAAATAATTTTAACCAGACTTGAACAATCCAGATTTTCTTTGCAGTTTGCAAGAAGTACAGTCTCTGTTCATGCTGTTCTCTGAAGCCTGAAGTGACTAATTTTTAAATAGGATTTTGCGAATGGCTAAAAGATATGAGATGTGGTGTTAACAAGTTGCTCTTGGTCATGTTGACACTGCGGTCATAATTTCAATTACAAAACCCAATTCCAGTAGCAATTAAGCAATTACATATTTATCTAGTGCTGGAGGGGGCTGTGACCTGCTGCAGTGATAAGTGGCTCCATGCTTACAGTCAACAAGAGGGGCTTTTACAGACTCCAGGCTATTTTCAGCAGGACAGATTCCAGGCTATTATTTTGCTAGGACAGATTGCTAAAGAATTACGGCTGACATGCTTCTCTTCACATATCAAATGTTCTTTATGTTTTTAAATGTTTTTGAATGTACCAGTGACTCTTCAGACCATGAAGCTCACACATGGAAGCTAAGCTGCAAAAAACGTTTGTTTTAAATTAATGTTTTTTGTGATTTCACAAAGACCAGAGCATTTACACATCTCCACTCATTCAGCCTACAGCAGTTTAGACCTGCCTATTCAAGCTGAAGTCATAAGGAGTGTTTCAGCCCACTCTACTTTTTGAATCAGGTGCAGCAAAGGGCAGACATTCAGAACAGCGCTAATTGACATAAATCAGGCTATATGCACGATAGTTCATTCTGTCTTTGATTCCGTTTAGATGTTTTTGGTCTGTTTTGCATTCATACCTCAAATGAAACGTGCCAGAGGTTTCTTTGACCTGTTTTCAGTCCACGTTATTGATGTACACCAGAGTTCTGATGGCGGTGTTCTCATTTGCTCTAATAAACTTGATTAATAAAGAGATTTCACCTGGGTTGATTTTAATTTAACCAAATTAGCCAAATAGAAATGCATTGCAAGTTATTTTGCTGTTAGATGCCATAGTATAAAACAATTACCACAAATATTTTAGAATTTCTGTATAATTTCATTGAGATGAGCAAAGAACAGGAGCTTATTTGAGATTGATGTTATAGGTTACAAACAGTTAACAAAAAGTTTATAGAGCAGTGCCTACAGTTAGTCCATTTAGGTGTTAGATTTAAATTCAAATTGTTTAGTTTGGATAGGGTTGCAGAGAGGTGGAAAATTTCCAATAAATACACTATACACTATCATACACTATCATCAATGTACCATTTTTCTGTCAACAGCAGACATGAAGTCATAAGAACATGAATAATAACTGGGATACATAGTTAGTTGGCAGCAGAACTTCATAAATGCTTAATTCTTTTATTGAACAGCCAAAACAATCAAAAGAATGTAACTCCATGTGCCTGGGATTGAGGAGCAGCTTTGCTATTCAACTGTTTTGGTATTATATCTAATTATTTTAGCCAAGATTATGCTTCAGTACATTTTTTTACCAAATATATGTAAGTTTTTCACCCTTAGCTTCAAATATTCCCATTTTATTTCTATTAGTTTCCGTTAATTTCCATAATTGCCCATTAATTACAACTTCATACCACCCATATGGGCCAATTAGATTTTCACTTTATTGTTTTATAGTTGGGGAATTGATCACATTGACTTGTCGCTTTGCTGCTGTGTCACTTGCAGCTTGCCCCATCACAGCTGCAAACCTTGTACTTCCATAAGAAATGACTGGATGTCTTTCACTTTGTTGCCTGCTAGTGTGAACATACAGTTAGCCCTGTTGTCAGTGCTGTAGGTCTTCTATTGATGGAGCAGGCCCTTCATATCAGTTATCTTCATTTCATTCAGTTCCAGCACCAGGACATAAAATGTTGTATTTGGAGAACACTTCTCCAGCAGCACAGTCTGAGAAATCACAGGGAATTGGCCAAGATTGCCTCTTACCAGAATGACAAAGCTTGTACTACCATTGATGCATTTGTCATTAAACAGAATGTCTCCGACTCACGTCCTAGCATTGTGTTCCTGCAGGTCTGATTATATTATACATGCAATACAAAGGATGATGGAGCACAAGCATGATGGCAATTTTCTCTCTGTCTCTCTCTCTGTCTCTCTCTCTCTCTCTCCCTCCCTCTCTCTCTCCCTCTCCTGCAGTTTGGGAACACGTGTTACTGTAACTCTGTGCTGCAGGCACTCTATTTCTGCAGGCCGTTCAGGGAGAGCGTGTTGGCCTACAAGGCGCAGCAGAAGAAGAAAGAGAATCTGCTCACCTGTCTGGCGGATCTCTTCCACAGCATCGCCACACAGAAGAAGAAGGTGGGCGTCATCCCACCCAAAAAATTCATCTCCCGTCTGCGGAAGGAGAACGGTGAGGATACGCTGACATTTGAAGCACAAATGTCTTCTAGTAGCTGTCAAAATGTGCCCGTGTGGCTCTGGCAGTGTGAACAGCTGCTAATAACAGCAGATGTCACTCGCAAGACAGCAGTGGTTAAATACAGGAGAGCAGAGCATAACATTTCTTTCTAGGTTGGTATGATCACTTAACACAGTGCTAATCAAAATGTCTGTCAGGTCAGCTGTCTTCCAACATTGGCTTTGGTAGCTAAAGATAAAAAGCTAATGTTAAGTAAGATTTGATTGCAAAGTGGATGTTAAGAATCTCTCTTTTTGTGCAGTGTAATGAGTAATATTTATTTATATTAAGAATAAATGTATTATACTATGATAGTGAAGGTAAGAAAAAAAACAGAGCTGTCATTTCAGGAGACATTTAGAGGCACTATGAAAAGAACTGACCGCTTGTATCCATGCCAGATTCCTCACCAATAAACAAGCACCCCCCTGTAACTTGGTGCACTTTAGTTGCAGTGTGAAATCTACCAGCCTATGGAAAAAGATTTGTCACAAAAATCCAAAATTTAGGAAACTGTGAAACGGCGTAGGTTAAGCAATCCAAATATGAGTTATTGTTTCAGATATTGAGAGATTTGGCTCAAATGCCCTGTCGAAAGGTGAAAGCAGTGATCTTGCATCTTGCATTTGGCAAACTCATTACTAATTCTTATATCCACAATACAACTTGTAGAACTAATCTTGTCGTTCTGCAGATCACGATAGGGTTAAGTAAGGGCCAGCAGCGGCAAAAAAAAACAAAAAACTGTACTTACCAATATTTTTGTGTTTCTATTTCACCTGAATGCATGCTGTCAGGTAACTATTTTTTAAATAAGGTCCTCTTTCACTTTTAGACCGAAATAGGTAAGATATTTTCCAGGCTTACTGCATATAGAAGCAAGAGCTGCAGATTCCATGCTGGCTCATTATTGTGCTACTTAAACTGGCTATCTAATTATGAATCAGCTCTCCCACTATGAGCTGCATGATGCAGTAGTAGTGTTTATTTATGGAGTGGAAAAACCAGGTTTGATTCCTGGATGCAGAATTGAAGCACACTTACTTGATGAGCTCTTAACGAAGCAGTTCCACTAATGTTTTCAGTGATGTAAGTAATACAAATATTTTAACTTGTCATGTGCTCTCTTGCTTATTATATCCAGCAAAACATGTAGTATAGGAACCTGGAAATATAAGATATGTGCCACGTTTTCAAGGTATGTTGATTAGGTCTATAGTGGCCCTGATAATGGTCAGTAAATTAGCATCTGACCCTAGTAGTCTAACAGTAAGCCCCTGTGTAATTTATGTGTCTGTGGAATGAGAGACAGGTGTAAGGGTGTGTGTGTGTGTGTGAGTGTGTGTGTAGGTGTATATGTGTAGGTGGGTGGTATGAAAGGAGGCTTGTTCTGCTGTCTTACTTCAGATCACTCTCTCAATGAATGAACAATACAGGCCTCTGTCAGAGAGGAACCAGTCAGCTGACTACACGCACACACATACACAAAGTCACTCACAACTCAGAGTCTGTGTGTGTGTGTGTGTGTAAGCAGTCATACCTTTTTGTAGTTTGCTATTGGCATCCAGACAACTCCTGGGTCAGTGTGATATCTGAACAACAAACAGTCAAGGTACAAATGTTACTACATCCTGATGGGTGATGCGTTAAGGAAATGTAAGTACCAACATAAAGTGTCTTCAGCCCTATGATAAAAAATAACTGTATATATTTGTCATTTGCATTTATGGAGCTCCTTCTACAGTAATTACGTGTGATGCTGTATTTGTAACCTGTTAAGTTAAAGCTAGAGTTGTATAGTACTAAATTTAATTTAGGAAAGTGATTGTACGCCACCGTTAGCTTAGTGCTAGTATGAAACTGCAAATCTCATGTACACTGAATCCCATACTTAGTTAAAATCAGGATTATCGTAGTAGTAGTAGTAATTACTTACAAAAAAAAAAGAATACTTAAAAAAAAGTTAAATAAAATGAGGTCTGCTATGTAACGACCTATATAATAAAAAATGAAAAGTCCATGAATATCCACAAATGCTTTATTTTATGTTTTTGCGCTATGAAAGATCTATTAGATAGATAGATAGATAGATATATAGATAGATAGATAGATAGATAGATAGCGTTAGTTAGTTAGTAATTAGAAACTGAATTACTCCCGATTCACAGACAATAATGCAACTGGCTTATTTAACCTGGAATAGCAATGCTAATAATGTGTTTTGATATTTTGGTACAGTTTTTTTACAGTAATATTACAGTAACCATACAATAGGGTGTTTAATAGACCCTTACTGTCTTAAGAAGACTTGCAGCCTTAGCAAAATACCACATAAAAACCAGCAAGCCTTGTTACCTGTACAGCATTCAGACTGTTTGCAGTATTGAACTGTGTATATTAGCATACCCCGAGCACATTTTGTGGCACCAACTAAAAAAGTAAGCACAGTATTGAGACCACCCATTATTTCTACTACTGCAATGCCACAGATAAGAACTGATTATTACTGACAGCTAAACTAACTATACAGCGACACAGTAGTAAAGCTGTACTCTCCTCTCTGTCTTCCCCTACAGACCTCTTTGATAACTACATGCAGCAGGATGCTCATGAGTTCCTGAACTACCTGCTGAACACAGTGGCTGACATCCTGCAGGAAGAGAAAAAACAGGAGAAACAGAACGGTCGACTGAAGAACAACGGAACTGCTGTCGCTGCGGAAACCGAGCCAGAGAACAAGACTGAGTCGACCTGGGTGCACGACATCTTCCAAGGAACGCTAACCAATGAGACACGCTGCCTCAACTGTGAGACGGTAAGAGTATTATCATGACTGTTTCTGGTAGCACTGCTTTATAGAGCAATATAGTTTGAAACTTTTATCTCCATTCTGTAACCTACTGTAATCCCAGATTGGCTTGAATCATAAAATGAAAACAAAGCATTTTTGTCCAGCTGAAGGAAAGACCAGCATATCGGTTTCATATGTTTCTCACTTTTAGTTTATACTTTTATGGCAGCTTGAGTTTGTTGAGTTCAGTGCCTCTTTGCATTTATTAGGTTTTACTCTCGTTCTTTCTACTCCTTTATTCTTTTATGTGAGACTATATCCAGAGCAGAGGCCTGAACAAAAGAAGTGGGTCTTGCAAAACATTTGCAAAAGCTTTTTTTTTTTAAACCTATTAAGGTAGACTGGTAAAAAACTAGTCTTGATCAAAGCTTTTACATCAGTCTGAACTGGTACAATTGTAGTATATATAACGCTCAGCAGCCCACTTTTACATACTCCTGTTATTTCTTCAAGCTGACAGTTTAAACAAAACCAGGTTCTATTACAAAAGGCACACTTTAATATGGAAGAGTATTTGTACACAACTAAGTTGATGAGCACCCATATGTGATTCCCTCATACTGCTGCACATCACACTGCTTCTATAAAAACATCTCACGATTGCTTGCAGATGTTTTTACTCTATATGGTACATTGCTGTAGTTGTGCTTTCATCCTCTGAAAAAAAGTGAACCACTATTTTAGTTGTAATGGCTGTTTATTGGAAATGAAATCCAATTAATTGAACATTTTGTAACCTATAGTATACCTATAGCAACAATTGCCTATTTGTTGGTTAACAGGCAGTTATATATCTCCAATCCTTTCTGTTCCTTTGACTCTTAGTTACCTATGTGTTGTGTGCAACTCAATATATTTTTGTCTTGCTTTAATATTGCTGATTCTTTTTGTCATCATGCACCTGTTTAAAAACTCCAGAGGAATGTATGTAAAACAGTACATGCTACATGACCGTGGTGGCAGAAATTAACATTTAGTAGTTTTTGTGTTTTAATAGTGGTTTTGCATAGCTGACTAAAGAGAGCACTAGCACGTGCACACTCTCACCAGGATTGTCTTCCCCACCTGTTACAGGTCAGCAGTAAAGATGAGGACTTCTTGGATTTGTCTGTGGACGTTGAACAAAACACTTCAATAACACACTGTCTCAGGTATTCACACACACACTGAATTAGGACCCAAGGGCCAACAACACACTGTCTCAGGTACACCATGTTAATAACACATGCACGCTGTAGTGTCTATAGGGCAGTCTGATAAATTGTAATAGAGTGTTTATTGCCTGCTGTGACAACCCTCTAACAAAATGACCTCTAAAAATCATTTTGTAAGCGCTTCATACACAAGATCTAGCCATTTGTCTGTGGTTCTATGATTCTATATCATAAGCCCCCTGCCTTCTCTCCTAACCTACTCTGACTTTTGATCACTAACTGCATGCGTGCGTGTGTGTGCATGCATGTTAACAGGGACTTCAGCAACACGGAGACGCTGTGCAGTGAATATAAATACTACTGTGAAACCTGCTGCAGCAAGCAAGAGGCCCAGAAACGGTCAGTGAACTGGAGTGTTGTAACTTCAATATATGAAGCATTTACCAACACCAAACACACACTTACTTTCTGTCCTGATCAAATTATGGAGCAAATGTGATCTTGACACATTTAGTGAATGGATGTGGTCTGATTCACATTGAAATTTCATTAAGAAGATTTACTTTCCTGGATTATTTTTTTTAGATTTTGTTGACTGACTGTGAATGACACATATGCTTGTTAGTTTGTACAAGGAAAACAATTAATAATAGGAAGTTGCACGAGAATAGTACATTTATTTCTTTTGATGTCAAAATATACATGTGCTTCCAGACACAGGGCAAATGGCTTCTTTTAGCACATTGCCCGATTAATGCAAATATGCTTTTTATTGAAATAATAATAATAATAATAATAATAATAATAATAATTTAAGTATATGTTAAAGTTATTCACAAAGTTCATGCAAGAATAACCCTGTTCCTAATCCTAAGTGTGTGTGTTGTGTCTTTAGTATGCGTGTCAAGAAGCTGCCTATGATCTTGGCATTGCACCTGAAGCGCTTCAAATACATGGAGCAATTGCACCGCTACACTAAGCTGAGCTATCGCGTGGTCTTCCCCCTTGAGCTGCGGCTCTTCAACACGTCTGGAGACGCCGTCAACCTGGACCGCATGTACGACCTTGTAGCTGTGGTGGTGCACTGTGGCAGGTCTGAGACTGGACACACACACACACACATTCCTGAACTGGAACACAATTTTTTTATAGTGTCTTTGACTTTTGTAGACATACTAACCACACATACTTCAGTTGATTTTGCTCCTGCTGTCTGTGTCTTTACAGTGGGCCAAATAGAGGACACTACATAACGATAGTGAAGAGTCATGGCTTCTGGCTGCTTTTTGATGATGACATTGTGGAGGTATATGTGACCTTGATTATCATTTTCTATTTTACCCCAATATACATTTGCTGGAGCAAGTATGGGATGGGTGTGACTATATTAATCTGCAGATGACCAAGCTGAATTTTGAATTAAAAAAAAGAAGATATTATTTTTTCCAATACCAGAGAAAGGAGACACGAAAGAGTGTGCCAACTATTACACAAATTTCTAAACAGAAAGCAGCACAATCTGGAGCGTCACTGTCCTTGTGGTTGCCAGGAGTCATAAATGACTTAACAGCACTTAATTATAATAATAGTTCTTTATCTTCTTTTTTTTTAAATGAGAGTTTGTTGTATGTAAACACTGAATCATTTTCATTGGAAATGCTAAATGAATCTGTTCTTGTTTTTATAACTTACGTATAACATATTTCTCTCTCTCTCTCTCTCTCTCTCTCTCTCAGAAAATCGATGCACAGGCGATAGAGGAGTTTTATGGTTTAACTTCTGACATTTCAAAGAACTCTGAGTCGGGATACATCCTGTTCTATCAATCCAGAGAGTGACAAGAGGAACAAAGGAGAAAGAGCAGAAAGCGCAAAGGATGGCAATGAATAGACAAGAGGGAGAAAGGAAAGGGAAAAAGTGTAGTTTATTCACTGACCATAAACTCCACATCCCCCAGCACCCTCTCCCTCCCCCACTCAGGACCTTTTACTGAAACCTGTGCCAATAGCACCCAGACCTCACCTTTGCCAATGCTACATTTCCCAAAATTCTCCTCTCTCTCTGTTGTCGCTGCACTATGAGGAAACATTCTCCTGCTACACTGACCCACAGTCAGTCCACCTGCATATTGAAGGCACTTTAAAAACAAAAGCATCAACGAAGACAGCACCAAAACAATACAGAAGCATCAAAGCAACAGCTTATTCAGTGATGCTTTTTGAAAGCTTGAAGGAAATGAAAAGGTGCAGTAAGGCCAGTCTGGAAGCTTGACCCCTCCACTTCAAGATCCTGGTACTTCTGTGGCCTGGAAACTGGCTCTCTTCCTGGGTAACCTGAACCCAAAAGAGGGCCTGTTTTTCCCTTTTTTTGGAGCTCTTGTTCCTAATTTTGGGTTCTCTTCTTTGTTAGTTTCTGACACCAATGTGTGAACAGGATGTTTTAATTTATGTTCTGTGTTGTATGTTTATGTTCTGTTACTCAAACCTGGGGGATATTTAAAGAAGGATGATTATCCATTGAGTTGGATAACTTAAGCCAAAAGTAAAGATTGTTCAATAGGAATGCACCTTATTACCTCTAATCCAGTTAGAGACTAAGGCTGAACAATACTGAGGAAAAAATAGGATATAGAGATGGTTTAGTTTTTTGCAATGAATTTAACAATAACAACCAAAAATTAGTTAAAAAATGACTTATGTAAAGAAATGTTGTTAATTAATTAGTCGCCTCTAACAATGTAAAGGGTGAATAGTGGGATTACAGCAGTGCTTCAGTATCCTGGTCTGCATGATATGGATAAAACATTGTATTGCAGTGATGTTGCAGTATGGCTTCCAATATTTTAAAAACGCAATATATTTGAAAGCCTGATAAGATGCCATGAGAATTGGCCTGCATTGTTTTTGACAAAATTAACTTTGGTTGGATGATTGACAGATAGCCATATCAGATAGAAATATAGAACGTTATTCGACCAGTGCTGTTGGTTAGGCTTATCTGTTAGCCTTGGTTTATCCAAACACCCAAAAAACAACTGTGACTGGTAAGGATGTTCACAGTACACAATAAAATACTGAGTGACTGGCTAGAGACAGATTTGCATATTGCACTGTTCTATGATATCAGTATTGTTGTGATAATATTTTGTAAACAATATACTGTGCAGCCCTATTAGACAGTCTTGACTTTTGGTGAAGACAGTCTATTTCATACTAGTTTGTAGCCCCTCGGTAATGTTTATGTCGTGTTGTCCATCACTTCCACAGTTGAGGTACAGAATGAATGTGATTAGTAAGTATGGTGTGGTTTCATGTACACTACACTGACAGTGTGTTAATGTGTTTTTGTTGACTGTTATGCACTACAAGAACAAAGGTAAATGTGTGTGTGTGTGTGTGTGTGTGTGTGTGTGTTTTTGCAGTAAGTTTAACTAGTAAATTAGGAATTAACACCAAGTGATACCCTCGGTCAGTCCCTACCACTTTTAAACAGCAGGGCCAATCAGGTCTTATTGGACCTAGCTCATTTTGTTTCTGATATCAAGCCCTGATTGACCCCTCTCAACAAAAAGTGGACTAATGCCTACATCTGCTCCTTAGCTAAAGGTGTTTGACGGTCACCAGGCCACGCAGATGCGCAGAAATGACTGGAGCAGACTGATCTGAGGTCAGCAGAGTCCTCCTTGCCTTACATCAGCAGCAGACTGTGCGAGGTAGAAAGACCTTCATCCTTTTGAAGTTGTTGTCAAACTCGCAATGATCCTCCTACAGAGGCAAGATTCAAGGCTGAGGCTTGCTTTTCCTACTTTGTCTTGCCTTTTCCTTACGTAACACTGTTGTTACCTAACTGCCATTGAAAACCATAGGCTGTATTTGCAGGGCTGTCGCTAGCCGCTCTGGAGTGCAATGTAAAAGTGGTTAAATGCAGTTCAGTCAAAATCCAATTTGATGGCTGCCCACTGGTTTAAACCTGTGTAAAGATGAGTCATCTTGACTGAATTCTGCTTTATTCCTGGGCATGTATGTGTCAAGGCTTAGAAAAAAAGGGTTTTTTTCCTCTATAGTTATGCCCTTAAGTATTTGGACAGTGACACAATTGTAACTTTGCCTCTGTACACTACCACTATGGATCTGAAATTAAGTTATAATTAGGTGTAGACTTTTGGCTTTAACTCAGAGGGTACCAGAAATGTTGCACTAACTGTTTAAGAATTATAGCCATTTTCACATGGTCCCTCTAGTTACAAGCTAAAAAGTAATTGGACAGTTGCCTAATAAGCAGGTTCATGGTCAAGTGTGACCTATTTCCACACTTTTACTATTATATTACAAATTAAAGCTATATTACAAATTAGCTAGAGCTAAAAGGTCTGGAGTTGGTATTTGTTAATGGGAACTGTCAATATATGATCCAAGGAGCTGTTGATGTGAAGAGAGCCATCATTTTTCTCTACTCATCATTCTGCTACACTTTATTTTGTTCTAAAACTGGGTAGGCCTTTTTTTTAGCAAATCTGTCTAGTCGG
The DNA here is from genome assembly GCA_021613375.1 of Megaleporinus macrocephalus. Lineage (NCBI taxonomy): Eukaryota > Metazoa > Chordata > Actinopteri > Characiformes > Anostomidae > Megaleporinus > Megaleporinus macrocephalus. The sequence continues at coordinate 24,286,103 of CM038707.1, read as the reverse complement.
TCTAATCTGATCTTTTGGTGAACCCTCTATATTTACATTAATGAAGGCATCTCTTGATGGTAGACCTTGACATTGATATGCCAACCTCCTCTAAAGTGTTTTTGACTTGACTAGATGTTGTGAAGGGATTGTTCTTCACCATGGAAAAATCCCGCTGTCATCCACTACAGTTGTCTTCTGTGGTCTTGGAAGTATTTTGGTGTTGCTAAGTTCACTAGTGCATTCCTTCTTTTTAAGAATGTATCTGCTATCTCTCTAATAAGTTTGTTTTATTTTTTAATCTACTGATGGCCATCTTCATCTACATCTCTTAGGACTGCATATTGAGAGTTCACATGAACAGCTACCAAATCCATATCCAGCACTTGAAATCAAATCCCACTGTTGATGTATCATGAAATAATGCTGGAATAGAAGATAAGGCTGAAAGTCTACTCTTCAGATCCTTTTTGGGATTGTGCCGAGGCAAGATGACAAAAAACTGTATCTTTGACCAAATGCTTAATGAAACTGGCCATGTAAATGTTGGGGTCCCTTGACATACAAAAAGCAAAGTTTATTCAAGAGTGCTAGACTGCAGTGCTTCCCAACCCTGGTCCTGGAGAACCTCTGTCTGGCAACACACCTTGTACAACTAATTAAATGCAGCTTATTAAGAAGCCCCTCATGATTTGAAGTGGGTCTGTTTGGTTTAGAAGATACTAAAGCAGGGTGGTACTCCAGGGGATGGGTTTGAACCTTTGTTCTACTGTTTTATGCGGTCAGGAACATGTAAATATAAGTCTCTGGTTTAGTCTAAAGCAGTGGCTCCCAATCTGGTTTTCAGGGCCCCCCTAAGTGGTCCACATTTTTGTGCTAACACATAAGGATGGGGGAAAAATCTGGGTCTTCGGGAGGGCCCAGAGGACCGTTCTTACCAAATTACAGGGGTGAATGAAGTACAGTGCTTTCTACCTGGGTAAAAATACCTGTACTCTTGGTAAAATAGTACTTATCCATATTTCAACTCAGACTTAAAGTGCAAAAGTACTTGATTATGGAATGTATCTAGGCATCAAAATCAAAAGTACTCATAGTACAGTAAATACAGATAAACAAGTTCTATTAAAGAAAGTGCAGAAGTGAAAAACTTGTTCCTGTAGGCCTAGACACAGGTCTGCTTAATTAAATATGTTAATCGAAATAACATAAATTCACAATGCACTCAATACTTGAAGTCGAAGTCAACCGTTTTTTTTTTATTTCAGCAAAATTCAGTCACTGAGATGGAAAGTTGTTCATAGTAAGTTGATGTGAAATGCTTCATTGTAGAGAAACTTCCCAGTTCAGGATTTCATTACAGTAGTGGAGATGGGAACCAGATGTCACCATGTCTATGATATTAATGTAGCCTGTTTATTTGCTGTTCAAACCCACCAGTGAACCTACACATCATTTGCATGTTCAAATGTAATTTAATGAGGTTAATGCTAAAATCGTTGTAAAACTTTGTTTTTTGGTGGCTAAAAGTAGGCTTTATACCAAAATTTAACATTGGCATCAGGCAGTGTGTTCATGACTATTTCTTAACATTTTATACGGTAGCTTTTAAAGAAAATTAGACGTCTGGTTCCCAATAAAACCACTTAGTACAGTTTAGACTCATATTTTACATCAGACCACTCTAAAGGACATTTCACATCATACCTATTTAATTGTGCAGACATTTTGGAGGGCATTCACAAATACATTCTGTAATGTTTGTTGTTTATAGCCACACTTGTAAAGCGTCATCTGCTTTAAGCATTCTTAGCATTACCGTGAAGGTCATATTATCTGTAGATGTTTTTTTATGTGAACGTCTGTTTTTGTCTTACTCTAATGGTACTGATTAAGAAAATGGTTTTACAAACTGATCTTAGATCAATTTTAATGGTTGGCTTCCAGAGCCAGTAACAAGTTTAAAGGAAACCTTTTGAAAATGGCTGCTGCAGATCCTGTACATGGGTTAAAGCCTTTGTTACCGGGACAGTTAAGAACAAGCGCACAATATATTCCATTAAAAAATATGAAGGGCATTTGTCAAAGAGGGCTATCACTCTTCATCATGTGTATTTGACAGTCTGTAGGCTCAGAGAGGGAAAGACCAAAGGCCTAGTTGATTGAGGTCTAAGAAACGAAAATGCTTCTATGAAACAGATTTAAGCTTATAAATGAAGGGCTAAGTTAGACTTGAGTATGATGGACTGAGTTTAGTGAGGTAGTTTGTAGGGAAAAGATCAACATTCCATGTGATTTTGATACTGCGTTACATAGAGTCTTATGTGTTTTTAGTTAATTCAAGTATGTAAAGGAGAAATTGGAGTTAATTATTTTTGATTTGTGGCCTGAACCATGGTGTGTGTGTGTGTGTGTGTATGTGTGTGTGATTGTGCTAACCTTCTAAGCTTGTAAGCCCACTGAGACACTGAGTAGGATTCCTGTGAGGGCTTTGCATTGTGATATAGGTTACTTGGTCTGTACACATCAAACTGTGCTTCTCCGTTTGCACCATAGCTCAGTCAGCATACTTTACCATGTAGAACTCATCTTCTGGACATTTTCTGGGTTGCACAGAATACAGTTTTCCTTTAAAATTATTTATGAAAAAATCATAGCTGTCATAAAAAAATCTCCTTTTTTTCACGTTTGTTTGTGAAGTTTGTGAACAGCAGTTGTCATTTACATTGTGTAAACACTTCATTATTGAGGACTAATAGAAATGTTTCCTTTTTTTGACAGCGACAGTACTGAATGTTGTGTGAAGGCAAAAAGTTAGGGGTTCTATTGTCTAGACAAACTCATAGTGCTAGGACGGCCGTGTTAAAGATATAAGATGGGACATCAGCAGAGGTTACCGTTCCATAACTGCCGAACACATCTGACCTGTTACTCATTGCACCTGTAATATAGATATAGATATGTTTTCTTTTTTGATCCATGAAGCCGAGTATGTTTTCCCATTGTTAAAGTTGAAATAGAAAATTCTGATAGCTTTATGGTAGCAGGATAGCAGCTAGCTTAGCGATAAGGTCAATCTTTTAGAAGACTTGGTTCAGTTTTTGTTAGAAGCCACCAGTATGATCGTAGTTCTCCGTTTTCTCCTTAACATGGCATGTAACCTGAAGTTGCTTCAGGGAGACAACCCTTATTAGCCCATTCCTCTTCCTTGATGGTGTGTTTGTAATTGAATAGGTTGTCGGTGTACTTTGTCCTGGTGGAACTCCATCCCTCCAGGCAGTCCAGCTTGTGACCCATTTGATGCTTTGGCTCGAGTGTCATATACTAGCAGCCACCTAGATGCTCCTTAGCTCGTTGTGCTCTGTTTTCACTATATAACATACGGATAGTTTGTTACTCCAGACAGATGTTTTTTTATACCTCATAATTGACACAACACCATTCAAAAGTTTGAACTCAATGTTTCTGTTATATAAAACCTTCTATCCGTCTATAGTTGCAGTCTGAAGTCAGGGTGCTCACATGCTGTTGCTATGTCTCCACAGCTGTAATTCTCTCATTCACTTTCAGCTTCTTCCAGCCAGAAAAAAACAGATGATAAGTAAATTATTCTAAAATGACTAAGAAGGTTGTTTTATTGGTTTTCTATATAAGAATTAGTAGACGCTCTACAGGGAAAATACTTTTAATTTAATTATGGTTAACGCATATTATATATTTTACTCTTTGTTTTTGTTTTTTTTTTGTTGTTTTTTTTGTGTGCTAAAATTAGCAGAACCTGTACATGTTATGTGTGTTCCCTGTAGAGACTGTGTTATTTTCACTTTAACAAAATCAACTAAACCTGTAACTAGGAGTGTTTTATAGAATTGTTCCTGAAATGCTTGAAATGTTGTTTATAATAATTCAAGTTGTTGTGATAAGATTCCAAGCTTTTGAATGGTACACAATGTCTACACAATGTTTTTTTTTTGTTTGTTTTTTTTTTTTGAACCTGTAACTAGACTACAGATTTATGATCACTGTGTATTAACAGAGGCTTAGCTTGACTATGCAGAAATTGAGTTTGCCAGGCAGAGATGTCCTTGGGCTCTTTCATTTGCCTGCTACTAATCAGCCTTCTGCTTTAACACGTCCCAAAGGAGGGAAGCAGATGTCGAGCGTCTTTGTTTGTCTGTGTGAGTGTGAAAGAAAGCGAGCATGTGTTGTATACTTGTTTCCGTGTGATACTTTCTCTTAACGGTACTGAAATCTCATTTTCTGTAGCTGTGAACGTGTGCCGTTTCTCCACGTTACTGATCAAACAAAACTCTGATTTTGTGCCAAATCCCTACACTCACACACACACATTCACACTCCTCTAAAACTGGAACATGGAAGAAAACTCCTTAAGAAAAAAATTAAGACAACAAAACTGTTTTATTTGTTCGAGATGCAACTGTACATAAAGATATGTAGAATGTCTGATAGAAAGAAAATATATATTTTTAAACTAAAGAGGATCTGGAATTCTAAAGGCTGTAAAAAGGATTTATTATGTAGATTGGACGGTGGTGTCTTAAACAAATAAATGACTAATTGAAGAGAGATGCTGTCTGTTTTTATTCCTCATCTCTGGTTTTCTGCATTTTCAGTTTGTTCTATGGTTTAAATGGTGTTTAAAGTGATTGCTGTTCACTGGATGTTACTGAATGACTTTCATTGAGAATTGCTCCCTAAATCTGTACAAACACTAAAGCTTAAACTAATTAGACTTTATTCAAAGTTTATAAAATAAACTAATATAGTACAAGATATACAGTTGTGTGCAAAAGTTTGAATACCCCTGGCCAAACTACGTGGTTAGTTGAATTAGTTGAGATGCAAAGAAGTCACACATTCTCTATAGCAGGGGTGTTTAATAAGAATTAGAAGGTCCAGTTAGAGGATATTTCTTTAGTGCGATATCCTGTATACTGAAATAACCTAGTATCAGATTTTATGTCATCAGCAATTGACAAAACAAATTACAAATATCGTTTAAAATATTTCAACAATATTTATGAATTATTGTTGTCTTAAAGTGCATTTATAGAAAAAGTAAATTCACATTGTTGTTAACTTCACATCTTTTTGGTTTGGAGCTGCCTGTGAGAAGAATAAACATATAGGTCTCTTTATTGCTGGTTGAAAAGTCGTTTTTCGCCATCGACTTTTCTTTAGACGTTACTCTTTCTCTGACTCGCCTTATCCTCCAACTCGCTGTATTCTTCTTCTCGAATCCCTGAGAAGTGCCTTTGGTAATCTTACAACGCATGTGATTGGTCTATGAGTTTACTGTGCCGCAAAACCCGTATACCGTAAAGACAAGAAAAGTTCATTTAAAGGTGCTATAGAACCGTAAAGAATGATAAACGGTATTTACATTAGCGAAGTTAATAAGGACTAAGGAGAGTTTGGTACATAGAACTGGCAAATACAAACCTCAAACTCTGCTATCTCCCCTTTAAAATACAAATCCTACCCCATCGCATCAACTCGCTGTAAATCACCAAATCAGAGCTGAGTTCACCAATTAGTTTCAATTTGTGGTCAAATCATCAGAGAACAATTCATAATTCTAAATAAAGGTGTTAATGTGTTAATAAACATATAATTACTTATATTCCAAATTTGAAATACTGAGTTATCGGACATTATAATGTATGTTTTGTTTCCTTTATCTTGGGAAGTACACTTTATAGCAGTGTTTTGTCCAAAGACTCATATTGGTACAGTGCTGGATGGTGGCCGTGATGGGAAATCAAACCCCAGTCTACAGTATGGAGGACAGTAGTGCAACTTACTACTCTAGACCAACATGTCATATTGAAGTGTTCTTTGTGAAGGATGTGTTTCATTATTTTCCCATAAAAAAGCAGCAAAACCGTTTGACCAGAATTGTTCAGACTGTATATTTGTATGCTTGAAGATTCTGGTCACTGTAAGTTAGCACAATTAGGAAGACTTTGCTTGAGTTGTATTCTTCAGTTTCCCTTCATTAAAACATAACTACAGCTGCACTTACTTCATCAGCGCTGATGCTTCTGTTTGCGTGTTTGGTCCGACATGTTCTTGTATCCAATGAAATGTTTCTCTCTTTTCATTGTTAGTATGTGCTCATACGACACACACACACACACACACACACACACACACACACACACACACACACACACACACACGTACAACAGGTTTCAACAAATTTCAGCGAAGAGACATTATAGGACGCGGGCAGAGAGAGAAAGTGGGGGTGATTGATTTAGTGGTGGATGGAAGTGGTTTACAAGAAGAGAAGAAAACTAGAATGAGTGCACTGCAGAAAAAAATTCATCGCAAATCTTGTCAATACATAATAATATTTCTTATCATGAGATTTGGGGATATTCAATTCAATTTAAGTTTATTTGTTATAGCGCTTTTTACAACAGTGCTGTCAAAAAGCAGCTTTACAGAAGATTGAAAACACACAGTTACAACATACTGTATATCCTCCATTGAACAAGCCAGAGGCGACAGTAGCAAGAAAAACCTCCCTCAGACTGCAGGAAGAAACCTTGGGAAGAACTAAGATTCACAAGGGGGGACCCGGCCTTATCTGGTCAAACTGTATTTACAGTTTATTAAGTTAAATTCAGGTAGAACTAAGAGAACCTCTGTTTGAGGTCTGAATGGTAAAGCTGCACAGGTAGAGGCAGTCTCTGACTGAGGTAGTCTCTGACTGTGTAATAAGTGAGCGTGAACTGAAAAAGTCTCATCATATTGTAATGCTGGAGCATCTCGCTAACACAGTGGTGCAGGTAAGGGTGTAGCTGAATATTCTAGTGGAAGTTCATTTTGCTTAAAACCATTACAATAAATGACATCATCAAATAAATAACAAACACAGAAAAAGGAAAAACATTCAGTCTTCCATTAATGTTGTATTCCTTGATAGAACCTATTTGCTGCGTGTTATGAAACAGAAGCTTCTTCTCATCACAACTTACTTGGTTGCTGCAAGTCAGCAATACAATAACACAAATCACATCATCTAATGACTTCAGATGTGTGTGTGTAAAATACTGAGAGGAATGTGACGTAATTACACAAACACAACAGAAAGCTTCCTGTAATGATACTGAGTCAGATAGGAAGTGTGTGTGTGTGTTGTCATAGGACTCCTACACTGACTTCATTCACTGCTCTTTCTGAGGATGAGCTGCTGAGTCACTGGTTGTCTTTCTGATAAAAACCTAAAATGATAAAATCATTTACTTCCTAAGTTCTTCAGAAAGGTCCAAAGAAAAAAAAATATAAAATTGTTCTTTAACCACATAATTGTTTACACACTCTGTCATATCTGTAGATTCTGTTCTTATCTGAAAAAACAAATCCCAAATAAGAAAACATTAGAGTTTCAGGATCGTTAAACTGCATTAAAAGGCCTATAAGAACGTTTGGTGAATGAAGCCCCGGTGTGTCTGATAAGTCTTCAGTTTAATGACTGAAGGCAGTGAAGATCACAAAGGTAATGATCACATGTACACACTAGGAACACCAGAACACAACTTTATCTAAGACCCTACTGGAAGGTTAGAAATTGGTACTAAAATTATTTAGTACTGTGAATTTTGTTACATGCTAATGCTGCTGTGCACTGAACTGACAGGTAACTGACTAATAACCTCACCAAAATACTCTAAGCAAGCCAGCAAGTTTTGTAAAATGTGTTAAATAAGTTGCTTTAGCAGTAGTTAGGAATATTTGTAGTAGCTGGTGTTTATAATAGTGTTTAACAGCTGACTAACTTCTATGCAACATCACTTCAATGTGCGCTGGTAGCTTTAATGACTGTAGCAATGTTCATATCTGAACTCCTAACACTAATCACTAGGAGTGATAAATTAAAAACTAATTTAAATAAAGCACCAAAGTTCATCTTAACAAATGAAGTGTGTTTATTTTGGTCAGAGGAAAATATTTTATCCAATGAAAGCCAAATAAAACAATCAGAAGTGTTTCAGTTTTGGTCAATTATTGCTCACTGAGGTAAATAAAAACACCCCAAGCCCATCATATGTAGTCCTATATACATTTTTCCTCTGAATGTCACTGGCTACTCTGAATTATGTGGTTGTTAAGGAGACAAAATATGAATATACTTGACAATTCTGCTTTTCTCCTTCTACTTGGGTCGCCACAGTGAGTCAACTCGCACTGGATTTGGTAGATAAAGATATGTTTTACATTGGATGCCCTTCCTGCTTGGGACAAAACTGAGGATACAGTAAATGAGCTAAATAAGTTGTGGGTCCATTAAAACATTTAATGATAAATTGTTGTATGAACTGAATATTGCAATAATTTCCATTTGCCCAAATAGAGTAAAATAGAGAAACGTTGTTATCTCAAGATAACTTTCAACTGCTAATGGATCAAAACTGAAGCATTTCTGACTGATTTATTTGGCTTTGCATTGGAGGAATTTTCCTCCAACCTAATAAAATACATAAAATACAAGATTTTACTGACATAATTTGACTTATTCTTTGACGTTTTATATAAATCAGTTACGTTGAAGCAACACTACTGATTAATTAGTCAAATAACCCATTTTGTTCAAGCTTTGAGCCTCTCCCTGTAAAGAGAGTCCTTATCTGTGTAGATGCGTGTAGCAGACACGCCAGCCCAACCTTCTTCACAAAAGCAGCAGCAACTTCAAACAGTAATGTGCATAATGATCATTATGCACAATTACACTAATGGTTAACCGCATAATCAGCCCATGTCTTCAGCACGCTTGGGTTTCATCTGTGGTTAGGTAAGAGCACATAGCTGAAAAGCTAAATGCTGCAGTCATGGAGACTGGAGCGACGTGCTGGGTGTGAATGGAGTTTTGCTATTCTCTTTCTTTAATGTGGGGAACAAGAGTATCATTCGGTAATACAGCTGCAGCAAGTTTGGGATGAGTTTTGTTAAAAGTTGTATTTGCAGCCGTGCAGGCAGTTGACTGGGGGGATGCAATGATGCAATGATGTGCAAATCATTAAAACCCTATATAATCAACTAATAGCTGTACAAAGACAACATGTTTGAGAAATTGAGAAATTGTAGTGTTTTTGAAAAGTGTTTGCCCATTTTGACTTTAATGCCAGTAACACATTTCAGAAAAGCTGGGACAGCTTAATATTTACCACAATGTTCATCACCTCTTCTTCTAAAAGCACTCTGTAAGTATTCGGGAATTGATGAGAACAATTGCTGCAGTTTCCCATTTCTGCTTGATACAGGATTTCAACTGCTCAGCAATTCCTCATGTTGATATATGGTTTCTTGTTTGCATGAGTTTTAACATGCTTTTTATAGATGCAGTAACAATCTGTGTTCAGAGATGATGGTTTTAGGTGTTGCTGAGTGCATGCAGTGATTTACAGTACAGAATTGTGTCACGACTATCAAATATTGGTTTTCAGCTTCATCCTTCGCATACAGCGATTTCTCTGGATTCGTCCACTTTTTTAAATGTTTTAATGATAATATGTACTGTGCATGATGCAGTTCCTGCTGAGAAACCTGAAATATTTTCTTGAAATATTTTGCCCCCCCAAAACTTTAACAGTAACGCCCCCCCCCATATTTACTTGTGAAAGACTCTACCAAATCAAGTTACTGTCTTGTTAACCTAATTAAATTCAAAATTAACATATATTTATCAAAATAATAACACTGTACTCTTTGTACTACTTTCAATTATATATAGGGTTTCAATTATTTTCATTGTTTTTTATTTTTCATAGCATCTGAAATTTAGTTTTTTTTTGGAAACAGGGTTGCAAGCAAATTACGTTTTAACCAAACTGATAATTATTTAGAAGTTCTTTGAACAGAAACAAGTGAATCGACAGTGAATTGATCATTTGGCTACTGTGGCAGAGAGGTTGATCAACTTCATACAGACGTGTGAACTGATAAAGCAGTGTATCAAATGCAAATTTAAAGGATTCTCTCATCACCTGGAGTGTTTAGGGGTGGTTTGATGAATAGATGAATGGATGAAGGGATGAAGTGGAAAGAACAGATGCAAGTGGAGTTTAATCAATGATTGCTTAGGATTGTTATTAGTGGAGAGACAGTGAATTATTTGCTTTTCCATGTTTTTAGGAAATGACAGTGATGTTAAGACAATATCTAAAAGACAAAGAAAACTCTCAGGTAGAACAACTTATAGGTGCATCAAGTCCTGATGACTGTTGAAATAAGAAGGGAATTCTGTGGCCACGGTTACTAAAGGTATGTTTGTGAAGGATATGTGCCCTTTAACCTACACTACTTCAGTTTTTACTTCTTAGCTAAATTCAAAATATTTACTTTCATGCATTTGTATTCTGCCTGGCAAAAACAGTGTACACATGGGTTGTGTGGATGACTTCAGGTTCTGTAGAAATACAAGTGTTTGTATGTGTGGACAAAGACTCAAGGTTCTGCAGTCTTGAGGAGTCTATCAGATAAAGCAGATAATGTGTTGTTTCTTGGTAAGAGCAGTTTTGAACTTTTATAAGAATCAATAATAAACTGATTAAACTAAATAAAGTGATTATGCTTCAATGTGTATTCAGTGTTTTACAATGTGCAGGCACATCTGCATTAATGTGCTTGAATGCATCTTTCAGTGTAATCAGTGCTTCTCATGACAAGACAGTATAATTCTCAGAAATTAATCATGCGCACACACACACACACACACAATGCCACACCAAAGTCCTTCCTGTCAAAGCAGAACGTTACCAGGAACTCTCCTGCTTATATCAGCGTATTTTATACACAACAGCTGGACACACCAGGGCCATATCTGAGTAAGCAGGTACACCATAAAAACAATAAATTAAAAGAAATATATTAAAAAGAAGATTAAGGACAGCAATTTTCTTATATTTTCTCAAACCAGGGACTATGATGGATGAAAGTACCAGCCTGGTGGTAGGAGTTGAAGGAGAACTAAGCCTGGAACTGTAAGTTTGTGGGTAAAAATCCCATTACTGACCGGCTATACCTGGTTGTACCCTTGGGCAAAGCACTTAACCCCATACTGCCCCAGGCAGTGCTGCTCTGCTGGCAGTGCTGTGCTGCTCGTAGTTTGGGCATAGTTAGTTTTAATGTTGGTATGAAAATTACATGTATTTTATCTGCCTTTTATTGAATCATTGCTTATTTTCTATTCACGATTGTATGGTATGGTAAAAATCACAGTAAGCAGTAATAGTATGGGGATGACTGGCAAAGTAGTGTTTCTCAAACATCTCTGCTATGTTTACAACCTGCAGGTTCTTTTTAAGGTGCAGTCTGTACTGTGAAAAATAGGCCCCTTTTTAATTTAGGGTTTGTTATTCTTCCCTCAGGGTGTAAATTTAGGCTTTCCCAGGTTATGCGAAATATGTTCCACATGCAATATTACTTAATTTGCCCGAGCAGTTATTTGTTTGTTTGTTTGTTTTTCATGTATTATAAGTGCTCCGTGTGTGTGCAGTTTCCCAAAGACACTTTTATTTCTAATGAAGTTAATCTTCTTCCTTGGGGCCACAATACATGGCCACAATAGACAGTCTAATAACTGTCTGCTGTATTTCACCATATTTCTCCCCTGTCCATGTGAACGGGATGTAATGGGTAATGTTTCTGTAGACATTTCCTAACCAATTACAAGACTCACATCACACAAAACAGTTTCAGTGTCAGAGAAACTTAGAGAGCTAAAGCTGACCCAGCATAACTAAATGCTAGCAAGGTAGAGCCCCTGTCCATAGCAGCCTGTCCGTTGATTTAGCCATACACCTGCTTATCAGCTTATTGCATATTAAGAGAAAAATCTTGCATAACTTTTAAAGAAAGTTAATGAAGAAATTATTTATTCCAAGTAACTCTGGACTGTTTCTCTTGGTCCAATCATTAAACATTGGCACAATGTACAAAGCAGCAGGCAGTTTTAAATGAAAAACGTTTTGCTCTGACAGCAATGACCATGTATAGCCTGCGGTATCTGCCTCCATTTTTTAACAACCATTTCTCTTCAGTGTGTTCACCTCACCCCTATAGCAGAATCATATGCCCCTGGTGATGGTCCTCTCTGTTGTTATTCCCTCTCAACCGTCAATGAGCACACAAGCCATGTTTTTCTCCTAAAATTGCATAGAGATATTTCATAGAGCCGGAGAGCCATATTCATTGAGAACCTCATCTAAAACGAATTGCTTGCGCACAAACACAAGGTCATTCCAGTAAAGAACTTGGCTCCGTCTCTGTTATTCCCAGAACTGTACTGATAATGAGGGTCGTTTTGGCCTTGGACATGAAAGCGCTGCTGTGTTGGTAGAATCCGGTGCTACAGCACCTGATGCTGCTTTACAAAGGAAATATGTTTATTACATCTCAATAATTACATAGACTACAATGCCATTTCCTGTCCAAACAGTCATTAAGAAAAGACATGTATTGATTTTCCAGCAGGTATTTCTAAGGAAATATAAAATGTAGGATAACTGCTTGTATAGGAAAGAAGAAAGTCAAAGAAAACTGGAGGAAAAGTTTCTAAAACTGGAACTTAAAAAATATTTAAAAGCAACAGAGAAAGTAGGACTCCTGGATAAGACAAAAAAGAAGAAATTGGCAAATTTTTAAGATTGTAATAAAATGTGGACATGATGACAAATTGTAGGCTGTGTTTAATTGTTGTGGGATGAATGAATTGTGTTTATTATGTTAATCTAAAACTAAACATATACACAGAACGTACTTGCATTATATCATGTAATGTCAATGTAGATTTTTTTTCTTCTAGTATAAAGTTATCATTTCTGAGATGACAAGTATGTCTATTGTTATATAGATGTATATGGAAAAATTATCAGAATCGAAACCACTTCACATCAAAGATATCATCATTTCCTGCCTCCAAATTATTTTGAGACATTTATAGAGTTGCTGTTATATGTTCTTTGATAAAGTAAATGTAACTGGGCTGCATTGTTGCTGTTGCTCGTTATGTAAGAATTGCTATACTGATGTATATAGGAGAGGATATGCTATTGCCCTCCTTTAGACTGAAGCTCTTTCTGTTGTTAGTGCAAACAACTGATACTAAGTGTGAAGTGTACTATGCTGAGATGTATGACGTACCATCGCTGCATAACTCTCTTATCGTTCTCTCAGATTTACGGACACTCAGTATTCCGCAGCAAGATCTCTGTATGATCACTCCACAATTACATGAAACTGAGCTTACGAAGTCTTGAGCATCCACTGTAGTTTAAATGCCATTCAAATTAAATAGGTCATGTTTCCTGGAATGCGAACCTCTTTCTGGGAAACTGCAGTTCCGGTCTCTGTCTCTGAGGCTGTAGTTTTGGTAATTATTGAAGGGTTTTCTTGCTGAATCTGTGCAGACATCACAGTCCTCATTAAGCTTTCCGGTCTGAGGCCTTTAGTCTGCTGGGATAGTAGCTGTGTTTCACAGAAATGTGTGAGCTTTCCTGTCAGTGCTGTATAACATGCTGCTATGTGGCTATCCCTACAGGCTTCATCACTTATACACTGTTAGCTTTGTCTACTGTGCTGAAACGTCAGATAAGGTAGAATGTTTTTGTGGAGCTCCTCATCATGCTCGCTGATTTACTGGAAAATTAAATCTAATCTGACACAAGCTGTCTATATTACATACATTTCTAATAGGCTGATTATTGTTCAAAGGTGTGAAAAGTATTCACATTCATTACTCAGGTAGAAGTATAGATACTAGGGTTTAAAATACTTCTGTAGAAGTTGAGGTGTGAACTTAAGCTTACTCAAGTAAAAGTGTAAAAGTACTGCTTACAAAACTACTTAAAGTATAAAAGTAAAAGTAATGAAAGGAGAAAAATGCCATTAGGGGCAAAAGCTTAGGTCGCACCACAGGGGTCTACAGTGCACTAGCCCACCTCCCCAAAAAAATAATTCTTCTAAAAGCCATAATGACTATAATGTTATATTAAAATGTTAATGTTGATAAATTTGGAATGTGCTAAGCTTCCTGTTTTAGCCCCATATATGCCTATTGAAAATGAATGTAGTTTAGTACAATTAAATATATTAAAATTACTGCTGAGCATTAACATGTGTTTCATGGAGCGGAAGATATGATGACTAGTTGTCTATAAGTATTGTAATGGTGCAAAAAGTCAAACTTCAAAGTCATGTTATCAATAACCTTTACTGAATGTAATGTACATGAATGAAAACAAGCTGAAATGAAATAGGAGTAACGAGGCTAGTTTTAAAATGTGAGAAGTAGAAAGTACAGATAATGGTGTGTAAATGTAAGGAGTAGAAAGTACTGATAATGGAGTGTAAATGTAAGGAGTAGAAAGTACAGATAATGGAGTGTAAATGTAAGGAGTAGAAGTAAAAAGTCAGCTGAAAAATAATTACTCCAGTAAAGTATAACCAAAGTTTTTACTTAATTAAGGTAACAAAGTATTTGTACTTTGTTACTTTACACCTCTGCTATTGTTGATGATTGGATGCTGGTCTTGGGGCTAATAAGTTAAAGTTTAAACCACAGAAAGTTGTCTCAACATTCAGGATCCAGGGCTCCGTCTTATGATGTTGTAGTCCTTAATCACCCAGCTAATTTTAGTTCAATCGAACCCTAGCAGCAGTTTTTTATCATTACAAATGTTTTATTTTCTACATTCTGTATATAACATCTTAGATCATCTTAGGGTGCCCTAAGCACCTGTTGCTTGTTATGTAGAGCCAACACATATGGTTTTGAAATGCTTTTAAGTGCTTTTGAATGTAAATTCAGCTTCTGTTTGAAAGTTCTGACACTAAAACAGTGACCACCATTATCAATGAAGTTGTCTTTGGGAAGCATTTACAACGTTTACATAATGCTCGAGCCAAATAAAGCCATTCAGTCTATCAGTGCTATTTTGAGCCACTTCGTCCTAATTTGTTATATCCTACGGGAGTGCTATATCATGGTTATCGTGGTCGTTTGGAATGCTTTGTCAGGAGCGCTAAGGTAATGAATCATTGCTATTTTTGTGATACTGTAATCTGCTCACACGCCCAAACATAGAGCCTAGAGTTCAGCAGGAGTGAGGGAGCGATGGGTAAAAATAACATCTGTAGCTATAAACTCCTTCAGATTTCCTCCGAACACACACGCAGACGCAGACTGTTTACTCGCAGGCCTCATTATTTCCAACCTGATGTGCTCTTTTTGGTTTGTTAGTCAGTAGACACCCTCTGTAGGATGCTCAGGGGTCTGCAGGGTCAGAGTGGACTCCTGTTGTCTGAAGGATGGGAGACACTCTTAAGAGGAAAACAGAGCATGACAGCTTTAGTTAGCTGGGACTTTTTGATTTGTACTATGGAAGATGTTGATCATGACCACAGGTGCTGCCTCCTTCTATACTGGCACAACATAGAAACCTTTAACTACAGCATTTGGTAACACTTTACTGTAGGGTACTATTACTAAAGCCACATGTAACCTGCGTAAGCTTGTCATGAGAACTGACATAACCCTACATAAATGTTTAGTAAGGCTTATTCCAATAGGCTTCATTCGCCATAAAGAGCACTTCAGCTAATTTTGATGATGTCTATTTGAAAAAAGAATTTATAAATATTTATGTTGGATTATGTCAGTTGTTATGACAGGATTATGTAGGTGTCATGCAGTCATGCTATCTAACATGACCATTGAACCAACACGTGTTTGCTGAGTTCACTCTTTCAACCCCTTACTGTGCTACTCTTTCATGATTTTAAATAAAATGTGTCTGGCCAAAATGTTATCCATTGTACCATCTATTGTTAAACAATGTCTCATCAGACAGCATATTTATTACCAGTCCAGGTAGCTTTATGTAAGGGAGCTTTCATAGGCTTTATAATGTATAGACGGCTGGTTCCTATCAGCACCACTGTAGAAAAACACTGGTCGTCTTCTAGAACAGAGCATTTCACATCAAACCACTGGGAAGTACTTTCTTTACAAATTAAAGATTTGAAGCCTAAATCTGTGTTTTCTTTTTGATTAAGTAACTGTTTTTCCTCTGGGCCTCCATATACATGTACAAAGTATGTTTTTTTATAAATGTATGTAACAAATTCTAAAGCTACGTCCAGAAGCCCTGAAAGTTGCTGCTTTTTCCTACCAATTTCTCCTGTGAACCCGATTCTTACAATTCTTACTGATCTCACCTGCTGTCTCAACACCAGAGAAAATGAGAGAAGCTGCCACCAAACACCCACCAAAGTGGCTTCAAATGGAGGATACGCCTATATATGCAACATAGAGGACTAGTTTAACATGACACACAGGCTCAGAAAGGATGATCAAACAAGGATCAATCCAGCTATACTTTAAATTCTGTCTTTTGGGGTTAAATATGTATTTGTACTGTGTGAAATAAAAACTTTGAGAAGGAAACCACACAGACATGTATGGGTAGGCTTTGTGTAACAGCTGAGGATGTGCTTTTAAGCGAACATTACAACTCAGTTCATCAAAAGTTAATGATGCTGAAAAGAATCATCTGTGTAATTTTCTCAATTTCTGTTTGTTGAGCAGTACAAAGGAAAGGGGTAGGACAGGATCAGTAGCAAAAGTTTCTGGACACAGCCTAGGTCTAATCAGTGATTTGTGAGCTGTGTTTTATTATCATACAAACATGTTTTAATAAGAGGGTGGTTCCTTGAAAACTGGTGGAATTCCCATTTAAGCAGTGGTGTCTTTATTTCAGATAAATACATAAGTAGAATAAATATTCCAAATAACTGTGTATAGGGAAATATAATAATAATAATAATAATAATAATAATAATAATAATAATAATAATCATTCTTGTACAGACTAGTGTGCTTTACTGCTCAGCAATGACGTTTTATGTCGAATAATGACACTTACAACATAAACACCTCAGAAAAGACAAGAAAAGGGGTGATTTTGGGATCTGTATCTCCGGTTTCAGATGTTGTTGGAGGGGGCATGATACCCTAAAATACCGGAAAGTTTGAAGTCTGTTACTCTTATTTTCACAGAGATACGGTGGAGCATTTCTGATACAAATCTGCAAGATCCCAGGGTCTGTATCTCTGGTTCCCTTAAAGCTAGCAATGCAACCCAGGACTCATCGGACACGTTACGCTCTACCGATCTGCAAAGCTTCTTCATGTTTTCTTGAATGGTTGGATTTTTGTAGCTGTTTGTTTCAAAGCATTCCCCTCTTGCTTGGATTTATTAATTACATTATCAGAAACTTTGACTGTCAACCCCTAGTATACAGTATCATTCTGGAGAATTGTGTGCTTCCAAGTTTGTGTAATCTGTGGGCCTTTCTGTTTCTGCATGACAATGTCTCCATACACGAGAATAGGTTTTTAAATTATTTGCTGAGTTTGATATAGAGCTTGACCTTCCTTCATAGCGCTTGACCTCAACTCTATTTAACACCTTGAGATAAACTTGAACTGTGACTGTGAGCTAGACCTTTTCACCTAAGATCATTGATTAACCTCACTAATGCTTTTGTGGTTGCATGGAAGCAAATTCATCTTGTAAAAAGCCTTCCCAGAAGAGTGGATGCTTTCACTGCAGCAAAGGGGAGACAAAGTCCACATTGAGGCCTATGTCTTTAATAGGGGATGTGCAGTAAGTACATATGAACATATGGATGTGTTTTTTCCATGTAAAGAGAAAAGAGGTCACAAACAAAGGGAGCAGGATGCTGTTAGTGAAGTATATGAAATGGATCCATTAGTTCTCAGCACTGAGAGCAGAGAGTGGCAGAACAAGGGTGTTTACGTAAGGACAGACATGTTCATCTCTCACTTTCATCAATGCCAGGTACATGCCCTGCTCCCTCTCTGGACTGTTTCTCCAGCATGTGTTGTTTCTTGCACTTGTGTTCATTGCTGTTTGCCTCATTGTTCCTTACTATTCTGTTTCCCCGCAGCAGTACATGTCTTGTGCTTTCGGCTTTCTCTTACTCATCCCCCCTTTTCTTTCTTTTCCTCTGCTCTTACTCATTTATTCTTTCTTTCTCTCACTACAGCTCACCTCCTGCTTGGAGCGAATGCGTGTGAGCATGACCTCGAATGTGGAGTGCATTGTGTAAGAGAAAATGTTGTGTCTG
The DNA here is from genome assembly GCA_021613375.1 of Megaleporinus macrocephalus. Taxonomy (NCBI): domain Eukaryota; kingdom Metazoa; phylum Chordata; class Actinopteri; order Characiformes; family Anostomidae; genus Megaleporinus; species Megaleporinus macrocephalus. Next base: position 24,267,944 of record CM038707.1, on the reverse strand, counting down.
AACCTGCACTAACTGTGCCGCGGCTGGGGTCACTAGCTGTCCATGCTTTCTCTGGATTGTCCAGGTTTTTGGTTGCCTTGCCAGTAAAATAAAACATACAGACATTCACATATTTTAACATGTGACATGCTAAATAACTGAAAAGTAGCTGATATCTCTGTGTCTCTTTCTCTCTCTCTCCCTTCCTATCTCTCTTTTTCTCTTCTCTTTCTCTCTCTCTACATCATTTTCTCTCTTGGTTTCTCTCCATCTCTCTCTCTCTCTCTTCCTATCTTTCTTTTTCTCCTCTCTTTCTCTCTTTCTTTCTAGCTGATTGTTTCTCTGTCTGTTGACGTAATATAATACACACACACACACACACACACACACACACACACATATATATATATATATATTATATTTTATTGTATGTCTCTTTAGTGAAATCCTTCTCTCTCTCTCTCTTTTCCTCACTCTTTCACTCTTTCTGTGTCTCTCTATGTACACCCCTCTTTCTGTCACAGTGCTTAAGCCAAGTTCCTAGTTTTATTATAACTCTAGCACCATCTGTTGACTGCAGACTGTAATTGCAGTGGCTACATTTATAATCACTGTTATTTACTGATATTGATGGATTTTGAATGCACAACACTACACTTCTCCAGCTATTTACAATTAGTGTTATTTTAGACCCTTAACTTTTTAGGAGCTGTGGCAGATTGTTGTAAGATCCATTGTGGTCATAGGTTAGATGCCCGTCACCTAGCTTTATAATTTAAACGATTCATTATACATGCTTTCAAACCTAACTTGTCCTAAATACATGGTTATTTAATATAGTTTAGAAATTAAAAATGAGCTGTCAAATAATTCTTATATGCAAAATCAACCACATCATCTGTCCAGACGTATATAGATGCCTTTTCTTACAGTGTTTCTTCTAAAATCTAAAGTATTAATATGGAGTTTGTCTTCTGCAGAAACAGTCTCTACTTATCTGGGAAGGTGTAACATTTGATGTTGAAAAAACTGCAGTGAGATTTGATTAGATTCAGTTACAAGAGCATTGCTGAGATCAGGCATTGATGTTGTGTGATTAGTAGTAGATTACAAATGTCATCTGATATTGTATTGGATAAAAGGTATTGGATGGAGCTTCATCACTCCAGAGAACACAGTTTCACTGTTCCACAGTCCAGTGCCGGAGGCCATTATACCTTTCGAGCCAACTCTTGACACTGAGCATGGTGAGATTAAGCCTCACATGTGACTGCTTCAGAGATTACACAACATTTGTGTGCAAAAACACCTGTACCAGTAGTGGTAGCACCGTAAAATAGCTAAATTACAAATGGTGTCTGGATAGGTTTGGACATATATATTTACATACACTACCGCTCAAAAGTTTGGGTTCACAGTGAAATTTTCTTGTTTTCAATGGAGTATCTTCCTTCCTTAACAACAATGGACTGACGGGTCTCAGTTTCTTTTTCTTTCTGGACATTTTGAGTCGGTCAGCAAGCCATCAACTGCTGATGCTTCAGATACTAAACTAACCTAGAATGTTGTTCTCCCTTTTATGCTCACTTATTAGTAGAATGTTTTTCAGCTGTGCATCACAATTGAGCAAGAGTGTCCTAACAACCAATTAGCCAAACAACATCCTTAACTTGGATTGGTGGCCGTACCAGGAGATTTAGAAAGAGGACTGAGAATTGCTGATAATAGGACTATATGTAAATAAGCCTCTATACAAAAATAGACTTTAATACAAACATTTTTATTCTTTAAAAATCACCTGATGCACTAAAATTAATTGTGAAATGGACAGTATTGTTTGTGAATTGCATGAAAATGCGTTTTTCTTTCAAAAAGAGGGAAATTTGCAAGTGACCCTAAACATTTGAGCGGTAGTGTATGTCTTTTTAATCAAATTATAACACATCTAAATATTAAAAACTGATTACAATATTTCAGTGCATAAATATATCGCTGCTGTCTAATAAAAACATGTATCTCTATTCTTGTTGATTTCAAGAAAGATAGACTTCACAATATTTTTTCATAGAGAGACACTGCAAATGCATGTGTCTCCTATGCCAAGAGGCTATTGCAGTAATGAAGGCATTAAAAATGAAGAGACATTGTAAAACAGTACATGGGCATTACAGTAATTATTCAGGGAACGAGAGGGCAGAGAAACACCTGGAAGCTTTCTTGCTCTCACAGCAGCAATTTCCTTCAGGGCTCGTGGGGAACAGGAGAACGTGACCAGAGCAAGTTATGAGGTGGATATGCTACTCACTCAGCAGTGACACTGAGGTGTTTAAACACTCCAGCAGCACTGCTGTGCCTGATCTACTCACACAAGCACAACACACCACCACCACGTCAGTGTCACTGCAGAGAAACTCACCATCAGCAAAAAGTTTTCTATACCTTTCTCTGATAGTGAGTTTGTTAAAGAGTGCTTCACTAAAGTGGTCGAGGTCATTTGCCCTGAAAAAAGCAAGATTTTATGCCCATCAGCCAATAAAAAACGTAGAAAAATGGAGAGACACTGTTTCGTGCAGCGATATATATATATATATTAAGAAATATAAGACTTGCTATTATTGAGTTACATAAGTTTGGTAATGCATAGCAACTGAGAAAAACTTCACGTGCAGAAATGTTGTGCAGTGCGTTGTAACATCGTTTACTCTGTTGATCTCCTGCTGCTGCAGTTACAGTAAAATGAAATTTATTAGTTAAATAATTATTTATTATTCTGTACATTTGTGTTTTTTCAAATTTTGCATACAGTATTATACATACAGACTTTTGTAAAGAGAGACCGGCCCTTAGGTATTTTGATATTGTCCAATCTGGCCCCCTTTGAAAGACGTTTGGGTACCTCTAGTTTAGGGGCAACATTCCTCAACAATTGCAAAAACTGTTGGTACCTCACCCTCTGTGGTGAATATTATTGTAACAAAAGATTCCGGGGGGATCCAGAGAAATCTCTGAGTGTAGGGCTAAACTGAGAGAAATCTGTGAACGCCCGTGTCCTTTGATGACTTTGATCACCGCATTACAAATAAGCACCCTTCTATGGTGGACAGCTCTGAGAGATGTTGGGCCTACATTTCTGCCAGACATTTACTGTAGGCTGTCTACTGTAGGCAGATGCAGGAAGTCGGTCAGTGTAGTTCAGGTCTCAGGTTTATTTGCAAAGGGCAGGTTTTTATTCCAACTAAGCAGGAGCTCACCTGATTCCACTCGATTAATGAACTTCTCATTCCTCAAACAGCTGTTCATGTGATCTCCTGCTTAGCTGGAATAACTGGCAGATAAGATTGGACACCCCTGGTGTATAAAGATGATTATCAGACAGCCTTCAGCAAGCATTTCATATAATGTCCCAGCTTTTTTAGGATTAAGGTTTTGTATAATAGGAGATTTTATATGCCAGTCATATAATGCACATACTGTATATGTTTTAATATAGCAAATATACTTATATAAATATTTTGTCTTCTATTGATTACTTGGGCAAAAATACTTTTGATACCACAAAAAACACATGAAACTGGGTCTTGTAAAATGGCTACGCTAACTTATATTTGTTAGCTTGTTTGACAGAGTCACATAAATAGGAACAAGTTTTGGGTTTCTAAATGTCCTGAAGCTCAAAGCTAGCAACAAATTTAATGTAAAGTTAGGCTCCACAGTTTGAGACTGCAAAGAACTGCACTCCTAAGTGGAGGGTGTTAATGGATTTTTTGGAGTGTAAAATGGAGGAAATGGATATCCTCACTCTGAGGCAGTTGAGCAGAGAAGACTTTTGGCTGAATCCTCCTCATCTCTCAGCAACAGGAAATAGATGAAGTCCCAGAGCTGGCCTGACGAAGTCACTGGGAGCAATAAAACAGTATTAGGGATTGAAGAAGGGGATTTGTTACTTATGAATGTCGTCATCTCTAAGAGAGTGTGTGTGACAGGATCTGATTATATGAGTCTTTTAGGACAAAGACTCCACGACTTCCAAAATATTATCAATAGGTGTTATTAGACATTCAACAAAACTCAGCACAAATGGCACCCATTCATTTCAGCAGATGAAGGTCCAGGTTGCTCTGGTGCTGCAGGGTTCTGCAGCTGCAAACGTGCTGTACCTCCTTCTGCTCCTTTTCTTACAGAGCCAGAGAAAGCAACGCCCCACCCTTCAGTGTTTTTGTTTGGGCATGGTGCCGGTCACTACTCTGAGCTGAAGGCAGACATGCTCCAGGCCAGAAATCTTTAAAGGAATACTCAACCTAATCCCTATCTGCTGCATCTGTAGCACAGAGTCTGTCGATCAAAAAAAAACAACCGCTCTGCCTTTATTGTATGTGTTTTCCATCAACAAGTTTTCTGTTCTATTACTACATACAAAGACATATTGGTCTGTAGTAGTTGCTGCAAAGTAAGTAAAAAAAGCAAAACCTATAAAGTAATTCAGGAAGCAGTTAATTTATTTTGGAGGTTGAAGCTCAGAGCAAATTGAGGAAACAGTACTGTCCAAAATAATTATTGCTAAGACGAGGCCGTAAAAGAACCACTTTTAGTTTCCTAAAAATTGAATGGAAAGCCCATTACATAAAAAACCCAATTTTCCTCATTCAAGTATCGTTCAAGTAAGTTTAAGTATCGAAACTGACCATTCACTCCCCAGTGCATACTGCCTACACATCAAAACTGCAAAAAGGCAAAGCTGAAAAGGCCCGTTTGAATGTATTACTTTTGTGATGTCACAAGGAAACACTCATTAAGAGACATCTGTTTCTTTCAGCCCACAGCACTTTAGCTCAGCCCATTTACAGTGAAGTTATAAAGAGTGTTCCAGTGCTTTTTTCATAAGGCACAACACGGTGCAGCCAATCATAACAAAGGTGTCATTTATGTTTAACAGTTTTGAAGGCAGAGTAAAAAAAGAATGTAGTTTAAGTCGTTACATTTTGAATGTAATAATAATTTTAGAACTTCACTTACACGTCTCTAACCGAACAATACTAAAATTGTCGTGCAATGCGTTATGCATTTCTTGCCTTCAACGCTGTACATCTGTGTGCTAATGAGTAGTGAAAGTACAAGAAGCAACTAAACCTGGTGAACAATCTGTTGAAGTGTTTGATCACTCTATAAGAAGTCCCTAGAGTGCTAGAGTGGTATGGGGTTGTTACTTGGGTATTCCAGGTAGTTGCTATGGTATTTCAGCTGGCTGTTAGGGCACTGTTAAGACTGCCAATTCATTGCTAGGTTGCCTGCTATGGTATCTTAGGTGATTGCTGGGGTTCTGCTAAGTAGTACTTCAGGTGGTTTCTATGATGTTGTAGATAATTGCTCAGATGTTATTTGGTAGTTACTATGGTTTCTCCCATGGTTACCAGGACATTATTAGGTGGTTGCTAGGATGCTGCTAAGCAGGTAATATTGTGTTTCAGGTGATTGTTAGGATGTTACTGGGTGGATGCTATGCTATTGCCATGGTTTTCCAGGTGGCTACTGGGTTGCTAGTAGGTTGTCACTGGGTGGGTTGTAGTGTACACGTGTGATGGTCACAGGAAAAGCATGCACAAATGTTTGGCCAAATAGTGACTGAATATTATGTTAATACAAGACTAATAATTCAGTTTCAAGATGTTGTGCAATCATTATTTGAAAGTTGTGTTTCATAAAAGCTGTGGCTGAAAAAACATAATACTTTCTTTGACCATAGTGTAATAATAATAATAAGAAGAAGAAAACGGAAAACAGGAAAATATAATGAGACTGATTAAACTTAAAAAAAGCCAACTTAATTAGAAAGTAAAAAGTCTTATTATATTTTGTGCGAAGTAATTAGTTACTTTTTAAAATAATTACCCTAAACAGGCCAAAAACTCTTGCAAAAACAAAAGAATGTAACCAGACACACATTTTTGCATTTAGAGATACATGTATAACGTACATGCTGAAATGCACACGAAAGTTTAAAGGCTTTAAAAAAATACACATGCTGGTGTCTGTGTGGAAATTATCAGACAGGCACACAGAGACAAACACACATGGACACATGCACAAAACAGACATGGCAACATGTTACACAGCTGAAAATATATTCCTGCTGGACAAGTCATCCATCTTACTGACACACAAACACACACGTGTCCTCAGCAGCTATGCAAACACAGCCAACATGTCTGTCTTCGAAGAGCTTTCTCAGTGTTTTTACATGTGTGCATTCTTTAGGATGAATGAATAAAATAAACCTGACTTAAGCAGCTCTGTTTGATCACCAAATCCAGACATAAGAATTAGTTCAGACAGCTCAGCAGCAAAAAAATATTTTAATAATGTTAAAGTGTTAATGTAAATATATATGTGTGTGTGTGTGTGTGTGTGTGTGTGTGTGTGTGTGTGTGTGTGTGTGTGTGTGTGTTTGTGTGTGTGTGTGTGTGTGTGTGTGTGTGTGTGTGTGTGTGTCTTTTCTTTTAAAGCTATGGTTGTGAACATAGACTAGTTATAGTGTTGCAATGCTGGACGTGATCTTGTAACCAGAATGTCTGGGGACAAGCATGAGACATTTGGGGAAAATGTAGGTAGGAATGCAGATTTATTAGGGTGGGACCAATGTGAGTTTCTATACCAATCCAGTGCTCTCTGAAGGAAGAGTTACAGAGTGATTGTGTGCTTGTCAACACACAAACAAGCCTGCTATTAGCACATGGAGGTAATATAAGTATGGCCCAAATGTCCCCCCAAAGATTCACATTAAGCAGGTAGATAAGTGTCAATTAATACATTGCATGTGGTAAAAATAAACTTTATAAACTTTATTAAAATAAAAGCTATTGCAAATAATAGCATATCATCAGCTCTCTTGCTTTCATTTTGCTACTGTTTGGATTTCACAACTTTGAAAACCATGGCCAAGAGGAATTGGTTGGTGGGTTTTAAAGAGGACAATTCTTATTTACAGAGAGTTAAATTGTCACCAGTTCTTCTTCTTGTTACAAGATCATATCTGGTCCCACAAAAGTTAAGTTATAGTATAAAATTAATAATACACTCTAAATTAATATATTTTGTGCTATACATTCTTATTACATTAAATGTGATTTCTGCAAACCTTGCAAAACATGACAACAGTTGTACAAAAGAACACATTTGTGGATGGAGCATGAACCGGACAGTTCAGTCCTCCTAAGACACCAGCACCTAGAAAACACACACAAACACAGCCCTCACGTCTGGTCACTAAACCCAATCCAGTACGACCAACAAGGTAGAGAAAGGCTCCAATGAAAGAGTCATTGACATGGACCATGGCTGTGACCACTGACCTTGTCTACTGACCATGACTGCAGAATGCGGGAGCTGTCTGGGTCAGAAGATGTCATGCAGAAACTCTCCTCACAGTTGGCTGACCTACAAGGGAGTGCACTGATATGCTACACTGAGCAAGTCCTGGTATTTTGCATGTGTCATTTCAAGGTCTTCATTTGGTTCTGTGACGAATGCTGGCTGCAAATTTCAGATTGGGTCCATAACCTTCACATTAGGTTCTCTAAGTACAGCAGATCTCAACCCTATGAATATGAAGTTTTTGGTGCTATTGTGAAAAAATAAACAGCTTGGCCAACTGAAGTTGGTTAAGCTGGCAAACCAGCTTAACTGAACCATCAAATGCAAATAAAAGCAGACTGTATGTGGCCAAACTATGACCAATCAATCATAATCAAGATTGTTGTACATGCTGGAAGACCAGCTAAACAATCAAATTTACATGAAATATTCAGCTGTTTGATCAGCATAGGGTATTTTTTCATCTAGTCTAGCTGGATGTCCAACTTATTCACCACATGGACATAAAACCTCTTAGACTTTCTGAAACCTCTACTTGCAAAATCTGATTTTAGTAGCTCTGTTGATATAAAGGAAAATAAAAATGGAAGATATTAATTTTAAATTAGCATTTAAATATGATGTATTGTTGTTACATGGGCTCCATCCTGTATTTTGACATGCTGCTATTGCAATATATGTTTATATTCACCCAGCAAGCTCTTACTGGCAGTCTTCGTGTTTGCAAATTTTGTGTTAGCGTATGGAATTCTACATATTATGTGCCAGAAATAACTCCCCCACTGTGGTGTACTGCTGTAGAAAACAGCCATTACTTCGTTCACAAACACAGATTATTCATTAACCTGTCACAGAAATGGTGGAAGTCGCAAAAAAACCTGTTCTGCTTTGACAGTGTCCATATAACGTTATATATTCAGCTATAGAGTAGATTTGTCGAGCTGTGGGCTATATTTATGGCTGTGGTCTGGTACAGTGCTGGCTGCATGGGAAACTTGCTGACTGTCTGGAAGTCTGGAAGAAGGGATGCAGAAACTTAGCTGATCTAGAACCTGTGTTAAGTTCTCTAAAGGCTAGCCGCAGTCACGAAACAGAGAGCAACAATCTGATCCCAGAGCAGCAGCTCAAAGCTGTCCAGGCCAAACTCAGAGAAGTGCAGAGTGCGTGGAGATCAAAGGGACAGGTTTATGAGTGTGGTCGGGGGAGGGTTAGAGGTGCTAGCCTCTGCAGGCTTTAACATTTCTGGAGTCTGAAGGCAGCTGCGCTCAGCATCCTGCTAGCAGCCTAAGCACTGAAATTAATTTAGCAGAGGGAGGGGGACCAACGTGCTCTGGACCACCATACCCATGGGGATGCTAAAAAAGAGCACACACCAGGACAGGATTTATGGTCCTTGTCCTGCTGGACTCAGTACCGCAGATGTGAAGCGTGTACGTGCCTACATTTGTGCATGTGCACATGTAGCTTATATCCATGTTTCTAAAAACTTTTCAATATTTCATCTATTCTGCGATCCTGTCTCATAATTCTCAGGGCCACCGCACCGATATAAGCAGAATTAATATAATAAAAAATACTGCACTGATAGATTTTCTCTCTACAGAGAAAGTATATAAATCAGCAAAGCTTAATATTGTGTATATAATAAAAAAATAAAAAACAACATAATAAAGCCTGGCCTTTGTGCCATCCTCACGTTTTTGTGCTGGTATAAATTCTAGCACTCAGAAGATCATCCTAACCCAGGTAGGTAAGCATTTTCACTTGAGGAGCGAGAGCATGGCTGCATGTAAACTGTGCCTAACTGTGTTAAAACGCCACCATTGATGCCAAAACCATATTGAAGATGCTGTTTAGTGACTTTGTATAAAAAGGAAATCTTTATCTGTTACATAATACCAGAACAATCAGTGAACACTGAGTGCATTTACACGCATTAGTAATATCAATCATAAGTGGAACTGATTACGTGATCATATATGCAGCATGCTCCAATTTCTTAGATCAGATTAAGGCTGAGATGTCTGATCAGCAATCGGATTTCTCAGCGTATGTATAGCCTAACTCTGATTTCTGTCGTATTCATCACTCATGTGGGAGAACAGACTGCAGTACCAGAACTAAGCAAGCAGTGTTTAACACAGCACCAGTGAGATGGTGAGCAAAACACTTTTGGAGTGATGCTGAAACCAACTTGACAAAAAGAAGGATTTAACTTGAAATATCTCTTTGATGATGCAAGGTTGGATTTTTCACTAAAGTCATGAATGTTTTTTAAAAAAAAACAGCCACAGCAAGATGAGGTTTACTTTTATGCTTACCTCTCGCCTTATTCTGCGAGCACATTGGCTGGTTGCAAAGCAGAAATCTGATTATTGCTTTGTTGTAATATCATTTTCCAAGGTCAAGTAAACGTTTTGAAAAGTTTGCTGACAAAATTTGATTTTCAGCAGTTATCAAATTATTAAGTGCATCTACACACATTCAGTAACATTCAGTAAATGTTCATAATGTTTAAACAAATGTAAAACAGCAAATATAATTATACCAGACAAGATAAAATTGTACAACATAATGGCTGCTTGCTGGATACCTCCTTAATTGCCCACCGATCAGTACTCTTTTGCTACGGGTGAAATTTGTTAACCATACTACGAGCACAAGTTTAAGCCTTGGCAACCAGTTTTGGAACTATTGTACATTGACCAGATTTTTTGCATGTCCTGAAAACTGTCTTTATATACAGTGGATAGTTCACAGAACTTCAATAAGTCTGGAAAAAAGAATAAAATGAGAAAACCAAAAAGGCAAAAAAATGCTAACATGATTAGCAGTGAATCAATACTGGAAAGGTCAGCTAATGTTATACAAATGCCAATAAACTATGAGGTCAGTAAAGAAAAAAGTGATCAACACTGAGATGAATGTTTCCTCTGCTCCTCTTGAGTTCCAAGCACAGGAAAGTAACAGTCTTTACACTCTGAGATGTGATCGTACAGTACAGCCTCATGCGCCTGCACAGGTGGCGTAAGAGCAAAATCCATTGTTTACAGTTTGACGTCAGGAAGACTTCATCGTCGCTGGCTTCGATAAGACCAAACAACTAATAAAGTAAACACACTCTGTGATCAATGTGAGTATTTGGCTCGGGAAACCAGCCTCCAAGTTTAGTCAGGTGCTGTTATTGTGCTTGCCAGGAAATGACGAGGCACCTCTCGTTAAGGCATGAGCATCACCCAATAGCTCAATAGGCGAAAGACTGAATAGCAGAATGTCCTCATGTGTTTAAAAGCTCTCTTCTCGACAAGGACATGATAAACATCAGGTTGTCTGCTGAAAATAGTGTGTTGGCACCATGTGCTCGTGTGTGGGTGTGTTTACATATATAATTGAATCTGAGAATAGAGTAATGAAGTGCTTTCTAAGAGTGCTAATGTGAGTAGCAAGGACATCAGAGAAAGAAGAAAAGAATCTATATATAAATACATTAGAGGTTGTATGAGCAGTCATGAATTTGATACTGAAACGTGGTCGTTATAACACTGAGGGGACGTTTGGCTATAGACAATAATCTCCTTAAGGAAGAGTGTTTTATAAGCTTTATTAGTAAATCATACTTTAAGTCTTGGTCTTTGTGTTTCCTGAGGTAAAGGTTAGGGTCATGGTAGGTGAGTGCTTAGTTTCCTGCAGACAGAAGTACAAACTTGTCTGAGAATGTGGGAAATACATATGTAAAGTGATTTAAACTCTAAACCTTAAACCTTTTGAGGACACTGTGCCTCACTCTCACTGTCTTTGCTCTCATAATTATACATAGTGTGCAGACTAGTTTGGAACTGTACAGAGTGACAATATTCTCACATTCTAGATGTAATGATATCCTGTATAAAGATCGTAGTCACACGCATTGTGTGTATGTAGCCGCACCTTCTCTTCACTGCTTACTAGTTTTGGAAACCCTCTACTCGCCAGGAGCAGTTTCTAGCTGATTAATAATTTATATTTATACCACATATTTTATTTGTTTCTTGCTGATAGTGTGCAGTGGTGATAATGGCTGCTTGCCTTCAGCAATCCTTGAGTTTACTCTTGTTTCTTCCTTGCTACTGGCTAGCTGGGAGGGGTACCTTCTTCATAATTCTTCATCATCCTCATATGTTGGACTGAAGGCAGACTCAATGCTACAGTGACTCACCATCACTTCTTGAGGTACAAAGTGGTATTATGAGACATGATGGGCTGTGGCTAGCTGGTTATCATGCTAACGTAGTAGATATCTCTGCAACCCAGTGCATAAGTCTTGAACATAAAATCAAAACTGATAGTTCTTCACATTCTGTTAATAATGAAATTATTTTAGAAGGTTTTGTACTTTCAAGGTGAATGTGAATCATAACGCAATTCCCTTCCATACTGTGTCCTACATAGAAGTACATTTCCACCAGTTATGTGAGAAGTGGCGCGAGGTGTGTCCTGTGTCATAGAGTAAGACTGCCATCAAGAGGGGATAAGTGGAACTGCACCCAGAACCTCTAGTGAGCCTTCAATGTGCAACAGATGACCAGTGTTCTCTCTGGACCCAGAGAGAGGAAACATATCCGTAACGTCCTGCTTGTGCTCCCCAAACGCTCCCCCAACACTCCGCTGTGGAGCATAAATAACCGCACAGATGCGATCCCAGCTCTGCTGTGAGGAAATGCCTTTAGCATCAGAAAACTGTATCTGTGTCTCTATGTGAACAGCCCTTATCCAACAACAAACGCACAACCAGCACAATGGGTTATATTCTCACACATCAGGATGCAGCACTGGGAAAAATCCAGATCCGGGACAGTCAACCCCACCACAGCCCCTAAAATTAGCCTCCTCCACCACAACATGGAGCTCGCAGCTCAGCTTTAGCAGGGCCTTTTATTGTTCAGCCATAAAGCTTTCAAGTGTTGGAATCTGTCATTTCCAACAACAAATTAAACAGATCCATGTGAGCGCTGCTGAGATTAGCGCAATAACGTTATCATGCAGGGTTTCATGTGGCCGTCAAAACAAAACCAGGGGCAAGAAACGGAGATGCCACAAAGCTCTTAGCCTTAGCCAAAGCAACCACTTTACAGCATTCTTATTGTTCGCATTTTATGACAGCTGATTAAATGCTGCGTACTCTATGTGTTTTACAGTGACTTTTCCGTTGTGAGATTATAAAGCCCTTTGTTATTTCTGTACTGTTTCTTTCTTAGCTAGCTTGTCATTTGATCCCTCTTCTCTTTTATTGAATCATGTTGAAACTGCTCTAGCTCTGGTTCCCATGCTCACTTTCTAATAGTGGAGCTCTGCAGCGCTTTAATACTGCAGCAACAGCTAAAATGTGGGATTTCTGACCTGTCAGTGTGTTGCCAGAACACTGTAAGACATCAGTGTTTCTGCAAGAAATGAGTGTGTATGAACTGAGCACTCTTGTCATCTTTAGCTCCAAATATCCTCCTGTGTTTGATTGTAAGTGCTTCAGAATGGAAGGGTTTATAAAGCTTGTGTTCCTCTGCTGAATCATTTCTATTTGTGTTCATTGCTGCAGAATCTAAGAACTCTAAAGATGTACAGACTTTGCTTTCATATACCACACATGCTGCCCTAGATCACCAGGGAAAGTCCAGACTGTGAAAAGCAGTATGAAATATTTTGAAGAAGTATAAACACATGGAAGGTTTTAGGAAAATGGAGAAGGTTCCAACTTTGTTATATACAGGCATGTTTTACATCGGGATGAGGAAGAGTGTGCAGAGAGAGCAACATGTACTGTGTGTGTGTGTGTGTGTGTGTGTGTGTGAGAGAGAGAGAGAGAGAGAGAGAGAGAGAGAGAGAGAGAGAGTACTTTTTAAGAAAACACGTGATTTTCTTTCTTGTAAAACATGACAAGTAATAATAATAATAATAATAATACATTTATATGTGAAACATTTTATTTCAGTAGTTTTAATTTAAAACATCCCAAAGTAATTTACATAGGGAGATAATTTAAACATTATGGTGAGTCATAAGCTAGGCCTTCAGTTCAGACCATAAATGTCACAATAAACAAATAAATAAAAAAATATTTTTTCTATCCCATCTGCAAGATTCCAATATTATTTATTCAAATTATTAATCCATTATTAATTTAATGGTGCTAAAAGAATAGCAACAGTCTAGAACATTTTTGGTCATGTCACCTGTGGAATCACATAAAAAACACTGTACATTTAATGAAGCTTGAAACAGATGTATTAACCTGTACTTTACCTTTTAGTACTTTTACAGCGTCTCCTTTAGAAATAAATAGTTCTGGCATAGAGCTGCCGCTACTTTCCATTTCTAACATCTTACTGGAATTCATTGTTCAGGCTACCACTCCATAATCACAGTCAGTGAAGTTTGTTTTTTTCTCACAGAATCGGTCCCACATATTATATATCAAAACCCGGTTGATTTCATTGCCAGTCCCTAATTATGCTGTTCGCTAATCTAACATGTTCAGTTCAGTATGTGAAGGTCTAACCAATGAAATAACTAAAATATAGTTATCTACATATAAATCATAGTGAAAAACCATGATCTTTTTCAGTTTCCTACAAACCTAACAATGATATAAAAGGATTCATAAAACTTTTGAAACAGTAATAAATTCATAGACATGTGTCTGATTTTTATTTCATATTAATTAATTAGGCCTGGAGGACCCTGATACTTCCCCACTGGTAATAGTTTGGATAAAATTCTATGGTTTACCTGACATAACAGCACAATATACCAACAACAAGAGCACTAGTGCGTCCAAGAAAACCTTCTCTTGGCACCACAAATTTTTTTTTATTTTGAAAAACCAAAGAAGCCATAAAATTGCCTTTAGTTAGTGATAATGAGGTAAACTTTACTCAGATACAGCTAGGAAAAAGCAAGTACTCACTAACACTGTAATACCAAGAAGTGTGTGTGTCTGTCTGTTTGATTCAGTATGAGTGCTTTTGCAGCTGCTCTATAAACTCTTGCAGTTGAAAGTCTAGCTGTGGATTTTGGAAGGGCAGGATTAGGGCACAGCTTTGGGCAATGCTGTATTTATTAAATGTGACAAGGCAGTTAGGACTGAACACCACCCCCCCAAAATCCCCCAAGAGCTTGTTCTGTTGCAACACACCCTTTAGATTGAGTACACAAATTTCTTCTCTGTTCTTTTCTCTTCTGTTCCTCTTTGGTCAAACTCAGAGGGCTGGCTACATTTGGCTAATGTACTACTACTCTGAATATTGCTCGGTTTCCAGTCTCTGCTTTCCGTGCAAGGATTGAATCAGCCTGTTTAATAGCAGCTCTCAGGGGTGCTCTCCGAGACTCACACCTGGAGAGACACCACTCTCCCGCTCTCGAGCCTCAAATCACGTAATAATGTGCTGCTGCTTTTCCCATTACTCTTGATTGCCCATGTGTTTCTTATAAGGAGTTCATGTAGGCACCCGTAATTGCTTACACGGTTTCGGATTGCGGGGAAAGGCTATCAGAGCGCTCTCTTTGGAAAGAGTGCTCACCGGTTATCAGTCTCAGTGAGTGGACGAGGCTAGTGGCAAACAGTGCATCATTTAAAAGGGTTACCGTCCCATCAGTGTGTCTTGGTCTGTCACAACTTCTGAATACCAGATCTCTTCGCTTCTGTAAGCTCTTTTCTTTTTGGTGAACCAAACAAAGCAGCACGGCTGTAAAGTTATTTGGGGCTCTGTGGGTAATTAGATCTAAAGGCAAACCAAATGGCCTTCATCATCGACTGAAACCATGAGAATTAAGCATTCAGCTTCCTCAGTGAATACGTGTATGTGACATAATGGAATTCTTACCTAGTAGGTACAGTTTTGCCATTTTTTCTTTCTTTTATTTTTTTTTACAATGTGCAAACAACAGCTTATGAACTAAGACACCACCCTTGTGTTGCCATTGATGTTAATGTTAACTTACCAATGAAGTTTTAGCCACTTTTCTCCACAGAAAAAGCATTTGTTTTTCTAAGTGACAGCTTTTATATTGCAGAACTGGCAGCTTGTCCAAATGTCCAGACACTTGTCCAACAAGTTACAGGCCAGTCAGTCCTAACATGTCCAATACTGGAGAGTAATTGGCTGTGCACTGACAAATGGAAAGTGGAAATGTTCCTGTAAAAATCGGAGTGATTGTTCTGTGGGCAAGCTCACAAGCTCAAATAATTTTTGCTCTATTAATAGCTGCACCGGTTCTCCATTTCTAAATAAAACACTCTGAATAAGTGTAAGTTAGCATAACTAGTGAATAACCTGATTTGAAACAGTGGAATAGTAACATTTACACCCCCACAGTGAAGTCTCGAGTGAAGAGACCAAACAGATGAACCGTTTTTTTTATTAAAGGCTCATGACTGTCAGCCAAAGGATGGAGGGAGCTGAGGTTGAGTCTCTCGAGGGGGACACTGGGTTGTGACGGAGCTGGACTTGCGGGTTGTTGTGTCATGGCTAATGGTGTTTGTGCCTCTCACGGGGCCTGCCACACCACCGTTAATCATACATGTGAGGCCAGCACTTTTTTGCCGGGAAGCAAATACGACCTCACGGACGCATTAAGAGACAAGCAGTATTTCACACAGGGCTGTTTATGCAGCATAAACAGGCGCGTGAGGCCCCTCAGCTGCCTGTGCTCGATTTTTTACCCTGTGTTTTGATGAAAAAGTGCCAGGAGCCCACGTTCAGGTAGTCGCAGAGGTCTTTTCTTTGTCCCAATTTTTTATACTTTTTAAAACATGCCCTCACCAACTTCAACCCACTACTTGGATGGGTGTCACACCAACGTTAAGCAGCCACTGCAGGGGCAATACAATTGGCTTATTTCACAATCACTGCACACCAACTGTTGCTATCTGCCATTGCCTTTTGCTCACTATGTTATCAGAACTGTTCGGATTGAATGGTTTTGCTGCTGAAGTCGACACTTGTGTTTAATATTTGGAGCAAAAGATGACAAGGATATTCATCACTACACACACTCATTTCCTTTAGAAACACGATTCTGGTAACTAGCTCACACTAATGCCTTGCAGGTCAGAAATCCCCCATGTGCACTTGAAAAAAACTGCAGAGCTAGAACTTGATTCAATAACAGAGAACGGGGATCATCAAACACACTTCACTTGAGCTAATGCAGTAATCGGCCCTTAAGGTGCCGTTAGAGGTTCCCTCTAGAGGCAATGGAGAGGCAGCGTGGACAAGCTCCTATTAAAACTGGAACTGAAATGAACATTTTAGTTGAGAAGAATGGAGATCGCAAGTAAATGTGCTAGCTATATACTTTACATTCATCTATTATTGGTCAGCTGTTTCATAAACTACAATAAACAACTATGTGTTTAGTTGAACAGTTAAATATATTTGTGTTTGTACTTTGAATGTAACTTGAACTCTGCATGTGTATAGATGCCTAATTTATTGGCCATGTGCAGCTGCAACTAGGTCCATGGATAGGTGGCTTAAACCTTTACTAGGGGGCTCTGGGGGCAAGAATTTTTTTTAATGGACCAAAAATGTTAAGGTAGGAACAGAAAATCAACTAAACATGCCTATTTGGTGAAATTGGCACACAAGCTGATCTGTCTGTCTTTGAATTAAGCGCAAAGCTAGTATGATTTTAACACCATATCCATCCAATTACAACTGGCACAGATTAAATTAATGTATTGAAGTTGTCTTCTCTCACCTATAGAAGCTGCAGCTGCATTATGTATTATTCAAATATATAGATTATAGATCAGGCCAGTCTTAGAAAGAGTGTGATTTTACTCTGTAGGCATGTTTAATAAACTAGGTGACAAATATTATATCTCAGTTGTTACTCAATTTAACTGATAGTTACAACAACTCTCCCTCGCTTTCTTCTCATTCACTACCCTCCACCTTTTCTAATAACCTTCTGACAGGCCTTTAACAGAGCTGTCAGCTGGATTGAGGAATTAAGGCATTTAAAACTGTGTTCTATTAAGCACAGCCGCTGTGTGCGAAACTAAAGGCAGCTGTCTGTGCTGTGGCAGTGCTCATGTCTTCTGCTTTTTTTCATAATCAATGTAAACACAGAGTAATGTGGGATCTGTAAAGCAGCAAAGGACACGTCTACTTTACCTTCTTAAAACTGGTGAACTGAGGAAATACAGCAGGTACTGTTTATATAAATATTAGATTCAGACCTGATTGGATGCCTTGCTGCCTCAGAATACTGTATAAGTAGGCAGCATTCATAACTTTTCAGACTCAGCCTATATGACCTTCTCACTTACATTAAGTAAAAAACAATATATGGCACTGGATGCTACTTTTTCCTAAATAAGAGGAGCAGTATGAATACAAATAATGTTACACACTCTTACTGGTAAGTGAAGATAAACTTGTCGACTTGTCAGAAAGCTGGCTAACATTAGCTTTTTTTCCTTCATGTACACCAGATTTATGTAGCCAACAAGCATCTGGATAAAACCTGATGGCTGGCTCTAATAACCATAATTTACTACAAATCTGTATTGTAGGTGTGTTTCTTCATTCTGTAACTACATACTGTTTCACTCTTTTTAAAACCCATTATAGAAGAAGGCTAATGTTTATTTTCACATTTTATTTTCACAATTTATTTTCAATTTTTTTCACAGCTTCAGCAACTGCCGACTGACGAGGGGGAGTAAAACCAGAGACCCTGAAAATGTGCCTGTAAATGTGCCAGAGCAGTTTGGAGTGTGTAGGATTTATCATCGTTGTGTACAGCTCTGCTCATGTAATAAATATGATAATCTAGTGCAAACCAGAATCTTATGCACAGATTTAAAGCTTTTGATAAATGAGCACCCCCGCAGGCTTTGGATGTTTTCATATTGTTGCTTTCCAAAGAAAATCACGTATCTCTATTTTTGTCCATTTTTATTTTTTTTGCATCATTTAAATGTGACCACTGCTGTTTACATTGTGAGGTAATATCCTGATGAATAGATTGAATATATAAATATAAATGCTCAACAATAACTTGGAAAACATTCTGGTTCCAT
Organism: Megaleporinus macrocephalus; assembly: GCA_021613375.1. Classification (NCBI taxonomy): domain Eukaryota; kingdom Metazoa; phylum Chordata; class Actinopteri; order Characiformes; family Anostomidae; genus Megaleporinus; species Megaleporinus macrocephalus. Next base: position 24,249,535 of record CM038707.1, on the reverse strand, counting down.
TGACCTACATTAAAGGGAAAGAAAGTTTTGTTCTCTCCTGTGAACGTACTGTTTTGGAAAAACTTGTTTTTGTTTGGACAGTGACGATATATACCTTTAGCACTTTTTTCTGATTAAAATTAATATTAATTAGTATTAATCCTGCTTTTATTCTGACATACAAAACTGGGGTGGGGGTGTCTCCAAACACATTGTCACTTAGTGTCCCCAAGTGTTCGTGATTCAGGATCGCTCTTGATTTCACCACAGGAACAGAGGCCGGAATGAGGCTAGAGGTGAAAATAAACTGAAATACTGTTTAATTATACTGTGTCTGTTTCTTAAGGGCTTTTTCTTCCTTTTCTTTTTGTTTTCACACTTCCTAACTCTCACTTGCCCTCTGTCCCTCACTCTCTCTTTCTTTCAGTCGGTCTCCTAGGCATTGTAAAGTCTGACTGAATGGTCATTCTACGACGTTCTGCTCCAGATGTGTTTAACTAGCCCTGAGAGAGGGAGTATGTGTTTGTGTGTTTGAGACTGAATCTCAAATGACTCCCTGCTCCTTATATAGTGCACTACATAAGACGTGAAATAATGGCTTTTACATCCAAATAATGCACTTCATTTCCAATAGAGAGTTGTTTGGCATTAGCAACAGCCTGGGTAGGCATTACCTCAGTAGGGGTAGTGTGGGCCCAGACAGTCACCACACCCAGAAGCCTCTGTCCACTCATAAACACCAGCTTTGCCGCTGTCACATGAATCAGTGCTCATGTTACATTGTGAATGTGTGTATTTGTGCTTGTGTCAGCGAGAAAGAGAACACATGCTGTGAGCTCATCAGTATGAGTACGGCTGCCTGTTTGTCTTAAACTTGTTGAATGTAATTCATCTGTAGATTAGTCGCTGTCAGCAAAACGTAAAAACGTGTCATTGTAAAACGTACATGCAGTTCTGCACCAATCCATGAACAGCGTTTTAGTAGCGTAGGCCAATGAGGAATATGTCTCACACATAGACCTTAAAGCTTCAATGAGAAACTGACTGTTCAGACTGTTCTCAGTGGACTTGGTTTTACCAGAAAAAGGTTTACCACCAGAAGGTCCCATAAGGCACCCTTTAAATTTTGGGGAAGAATTTGAGGTACATTGATCATTTTAATGCAACATGAATTGGCTGGAGTTGTGACATCAATTCTGAGGAAACTGGTCAACAGTCTAGCAACTGAAAGATATATATATATATCAGATAACAAAGTTAAACTGAGTTTTGAGCATGTATTAACCTGTATTTTATTTTTCCTAAAGTTGTGCTCACAAATACCAGCAAAATAGGCTAAAACCAAAATATTCTCACATTATGGCAAATAAACTACTGAACCAATTTACAACCTGTATTTTGTGTACGTTTGTAAACCCTTTAGAATTTTCGAAATATCTGCTTAATTATAATCAGATTTCTAAAAGTACTAAAAGTAGATAAAGTGAAACCACTTAAACACATGTGACACTAATATACTTGTTATGTCAACTATTAATTGAGAAAAATGATTCAGAGTTAAACATCTGCGAGTGTGTATGTGTATGTGTACCTTTATGTTTACTGTTAATCAGTCCTGGGCCTCTTATGTTTTCAGCCCATTCCTCCATACAGAACTTGTATTATGGGTTTCCTCTCATTAACTGCTTTCTTCAGGACATTCCTCATCATTTTTATAGAATTAAGATCAGGACTGTGACTTGGCCATTCCAACACATTAACTTTATTCTACTTTAACTATTGCTTGGTAGAACGACTTGTGTGCTGTGGATCGTTGTCTTGCTGCATGAAGTACAATTCAATTCAGAGACAGAAGACATTTTTCTTTCGATTTTGCTGGTGTATTTCAGAAATGTATTGTTCTACCAATGATGGCAACCCATCCTGGCCCATATGCAGCAAAACCTAATGCTAGCTTTACTACCACCAGTAAGTGTTACAGAGGGGATGCAGTTCTTATTCTAGAATGCCATGTTTTACAGACTTAACACTTCTAATTTATACCAAAAACTTCTACTTCTGGTCTCATTTCCACAAAACATTTTTCCAATAGCATTGTCCATGTGATCTTTAGGAAACTGCAAATGTAGATTTTAACCCTTTGCAGCCTAATAAGTACCAGCAATTCTTCAGAAATCTCCCTTAATCAGCCCATAATGCACTTCCACAGACATATTATGAATGTCAGAACCAGATCCCTGTTTTTTTTTTAAATATCACAGGGCGGCCACTCACACCTGGTTCTATTTTCACTTTAACTGCCAATCCTAAAGGCACACACGACTTTGCTGCTCCCAGGTATGTAATATTGAATAATTTTCCTTGATAAATTGATTTTCAAGAATAATATTTTCAAGAACCTTTTACTTAATTGTGTAAAAAATCGCATTATGTTTTACATTGTGTTTATGCAGAAATATAAGAATTTCTAAAGTGCTTGTTTAAGCACCACTGTGCATGTTCTGTTGCTTCTCCCCAAAAAAACCATATAAAAATCACCACCTAAATGATACTTATACTTATGCTAATCTTTAATGTTGCACTAAGCAAGGTGTTGCATACATGCAAATGGAATCAGATATTATCAAGGATGGACAAGGAACTGGAACTCAGCGTTTTGGGAATAGAACCGAAGCTTTTGTTTGTTCAGTAACAGTTATAATACATTTTCAGAAACATGTTTTTTTCTGCTGTCTCTCTTCTGACATCCTTTACCACTGAAGAAATGTGGCAACAATGGAAACTGCCAATGCATGAAAGTGGGCAGTAGCTTGAACCTATTTGCATAATATTCTGTGACAATGCTCGAATTTGTTCATTGTTAACCACATTAGCATTTCCTCCTACTTTCCTCTATTCTTCCAAACTTTTAGAGCATTACTGTTGAATGTCTATGAACCATTCTAGTTCCAACATGCTGCTTTCTACATTGCATTCTGCTTCTACTCTTTCTTACTCTTCCTAACCTCCTTCCTTCCCTCCCTTCATTTTCATATCAGGGTTGATTTATGCTGTGCACTGCAGTCGCCCGTAACCATGTCATCGTGGTGAGTGATTTAGTAGAACACTAAGGCCGGACTGCGGGATTTGGGCCAGGTCTCTGGATCTCATCTGGAGGGGGGAAACCACTCAGAGCCAGCCAGAAGAAAACTCATCCAGCTCACCCAGACAATGGGGACACATCAAAGTTCCCCCTATCAGGGGGAGGGGAAAGTGAGAGAGAGAGAAACGTAGATAAAGAACAAGAAAGGTAAAGAGAGGCAGAACAAGCTAGTGAGACATATCAAAGAGGAATATAAGAGATGAATTGGACCTGGGGAAGAGCGTGCTGTGCCCCAAGTGTGCCTGAAGTGAACTTCAAAAGCAACCACTCATGGAGAAGTTCTGCATACAGTCCAGTGGAGTCTGTCTCATTAGGAGTTGGATGCTGGTTTCTCAATTAACATGAAACAGAGTCCCCAATGCCGTCAATATTGCATTTATTACAAACACAGGACTAGTAAAGGGACAAAATGTAGCAGTAGTCTATAGAGTGAGATATACCGGTTTAAAGATTAAGACAACCCCCAGCATGTGGAAAACTCCAAGTGCTTTAGGGTGGATGTTCAGGGGTTAAATGCAGAAGGAAGGCAGTTAGTAAACATTACTGCTATGTGTCATATTTCAGCTATATAACTATAGCTATATATTATGGTAACATATGCTTATTTTCAGTGACAATTTAATTTTGGGGTTAATTAGAACAGATTTCCATGCTTCACTTTTCCCAAAACATACATTTTCTCATTCTGTAAATGTGTATTCACAATTTGTCTGAAACGCTCTGTTAGAGCTCCTGTGTCTCCTGATGAGACCAGTGTGCCCATTGTCTTCTGCCAGAGTGTTTCTGGCCTTACTCAGCCCCCAGACATTGCAGGGCATTGTGTAAGAGTGTGCCAAGCTTGCCAGATGGTGGGCAGTAAGGAATTAGTTATGAGATGATGATAGAGAAAAGGGCTGAAATTCAGATTAGGCATGTAACAGCACAAATGAATGAGGCATTTCCACTGTACTGCTAACAGGATGGCAATGTTATAAAAAATATTGTAATAGTGTTCATCAACTGGAAGATTTAGCAAAACAGCCTCTCCTAACTAAAACCCCACCTGGCCAAATGGTATCACAATAGCAAAGAGAATACTGCACATTTCAATAAGGATAATTGAAAGTGCTGCATGGAGCAGGAAAGCTTATCACATATAAAAAGGTTGTAGGGTGTTTAAATGTTTCCAGACATTTAGGAGGCGCATATATATATGGTTTTTGCCCATTTGTCACACTTTCAGATTAACTATGAATAATAAAGCATTTTTTCAATGCTGATTTAATTTATTAAGGCAAAAAAGCTATCCAAAGCAACCTGGCCCTATGTGGAAAAATTATTGCCCCCTAAACTTTGTGCCTAACTAACTAACTGATTGTGCCACCCTTGGCAGCAGCGACTGCAATCAAGCGTTTATGATAACTGGCAATGAGTCTTTTCATCTCAGTGGATAAATGTTGGCCCACTCTTCTTTGCAGAATTGTTTTTATTCAGCCACAATAGAGGGTTTTTGAGCGTGCACAGCCTGTTTATTGTCAAGCCACGGCATCTCAATCAGATTTAAGTCCAGACTTTGACTGGGCCACTCCAAAACCTTCTTTTTTTTTTTTTTAACCATTCAGAGGTGGACTTGCTGGTGTGCTTCACATAATTGTCCTGCTGCAGAACCCAAGTACTCTTGAGCTTAAGTTCACAAACTGATGGCTGGACAGTCTCCTTCAGGATTTTCTGCAGAATTCATGATTCCATCAATTACAGCAAGTCGCCCCGGTCCTGAAGCAGCAAAGCAGCCCCAGACCCTCACACTACCACCACCATGTTTGAATGTTGGTATGATGTCCTTTTTCTGAAATGCTGTGTTAGTTTTACGCCAGATGTAACCAGACACGCACCTTCCAAAAGGTTCCACTTCTGTTTCGACAGTCTACAGAATATTGTTCCAAACGTCTTGGGGATTATCAAGATGTTTTTGGCAAACGTGAAATGGGCCTTTGTGTTCATTTTGGTCAGCAGTGGTTTTTGCCTTGGAACTCTCCCATGAATTCCATTTTTGCCCAGTCTCTTTCTTCTTGTTGAATCATGAACACTGACCTTAACTGAGGCAAGTAAAGCCTTTTTTTTAAATCTCTCCGGTAAAGTTTTAATTATGAATATACTTGTTTTTCATTAGACAGCGGCGACATGCAAAGTTCTATTTAGTAGTATTCTATGACATTCTATAGTACATCATTATATACTTAAACCTTATTATATCAATTGAACGTTTATTTCTTCTAAGCTTTTTCAGAACAAGGTTGCAGTGAAGGTGAATGAGGACTGTCGTGGGGAACTTTCACCCTTGCAGGGGGACAAATCAATGTAAATCATTAAGGGTAAGCTCCTGGAAAAAATGAATGGATGTCTATGTAATGGCCCCACAGTTCACACAAATGTATGTGTGTGTGTATGTGCTTTGGTAAAAAGTTCTAGTGACACAGAGACCACTTTAAAGGCAGGAAGTGTGACTATTTTGTCCATTAGGCCCGGATTTGAAGAGCCATAAAATTCCAGTAGATCTTTGACATTTTGATGGTCCTAATGCTGAAGCAGGACACAGCTAGAAATGGGTTTTTCACATGCTGAATCACTAGAGAGCTGGGAAAAAGAATACTTGATCTGAGAGCTTTAGTCTTCCACCAGCACTCAGGCTGCACACCTGTAACAGAGATAATACATCACAGGTGACCTGATACTATAGTGATAGATCCTATTGACCTCTAACAGTGGAAATATATCTCTATAGGTAAAGAAATGCTGTGTAGATCATAGGTTACCTAACAAAGCTATTTCTTGCAGTTCCACCCTGTGCTGTTGGGACTTCTTTAAAACCATTTCCTGCTGCAGTTTACCACTGACTTTCATGTCTTTCACAAAGTGGATCACATTATTTCTCCAACAATCATTCCATCAGGTCCTCCATCCATCTCCTAATGTTTTCTCTCTCATCCCTACCCGGCCCCTTCACCCCCTATTTCTTTAATGTGGGGTAAGTAAAGTGTTTCAAAGGCTCGAATAACGGCTGGTGCATTACTTTAAAGGCTGTGATGGCTAGGTGCCTCTGAGCTCTCACACAAAAATTCAAGATCCAAGGGAAAGGAAGGATCAGTGGAAGGAGTGTGTTGGAGTGAATGGATGGGTAAAGTGATGTTGGTAGAAGGAAGGATGTCCATAACCACTCTTATATATTTTGTCCCTTTCTTTTATGATGTGTGGCAAAGTTTAGTCCCTCATAGGCATGTTCTCCAGGGAGCTAGGAGGAGGTCAGTGTGGGAGTGCCCTCCCCGGTTCCACCACACCACACCTGGGTAAACAATCCTGTGGCAGGGTTAAGAGCCACAGCCACGGTTGAATCTGGTCAGTTCTAGTCAGGTCCTGCTGACCAAACGCAACCACATTAAGCTATAGCGCCTGACCCCAGGGCCTGGGTTCTCACTCTGCCCAGACGAAAGCCACATTCGGGTGTGGGGAAGGCTCTGGGAATATTCTGTCCTGCTGTTTTCATCACTAGGAGCCCAGAAAGTTCTTCCTGGCAAAACGCTTGTTTCCATATGTGTCTCCAAGGAATTAACAGGAGCACAAACAGAAGGATTACTAAGGAATGTTTCAACATAGCTGCTAATGACATGGAAACCGGCTCCCTGCATGTGAGGGATTCCACTTACCTGAGCAGCAAAGGGGTACATTTTCAGGGGTGTTTTTTAAAGCAGAGAATCTCTATCCTTTTGTGAACAATCGCCATAAGTATGCATTTAGTCACAGCCACTCCAAGTGTCTGTTAGTAAGCCAAAACACTATTTAAAACAAAATTATTATTAATACCATTAACAATATTCAATCTTACTCATCTTCTAAACAGCTTATCCTCCTAGGTCACTGGGAGGAGGCATGCTGGACAGGCCAACAGTCCATCATACATGTTCACACACACAATCACCTGTAGGGGCAATTTTGTATCTCCAACTTGCCTGACTGTCTTTAGACTTTGGAAGGGAAGTCACATAAGCACAGCCAGACTCCAGACTCCATGCAGAAAGGACCCTGGTCACCTTGGGGAATCAAACATAGGACCTTGATGTGAGGTGACATCTCTCCACACCGCGCCACTGTGCCACCAGGGGCGACTTAGTAACATTATTGGGTTTTTTTTAAATATATGAACATTTTTAATTTAATGCTAGCAACATATTTCAAGAGACGGGGCAACAAAAGACTGGTGAAGATGTGTAATGTTAAAAACACACATGGTGGAATATCTTAAAACTGACTAGATTAACTGGCAACAGGTCAGTAACATAACTGTGTATAAAAGAGCATCTTTAAGAGGGGAATCCTTCAGAAATAAAAGTCTATCTTTTCTAAATATAAAAAGCAAAGAACGTGAAGATTTTATTTTCCATGATACATAACATGTTTAAATATTCAGAGAGTCAAAATATCTCTGTTTTTACGTAAACATTACAAGCCTGTTACAAAAAACTACAAAAACGTATATTTGAGATATATTCCCATAAAACACATGAAATAAAAAAGGACTTTTAGTATTTTCTATATATTAGAAGTATACCATTGGTGTATTTAAGTTTGCTTATTTTCATTAATTTCTGATCCTCTTTCAGCTGAATAGCTTTGTAAGTTCAGACAAGAGATAATTTTCAGACTCTGCTTTATTGTTGCTGGACATAGAGTGAAGTATTTACCTGTATTTAAAGCTTTTACATCCTAAAAAAATAAAATCATGGCACTGCGGTTTACTATTTTGGTTGCTTCATCATCCAAGATCATCTATAAAAGAAGACATAAATGAACTTCCTGTGACTAAGAGTGGATCTTTCAAAAGCTTGCTCAGTAACTACAGCCATATTTTACCAGACATCCTTTTTATACAGCTCTCTTAGTCAGGACAAATATGAAAGGATGACTAAGGCAACAAACTGTGCATATTTTGAACTAGATTATACTGAGTCATCCCTGCATTTCCTGTAACTACGTGCAGTTTTCTTTCCTCAGTACCTTCTATAACAGGACCTCTCTGATGAGTGTTGCCTGTTTATTTGCCTGTTGAATGAATAAATGGCTGGTGCCGACTCTTGTTTGCAATATAGTTTGAACTAAACTTGTGTGTTCAGGCGGCTGGATTAATTGGATGCCCTTGACATGATCTCTCCTTCCCTGTGATTCTCCATAGCTTACTCTTCCTGTCATCTGCTTTTCCCTTCTGTCCATCTCTCTTCCACTCTCGCTCTGTTGGGAAGCATGCTAACAGCGAGGACTTGGGCCATATTGCTAAAGGAAGCTAATTAGTCCAATTTTAATTAGTTCATTATAGCAATTCTCTGTTCATTAGCATGTGTTAATGAGCTGGTGTGGCGCTGGCATCTCCAGTGGGGTTTTAATGAGTTCAGGGAAGTGTGTAAACAATGTTCGTCCACAGAATATATACGCCTTCATAAAATCTCACAAGCTAATTTGATTATTGTCAACAGAGGCCTATTAAATACCCTCCTTTGGGTGTTTTGTCTGCAGCTTTAAATAGGAATGTAACAAATGCAGGATTAGGAGAGGGCAATCACACAAGGCAGCAGTGATGACAAAGCCCCCAAGCTACTGTACACCCACAGGCCACTGTGTTAGGTTCACCTGCCTATAACTACACTCATCAGTTCTCCTTGACATGTAGGTGCATTTACATTTATGATATTTGGTACACATTCTTATTCAGAGTGACTTACAGTTCATATTTACGCAGGTAGGCGAGTATAGTGTTCGGAGTCTTTCCCAAGGACTCTTATTGGCACAGTGTAGGGTGGTTGAAAGGTGGGGAATTGAAACCCAGTCTGCAGCATGGAGGGCAGCAGCGTAACCCATGACACTATACCAACCACCTCAGGTGCATTTAATAGTCATACAATTAAAGACTGTTGTTCTGTTTCTTTTCATAACTTGTTAATCCCCATGTAGATCAGACACATCAGTGCTGCTGGAGTTTTTTAATCCATTATCCAAAACTATCCAGCCGACAGAGTTCTTTGACCACTGATGAAGGATTATGGGATGACCAACTCAAACTGTGTAGCAACAGATGAGCTACTGTACTGAGTGGACATAGTGTTTGAAAACTTCAGCACTGATGTGTCTGATCCACTTATATCAGCACAAAAGGGCACAGCACACACACTAACACACCATCACCCAAAACCACCCAAATAATACCCGCTCTGTGGTGGTCCCGTGAGGAAAAAGTGGGTCCTGTGAAAGCGGGTTAACAAAGAATACAGAGAAACCAGTGGACCATAGCAGTGTGCATCCATACAGTAAGGGAAGCTGATAAAATGGAGAATGAGTGGAGATACAACTGTTCACCCATGATACACAGAAAGATCCAATTTCTTAACATCATACCTCACCAGCTAGCTTTTCCTCACTGTACTGAAGTGCAGCATTAGTAAATAACACCAACACAATTCTTTAATTTAATCCAACCAGTGTCAGTTTACATAAAATATGCATTTGTCATCTTTAATGTGATTTTATTTTAGAAAGTATAATGACAACTGACGCATGTCGGAATAAGCCAGTGGCAATAGCGGGGTCTTAATGCTGCTGGTTCATCAAGCTCTTGTAACTGATGCAGAATGCAGCAACACAGTTTGTCTCATGTTCACTCATGTCACTCCACAGCTTCGTTCCCTTCACTGGGTTCCTATGGCTTCCTGCATCAGATTTAAAACCCTGATACTTGCTGAAAATTTCCCAACCATACTCTACCTGATTCCATTGGTCCCAGCTTCATCTGCATGTCTTGCTTTTCAAGCTTCAAGTGCTTGACCCACCAGTGCAGCTCACTGATCCTGTAAACATGTTTTTACTGTAAAAAACAAGCTGATGCAAAGGCTATGTTATGTTAATGTGTGAATCACCTAAATATTAGTCTGAATATTTCTTAATACTGGCCCTAAACTAAGATTGCTTTCAGACCTTGGTTGGTGCAGAGCTGTCAGTATGTTTTATTGTGTGGACACCTGTAACCAGGTCTGCGCCAAACAACTGAACAATGTTATCGGACAAGGATGTTAACCAGCAAAGTTTGCTATAGTTTGGTAGTTCAAAACAAACACTGACAATCTTCATGAATAAATTAGCATTTTATCACTTAATTACATGAAATTCATTTGGAAACATTATATTTTGCCCCACCACTTTTTCGAGGTGTGTGTCACGTGTTTCAGTGTGGTGCCGCCCTGGATACCTGTTCTTGACAAAGGAAAGTGCTATCAATCTCAAAGCCCCCATAAGTCCTGCAAAACACAAAAACTGCAGCTAAAGGAGAGAGTGCATCAGGTAAAAACTATTTTTATTTCTTTTTATTTTATGGTGGTGGGCCAAAGGTTCAATGGAAAGTGAAGACAATGTGTAAGTCAGCAGCTGGCCAACATTGGATTAGCCTGCATGGAAACAAGACCCCTTTGAATATAAGGGGGCATTTTGCATTTCGGTCCTGGCATCAGGTTGTGGAAAGAACCTCTCCCTTCAGACACAGACCGAAGACCCCTTCCTTTACTCAATGCATATACATGAAGACTAATCTAACTCTGGAAATGTCTTGCACTTATGCCAAGTCTTATTTCTGTGTTTTGTATTTTTCTATTTTTCAGCACAGGCTTTTGCTTCTGATAGTGTTTTAGTTCAAGGACTCTTTACCTGTAGTAACCTGTAGTAGCTAGACAGACAAGTTTCTTTGGCTAAGAGCGTCTGCTAAATGCCATGAATCAAAATGTATAAACAGCTATATAGGATTATATTCACTGTCATGAAAGCTCTAAGTAGGTGCTGCATAAGTTTATGAATGGTGACCTTCAGTAAAGTATTTTTGCTTCCATCAATACGACACAGACGTTACTCATATCTGTTTATCCCTCTTTTATTCATAATTCAGCTCTTCAGTTGGCAACGTTTTTAAACATATTTGTCACAGCTTGCTGCGATACCTTCATAATAATCTTATATAGTCAGTATAACATATACATTTAAGTTAACATTAGAGGATGCCAGTGGGTGACCATTATTCTTTTTGTGATTCCAGTTGTACCACCTGCATTCTGTCTAACTTTCTATCCATCCATCTTTATCTTTTCTCACTAAGAATGGCCCATTCATTTCATTTACAAAACTCTGCCCTAGGAAACTGATGTGCACTGACTTTTGACAGCTCAAAGACGAACCTCAGACTTCTTGTCCATGTCCTCTCTCTCCCTGTTCTAGTGCACACCCTGTTATTTGTAAGCTCATCTAAGCTCATATATGTATTTTCAGCCCAAGTAAACCAACCTGCTTTGTCCTATCTTGCCCAGTGCTGGCTGTCCAGTAGAGCAAGAGTGCCACCAAGTGGCTGCATCTGATTTGACACAGGGAATTGTGGGAACTTCCCCAAACCAAAAACCAGATACAAACCTGCCAAAACCAAAATGGACTGTAACTGCTGCACTGCAGTTGACTTCAAAAAAGACCAGTGACACTTTTCTCCACCCTTTTTTAATGCCAGGTCCCTTCTCTTCCCCCATAAACCTCTCTGTCGTTTTGAGGTTTTGACCCTGTTTCTCCACATTGTCTTCCATTCTATTGATTTTAAGACTTTACCAGTGAGTATCCAGCCTCCTGCAGTGTAACTACACTTCCACAAATGAACATTTCTGACTGGTTTTTCATTCAGATGTATGGTATCAACAAAAAATAATAATTAATATAGAAGCTGCACATCAAAGGTCATCAGTTCTGATGTGGAAGGGCCAGTGTCCAGCATAGTTTGGCGAGTAAATTAACTTGAGGGAAGAAGCCGCCAGGATGAAATGTCTCCATGACTTCTGTTTCTTTTCATCATTACACATTACACACTCAATGACTATAGGGTCAGTAAGTTGTTGTTAGAGGTTAACAGTGTTACTGGATTTTTATAGTCTCATCAAACAAGGCCCAGGAGCTCCCCTTTAAAATACCTTTTTTTTTTTTAATTATTTTTTTTATTGATTTTCTTTGGAAAGTGCCAAAGCTGCTGACTGTAGGATGCTCAGTGCTGGTTGACATGGCCAGAAAAGCAAGAAGGTTCCCTCCAGCCATGCATTTCCCATACAAGGTATAAACTGCTAGTGACCCAATCGACCCTGCTGTGCACATGATGTCCACACCGTCACAACATATTTACAAGTCCCTTCTGCTGCAAGTCTGGTGCTTTCTATAAGCCAGTAGAGGGATGCTAAAATATTATTGAAACTACTACTACTACCACCTAATAATAATAATAATAATAATAATAATAATAGTAAAAGGATTTGTAAAAAATTCTTAGAATACAGTGAAATTATTGCCTCTGTCAATAATTTTTTTTTACCTTTCCTGTATTATTAAGAACAATTTCTAATAAAAAATAGTTTTAGCTAACGTTCTGTGTTTTGCCGGGCGCATGTGGGCTTTCAGGCCACTAGCACTTTCATTTGACATTGAAAGGTATGCCGAGGTGGAACTCCACCTCCACAATTCAAATTCTACTTTCTCTAAATTGCACTTTCTGTAAAAAAGGTTTGGCAGCCGGACAAGATGACCGTTTTTTTTTGTTCTGTGCCATAAAAACTAATTTGACTGCTGTTCCAGCTGTACCTAGATTTATGCACCATCTCATGCATCACATGGATAAACTTTACGATAAATGGGCACTGTTCTTAAGTTTAAAGGAATAGAGGGGTCTCTGCTCAACCACACCTAGTAAACCTAGTAGTGACTCCCACTCCCATTTTCTAGGAAAGGCATTGAAGACCCCTACTTTATATTATGTGAAGGACTTCATAGTTTCTTCATGTTTGCATGCCTTATTTACATCAGTGGTTCCTGAAAGAGCTATCAGTTCAAAGGTTATTTAGTCCCTAACAAACCTAATCCAGCTAATCAGCTCATTAACAGTCCATTACTGAGTTCAAATGAGTCTAGTTCAAATCAGGCCTCCAGGGCTGAGAAACGTCAGGCAAAGTGGTTTTAGAATTGTTTTGCTTTTTGCCACCTTTGTAAGTATATGGCTTCTCCAGTCTTCCTTGACCTGCAAAGTGTGGATGGAGCTATGTCCTCTTTTTCTCTTTTCAAAATTAGGATATAGAGCATTCAGGCATCAGAAGAAAAAAACAGTTCCTCCAAACTAGAACATTGTACTGATGATCCTATGCTGGACAGAGTTAATATCACGCTGTAGAATTGGGGGCACTTCCCAAAGTGCTTCTGGAACATGCAACCCTAATAATTAGAACGGGGCAGTGCAGGCTTCACAGGCTTTCTGAACGTTGTCTCTGTACCCACCCTAACCAGTTGGAGGTCTTGAATTTCTGCCTCAGCCAAGGCTGGAGCGAGCACAGACAGAAAAGTCAGTGGAGTTCAGGCAGCAACAGGACTAAAAATAACACTTAGCCAGGGTGTTTCAAGGGATCTGGACAAAATACAGCTGTCTATTTATTTCAGAAAATTATTTCTTTAGGAAAAAATAACCCCAAAAGCCTCTGTGTGAGTTCATGCTGTGTGCCCTGTGTTACCAGCCTGTGCTTTATAATTTGCTGGTCTGATTCGGCCTTGAGCTGTTCCACAATTACATCGCAGCAGTCTCCCTTCATGCTTCTCCATTTGGCAGCGGGAGGTTATGTGATGCTGTGGCAACCATTAAGTGGAAGGTTTATTTGCTTTCTCCTGGATAGGGATGTTTCTGTAGTGCTGCGTCTCTCTCTCGGTGGCCACTGTTTGTTGCGGTGTGTTTGTGTGTGCTCTGGAGACGAAGTGATTATATGATAACACTGAAGTCACTCTCTTGTAATTATGCACAGGCCCTGAATAGTCTAGGCTGGTTGTTTGATTTACTCCACAGCGGAACATGTTACTAGTGTTTCTCATGGGTTTCTGATTCGACTCATATCTGGCACTATTTGCCTGCATGCTGCGTCTGGCAGTATTTGCATAAGGATTGTATTAAGCAAGCAAATGGTGATAACGAACAACACAATTAGTGATTCTCCAATTCCCCCTGGAAACATAGACATAATGTGTACAAAACAATAGCTGTTGCTGTTATCAGGATTGGGATGTAATGGAATACAATTATCTGTATTCATTTACATTTTTAAACTTTTAGAAGTATACTTTTAGAATATATACCCACTCAATGTTTTTTTAAATATATACACCATCAATGCTTGTTTTTGAACTGTTTTAACTGTATGACCTGTAAATACACACTCTAAAGAAGAATTTAATAAACATCTTACAAACACCAAATATTAAAAATAACACTCAGAATCTCAGCAGACTGATACATCAATCAGTGTGTTTACAAACACTAGACACTTGGTGTCCAACTTTATTGCTGCATTATCGCCATCAGACAATACTACCCCCCTAAAGGTAGGGTGGGCCAATGAGTGGGGTGCTGCAATTTCTGATGATATGTGAAAGGAAAGTTTGTCCAGTATTCATCGTTGCTCAGTGAACTCCAGGTATAGACTCATACAGTATTACACAGGTTCTACTTTTCTAAAACCAAACTGAACAAAGTCTACTTCTCTGTCTCTCCTCTGTGTGATCAGGGTCAAACCTCTGAAGGTTCCCTGTCTCACTTAATCTGGTTCTGCCCTGTGTTGCATGGCTATTGGGTTTCTATCTTCCATTGGTTCTCTAAAGCAGTCAATGTGGACATTGTCCCGGATTTCAAACTTGCTATCTTTGGTTATTTTGACAGTTCTGTTTCTTTTTCAGTTGCACAGCAGCAAGTTTTACTGGCAGGTATGGTTGCAGCTAAAAAGTCATACTTTTATCCTGGAAATCCCCAGTGGCACCATGTTTTAAGAGGCGGTTAAAAGAGATGTTATTCATTATACAAATGGATCGGTTACATTGCAATGACGCCAAATCATATAAACGCTTCCAGAATGTTTGGGGAGTGGTTTTGAATAATCTGGAGGGGTCCTAGTCTGATACCAGTCCCAGTTTGATCTTGGATATATTCCAGTTTGATCTATTGCCATTTATTCTTTGTAATGCTTGACAGCCTGCATTTTATTTTTATTTATTTATTTTTTGTATTATTATTTTCCCTTCTTCTTTTTCTTCTTTTTTTCTTTCCCTTTTTTGTTCTAGATACTTTGGTGCTAGTTACTATTTCTGATTGCTTATTGACATTATTAGCATGGGTTGTGTTTTTCTGTGATACCTTATAAATAAAGTATATAAAAAAAGAATAGCACCTAGAAATCTGATTATGAAATCAATTACAGCTCAACTAACTATGTAACTAACTACTTGACAGCATTTCACGTTAATAAGCAGGTGCAATATGATAAAATCTGATTTTCTGCCGTTTCGGATTATCAAGTGCATAAAAACACACTCAGTGTAATGAGTCAGTTATTAATCTGTTACTGAGCTCTGCTAAAGCCAGAGTAGACTGATAAATCAATGTGATTAGTTATTAATCTCAGTGTTACTGAACTCTGCTAAAACAGAATTAGCATGTAATATAATAAATCGTTTGCTTAGTTGATGAGGAAGCAGTGCTATATGGGAGCAAGTGAACTAAGGCAGGTGATGGAAGGTAAAATAATGTTGTAATTAAGTTAATTTCACTGAGTGAACAGAAACATAGTAACAGAATTACACGAAGAAAACTGTGAACCAGTAACAGCAGCATATGCATATAATATAAATTGCTATAGACTTTTCTCCCCCTACTATACCTCATCTGTATTATAAATGTACATGTTATGCTAAACATATTTAACACATATTTAAGTGTGTTCCGTATTCAGGCATCACCACAAGTATTCTACCCAACACTGATTATTATACAATCCACACTTACATACCTAACCCACCAGACATCATCTATATGCCTAACAGGAAAAGAATAATTATAGAACAAGACTGTATCTGTGCCAAATATGCTTTCTATAGCAACCGTTGCTTATAATTCTCCTAAAAGTATATCTGCCCACATCCTTTACGTGAATAAACAGGATGGGAGCAATTACAGTCCTTTTTACAGTCCTTTTTCATGCTACAGGTGAGTGGAAGCCAAGTACAGTCGTTCTTTTTTATGCTTCGCATAAAATCCACAGAAGTGTAGTAGAGTGTGGGTGACCCCTAGTGGAGAAGGCTGAATACCTTTTTTAAGGGATCTATCAAACTAGACATAAAAAAAACCAAACAGCAACACCTCTTTTGCCGTATTGGAGAAATGTTTGTGTTTGTAACATTAATATTTGTCTCAATTCTGCCCATAATGGTTTGGAAAGCTGTATACCTACATACAGCACTGTGCATAACTCAGGGACAACATTTCATTAAAGTTCCATTTCAAATGCCCATTTTTGAGGACATTAGATATAAATTAATCAGCAAAGAGCAGTTTAATAACAAAACTGGACTTCAAAAAAGTTTTTGACACTTTTAAGAAAATGGGATTTTCTAACATGTAGACCACCCATCTATCACCAGCAGATAAACAGTACTTACAGATCTTAAAGATTTCACCTCTAAGAGAGAACCAAGAGAAAATCAAGTTCAACTCTTGTGTTTCTACTTGCTAAGGGTCTGAAAGGATGTGTATCTGCCAAAAAGCTGTTACTGAGAAAAGGAAATAGACAACTTGCCCAGACATGTGTTTTGGATATTATTATTTATATTGTATATACTGTACTGTTTATTTATCTATTTTTTGTGCGGAGTGCCTTGCTATCCCTTTGCTGCTGTAACATGGTGAATTTCTCCACTGTGGAACTAATAAAGGATTATCTTATCTGATCATCAGAAACAGAAAATGCAGCTCCTAAAACTGAACTATGTGGGTGTAAAAATATCCCTACAGAATGATAGCAAAGAAAATAACATAATAAGTCAACCTCAGATTTGATTTATTAGTCAAGGACCTACTGACATCATTTTAAAGAAATATTACTATTTAGTTTTATCTTTCAGTGTTAATAATCTTGAGAACACATTACAGTGTTGTCTTACAAAGTAATTTTCATCACATAGCAAACAAACAATAATTCAATCATTAAAAAGAAAGGAGCAGTGTTGAACACTTTAATGATACAAAAACAAAACAATAAAAACTGTTTTGACCACGATGATGAGGATCAAGTGCCCTTGAGAAGATGTAAACTCAGTCCTTTAGCACCAGTGGAAAGAGTGACTGAACTCCACATTGCCAATATAATAGTCTGGCAAAAGTATAAAGTAGCAAAGCACGCCGAAAATATAATAATGCATTAACCATACGCATTCCACTCTACTCCTGCAAGCACCACAGGGAAAATCTAAGCCCATTAAGTTCATCCGGTGCTTTAACCAGACATGTTGAGGCTTGAGGATCATCAAAGATCATGAGACTTACCATTAGTCAAACTCGGGTTGGGGTTTTGGTTAAAACTATAAGTGTTAATTCTGTATATGTCACACTGTGAACTATGCTAAAATAAAAAAATTCATTTTTGAATTTATTTCAGTTTTCTGTAATCAAGAATAAATGATAACATAGAATTTGAACTACTTAAATATTTGTAATTGGAAGAAAACTAGCACTAACATTAGGATTAGAAATATTAAAAATATTTGAAGCCTAGAAACAAGGGGGGGAAAAGAGTCCTACACTTTTGCACACTTTTGCTTTAAAATCAGAAACCGTACACCTGATAGACAGAAAAGTGCTACTGTGCAGGATTTATAAGTGGTAGACTACAGAGTAACTACCCTCGTGTAAAACACAGTGACTAGTCCTTATGACTGAAACACTGAAATAAAAAAAAGAAAAAAACACAGCACACAAAAACACACATATAGGAAACTGAAACTGTAGCACCTTTCAAGGTTTGTCCAGCTCTTTGCCAGACAGACAAAGCACCTTAGCTTGAGGAGCTTTTCCCCTTATGGGGGCTAAACAGTGATTTAGTTATGCTGAGGCTACTGTAGTGTATTAGCACCCATGCCCTCCAAATATTCCTGACTGAACGGTTTGTAATGCATATTCCTGGTATTAATCTGATGCCTTGGCCTTTGGTTTGTGTAAAGAAAGATGCCTTTAGTACAAAATATGTTTCAGCCCTTATGGTAAAGGTTGGTAAACAGTTTCTATACCGTTAGGAAACAGATGTTATGTTTGTATACCTTACAGTTTGGGAAGACGAAAAGACAGAAGGAGAAGATGATCAATGGTGATGCTTTTGTTGAAATATTTTTTTCTGTTTTTAGTGTCGACAGGATGAATTTCAAAGGTCATATTTACAGTCGACTGGTTGAGAGACGTGCTGGGGAAGGACTCCGGCTACGACTGGACATCTGAGAGCGAGAAAAAGAAAGAGAGAGAGACCGACAGAGAGAGAGAGAAAGAGAGAGAGAGAGAGAGAGAGAGAGAGAGAGAGAGAGAGAGAGAGAGAGAGAGACCGACAGAGAGAGAGAGAGAGAGAGAGAGAGAGAGAGAGAGAGAGAGAGAGAGAGAGAGGCATAATGAGAGACAGGGGACTATCTACATTATCAGTAATAAACTGGATTATAGTTCTATACGCACCCTCAGACCAGGTAAGCATGTGCATAAGGAATATAAAATAACATTGAAACTAACGCACATCTTTACAAAATGTATTAAATTCTAGCAGTTCAGACAAAAATGTGAACGCATCAATCTCTGGTGGGTCATCAGTCATCACCGAAACTTACGAGGGTGCGAGTGGGGCTTCCTGAGCGAGAGCGGACTGGACTGGAGCTGCGGCTTCTGCTTCTCCACTAAAACACACAGAGCATTAAACTATGGTTAAATTAAATGTTCAGGTGTACAATTACACTCCGTAGCACATCTGTTTTCGTCTATTTGTTCACAATTCAGCATTTGATCCACTTTTAATCACTGGTCGGTTTCTTTTTTTATCAAACATTATTTGGGTGGTGGCACCGCAGTGGCATAACAGGTCACTGCTGGATATATATATATATATATAAAAAGAAGGTCAGTAAAACATGTTTTAAACTATTACATGACAGTCTTGAGGACCTTTATATACATATAGCAACAGCAATACAAATGAAAATGTAGCAAAAGCAACGGCAGATGCAGAAACCTCCCATTTTAGGGTGTATAAGGAATATTAAAACTTTTTTTCAATAGGCATAGCTGGTGTTCATCTTTAAACAAGGCTGATGTTGGTTCTTTTTATGTTGGTTCTGCTTGTGTCTATACCAACAAGTTGCTTATGTGTTATTATGGGGTGCCCCAATATAAAACAGAAAATCAGAGCAGAGCTCATCAAATTATCAAGGAGCTCACCAAAAAAGTGAAAGCCAAACCTTTGGGGTTATGATTGGGTGTGTAAAACCATTTCCAGGCATTTTTCACCCCAACCAAAGTCACATACCTTCTATGTGAACACCAGAGAACAATTTAAAGTGATTCTGTGTGTTCACCCATTTTTAATTAGAAATAAAACATGGTCTGACCAGGCGTGCCCAAACCTTTATACGACTGAACACAGTGAAGAAAACACAGAGCACAGAACTATGAAATAAACATTCAAGGTCTATCTGGACTGCACGATTACAAATCATTGGTCAGCCTAAGTCTACTCCAGTGTGTATGTGTGTGCATACCAGAGCCCCTCTCCTGGTGACAGCCTCTCCCTTCACTATCACACTGTCTCCCTCCATCAGTGCAGGCCACACATGATACACCACCAGCGGAGCCGTGAACTCCGAGTCATAACTCCGCCTGTACCTGAGAGGAAAACAGAAGCAGACAAAATCAGCTTTTGTAAATAATGAATATCAACACTGTCACAACAAACCACATCCTTCCAGTAACTTTGTAAGAGAAGGTAAAAAGTGTAAAGAGCAGCTGCTATGTTCAAGCCTAACACAGTAACATTCAAGATAAATTATGTTTATTTGTAATGTTAGTTTAGGTCAAAAGAAACTGTTAAACTGTGACAGAAGTCGAGTTTAGTTTTTCATGTTGTGTTGTGTTTGTGTCTAATCTGTCTCTTTTTCATCCTGCCTCCAGAGGTCACTATTGCCAAGTTGATAAAACTCTATGGCTGACTTTTCTCACCTGTCCAGCAGTGTTCAATGTTATCTGCAAAGGGCTGGTGTGATTTTATCCCAAACAAGCTAGAGCTCCCCTGATTCCACTTCAGTTCAATCAGTCATCAGAGACTGATCATGTGTTCTCCTGCTTTGTTGGAATGAAAACCAGCAGCCACACTGGTCCTTTGCGGATGTGCTCGGACACCCCTGGACTGTTCTAAGACTAAGTCCAAAACTATGCGCTATTCACAGTGCATTATTTTGGATTCCTGCCACTTTATAGTGCTGTCAAAAAACATTTCCATGTACTCAAGTGGAAAGAGAATACTGATAATGCACTAGTTGTTTGAAATGGATTGTGACTACAGTCTCAGTGACACGCGTGGTGTACAAAATTGTTAACTTGAATCATGAAATCTGTTCCTAAGATCGTGTTCTAGTGCTAATTTTAGAGAATTGTGATCAGAGAAACATTATAAACATAGTTTACAAAGTTTAATGTTCAGTTTACAAAGTCTTATGTGATATTTTACTGTCATTATGATCTGTGTTTGCTTTCTAGTGTCTGGTTTGATCTCAGACTGTCCTATGATTCTGATATATGTGAACTGTGTACACTGGATCTATGGGAAATTTGAATCTTATCTAGAACCTTTGTGTTAATGTTTGCCTACAAAAGAGAATGTAAAAATGTGTATCTTACTTGACGTCACTGTAGAGTTCTCCGTCTGAACTGAAGGCGAGGTCCAGAGGGGGATCCAGTGTCTGCATGGCAAAAGCTATTCTACACATCTCTCTGATAAAACTGCTGATGAGAACAAAGTCTACTTCTGGAGGGAAGGAGATCCTCGGGTTCACATTCATTGAGTTGATCACGTCCTGCAACAAGACAGAGTAAATATGACTTATTTTCATTGCAGTCATCTGCAAAATCAGTTGTCATATTGATAATTGTTATTATTTATTTATGTTATCTTATACTATGTAAATTTAAATACTATAAAATAGAAACCAGATGGTATTTACAGATGATTTTATTCCATATTTTATTTGTCAATATTAAATTTTTTTGGAACACCAAAATGTTACAAAATTCTAAAAACATACTGTACTAATTTTTAGTCATTTTTAGTCAAGTTATCAAATACAATTTTAATTACCACTTTTTTAAATAAAAAGTATTGTGAAAGATATTTTTGAACATTTGCAATGTTTTACAAATCTCTTAATGATAGAATAATCTATAGCTTGATTTATCATTCGCACACTACTATCTAAAAAAATAATACAAAAATCTCCTACAAATAAGTTAAAATCTTTGAAGTTGTAAAGTGATATCACTATAATAGAATCATTTTATACTTGTAGGTGCAAACAATCGGTTAAAAACAGTGATTCCAAACTACTTAACAGTCGTAAATGATATTTGTGTTTTTCATCTGGTTTTTCATCCAAATGAAAACAAGATCCCTAACCATACGGAATTCCCACATGGTGTGCAACAACACTTCTGAAGGTAAAAAATTTATAGTTATTATTTTTACAGATTTTTATGTGTTTTGTTTAAGCCCCTGGTGTATGGGTTGTTCTAAAGTTACTGCTACCCCAACTTACAATGAACAGTACCTACAATAAATGATGCAAATAATAATCAAAAAGTTCCACTATTTATAAGTGATTTTTGCACCAAAGTGATGCAGACAGTCATGAATAATAATAAGTGTAAAAATGAGTTAAATATTGGCCAACATTTGGGTCCTCTTCAAAAATGTCAAATATTGGACATTTCAATTTATGGATAGATTAATAACTGCAACTACATTGATATATGAAGTACTTTATGATAGTGAAGTACTCTAACAGAAACAAAAACTTTACAACAATGTAAAAAGCTTTATGCAAAGTATGCATATTTCATGATTTATTTTATTCTCAATATGTGTTTAAACATTTGCATATGACTGTATATATATATATATATATATATATATATATATATATATATATATATATATATATATATATATATATATATATATGTGCGTGTGTGTGTGTGTTTGTAGAAAACGTACATTAACACTTGTCTGGACGTCATAGAGGTCAAGGTTTCGGACAATGTAATCCACTACTGCATCCTCCAGGCTCTCAGGACCCACATGTGTAGGGGAGAGGGTCTTTCTCACACGCAGCTTAAACTGCCGATAGGCCAGTTTAGCAGCCTGAAACGACTCCTGTAAGATACATAACACAGTTTAGTAAACAGAATAAAAGAAGAAACTACTGGATTTGGAGCACTAATATAAACCACAACATTTATTCAAACAGCAATCAATAAAAAGACTATTGCAATAACAATTATATATTCAGACATTAGATATCTATTTAAAGTCAAGTTTAAAATCATTTACAGGGTGGTTTCTTTTAGGAGGTCTCTGTTCCAAATGCTAACTGCTAAATTTTAACTTTGAATTTGATTTTGTTTTTTTTTAATCTTTTACTGTCTTTTAAGGTGAAGTTGACAAATTAATTTGGGGATTTAAAGACCTCTCTGGTAGAAATGTGTAATTGCACACAGCACCCGAAAGAACAGTTTGTAGCGTGGGCTTTGCTCCAAGTGGATGCATCTGACAGTTGTGTGTGTGTTGAAAGTATCTTCTGAGGATGTGAGTAAATTATCTATTGCATCATCATAGCTTCAGTATAATGTTAATTTTACAACTGAGACCAAACATTGACTTTTTCAGGCCTTTCAAGGTGAGTCAGTGAACACACTGCATTTTACCATATTTATTCCTCCTAAAATAGTAATACTGCTAATTCAGTTGACTTAGTGCTGCTTTAAAAAAGGTGTTCCATGTTTTCATGTCAATAACAAAACACGAAGAGCTTTTATCCCATAGGCAGAGTCTTATTTTATTCACACCCCAGCACTTTTAGAGCACAGTGTGAGACTTTATCTCAGCCTCTCCTGTTCACATGGTGACTAGTTAGGTCCCATTGTTTTGAAGTAAATGTGTGATGTTATGTTTTATTTTGTACACCTGTTCAAAGTGTTTGCTAGTCATGTACTAGCCAGTGTTTTAGAGTTGTGTTACTGTTACTGTTACAACTAAATTGCTCATAAAGCCCTAGTAGTTGGTGTAAGAATTCCCACAGAAGTACAAGAAGTACCACAGCGGCGATAAAGATGATCCTCTGCACTGTCTCCAGGTCGTCAATGTAGCGGCGGAGCAGGCTCTGAGCCTCCAGCCTCTCAGTGGCGTATAGGTCAGAGAAGCGAGACACAAGGCGTGCGTGGCGGGAGGAGTTGGTTAGCTGGGCACGAGTGGGAGACTCACTCCTCACAGGGCTGCTGGTGCGACTTCTCCGTGGCGGGAGAGGACTGGGGGAACGACTTCTCACCAGCCTAAGGAGACAAAGAGATCATCAACTACTGTCCTGCAGAGTTTAGTCATCTGAGCTGAGATGTTGTTTAAAGTATTGGGACCAGCTGTGTTAGATTAGATGAGCAGTTTTAGAAAACAGCAAGTTTACAACGTTTTACTCTCATGCCAAATGTAGTCAATCAGCCAAGACATCTGCGTCTAGACTGTTTTTCCTTCTCTTTCTTTTGAGACTAATGTTGTTGTCCAGTACTGGGCAACTGTACCTCACAAATCAGTACTGTATAAACTGCATGTCTAAAACCTGACATACTGGCCTAAAACTGCAGTGAAATATGTGGTATCTTAAAAAAAACTACAACAGAAGAAAAATCAAAACAGAGATATTAGAGGACAAGGCAAAGCAGAGTTTTGCATTTGTCTCCTGCAGCTCGGATATCTCCGGAGCAAAAAAAACCTTTAACCTTAAGATACTGACGTTGTTGTTTATCTGCAACCAAACTAAACTTCTCCCGATGATGCTGGGATTGGCCCCAGCCCCCCTGTGACCCCAACTAGCAGGATAAAGTGGCAGATAATGGATGGATGGAACCATAAAGTGTCCTAAGCCATTAAAGATAAACATTTAAGCAATACAGTTGTCCTCTGTGCTGCCATGTAACAGGTAACAATATGTTGCACAGTGTCAGACACAATGTAAGTAAAATTTTAGATCAACTCAGCAGAGTTTGTGATGATTTGGGCATGCTCATTGTGTAAGACTAACTGGTGGGGTATCGCCTCCATCACTTGTTAGCTACATTTCTGCTCCACTGCAAAAGTCAACTTTAGGCACCAACATGTCTGGACTGAATAAGCACATGCGGGGTAAGCTGTTTTCCAAGCTGTTCCTTGGAACACAACTTAGAACTTTACACAAAAACAGAAATGGGCAAATGTGTGTGCGTGTGTGTGTGCGTGTGTGTGTGCGTGTGTGTGTGTGTGTGTGTGTGTGTGTGTGTAACTAACCTTTCCTGTAGCATGGTTTTCTCTGCTGTGAGAAAGGTGACCTCATCTCTCAGTAACCTGACCTGCCTCTCATAGTCCTCCAGGACATCCAGCTTCCTCTTGTACACGTCCATCTGCTCATAAGCTGCCCGCAACCTGCCAATACACATTACTTTAAACATGCATGTCAGCTCCAGCAATGTCAAGCCTGGAAACTGCCCTGAGATTTCAAAGATGTTTTTGTTTATATTAAAAAACATAAGAAAGGAAGGATGGATGTTTTCTTTTAATGTCAAAAAAGCATGTATTAATTATCAAAGAAACATTAAAATCTTGTTCCATTTATTTACATAAATTAAGGAATAAATTAAGATGCCCTCACCTGTAAAGTTGCCATTCAGCAGATACTTGTTTCTTATTGGACAGCAATGATATGCACAGACATCTCTTTGAGTAGAATGTGATTTGTAATTTTTATATATATTTTTATAAAACAATTTTGTCTAAAATCTCATCCCAGGATGCCCCCCACCCTGTGTTTGCGTCTCCCGCAGTCAGTCACAGACAAGCTGAAATGATTTGAGGTAACAACAGACTTCCTGTGAATGTTGATTGTGATAAATATTAGCATGACGTGCTAGTCTAGCATACCAGTAGTCTGACTCATCAATTAACCTAGGGTTATTAACAATTCTCAATAACAATAACAATATTATGAAACCAACAATAGAGCATTGAGCGTAAAAGCTTTTAATTTAAATGAGATTCTTCACATCTATCAGCCTCTACAGCACAGTTCACAGCGTGACCAGTGTATCTGTTTTTATTCTCAGATCTGCAAAAGGCATGGAACTCACTCTGATTTAAGGTGCAGTATCTCATCTTCTGTGGCAAGAAGAGTAGTGGCTGATTTGTTTTTGGTGGAGTCCAGTTCAATCTTAGCATCAACTAACCTAAAAACACATCAACAGCAAAAGCTTAGAAAACATTCTTGTATATGTGTGATGCACAGAGGTGGAGCATCTGGTGATGTTTTTCGTATAGTGGTGCTGATAAGTAAAGAAACTGCTGAGATAACAACTATCTGAAACATAAATAATACTTTACTAAAAATAAAATGTTTGGAAAGCTCTCTCGAAAATAAACATCACACGGTTTGACATCTTATTTACAAACACAATAAATTTTATACATCTTTAAAGGAGATCTATTATGGTTTTCCAGTCGTTCTCTTTCCTCTGGTGTGTTATGTGTTTTTTTATTGTGCAGGTAAACAGTCTGCAGAGGCGTAAAGCTCAAAGTACATGCCAGAGAAAGAAATCCTCTTCCGCAGAAACGACTTTTCTCAGCTGCCTGAAACACCTTGTTGAAATTCCAGCCCTTTTCTCAGTTATAAAGTCTGGCAATGTCATCTCGTAACACAATGCTTATTGCCTGACTGTAGGGGCGGAACTTGTAGCAGGATGCCGCTCTGGCAGTCGACCAATCAGAACAGAGTGGGCGAACTAGCCAGTTAGAGCACAACAGGCTCATTAAGAGGCGGGGCTTAAACATAGACGCTCTAACAGAGCATCACAGATGTACAGTATGAGAAAAATACTGTGTTTGGGAAAACTAAAGCAGGTAAATCTATTCTAGAAAACCGCAAATATGCTTTTCGGGACCACTGTAATACAGTCTAACACTGACCATTATTTCTTGGTCACCACAGATAGATGAAGTGTGCTTCTGTGTGCTTTGTTAACCAAACTTGTACTGACTCCTGTTTGACAGAGTCCAGCTGTATACGTGTGGAGCACAACTGGTCTTCCATCTTCTGCATATCACTCTCATGAGAAAATGACAGCTCTCTGATCTTCCGCTCCTTCTCCACATTGTCCTAAACAACACACCAACACAACAAAACCATGAATTTATTCAGCTGTTAATATCAGTATCAATTTACAGTCAGTAGCACTTTTTTTTTAAATACACTGAATATAAAATGTTTCTATAAACAGACTAAAAAGTAATATAATGCAAACTATATAAGCAATATATAAGCAATAAAAAGTAATAATAAGTGGATGTTTTAGTTAAAATTTCTATGATAATTCATAAAGGGTACAACAAAATCGATTCTGGATATAAAAGAAGTGAACTGGCCTGAATGAGGTTAAGACTGGTGTCTGGGGAGACAGAGGAAGATGCCATAGTGAAGCAGGTACCAAGCCATGGCAACAGGCGAGATTTAAGGGTGTCCACTCCTGCATAGTGACCACCTGGGGCAGAGGGACAGCCAAAACACAACATAGTCTGTAGATCATTACAATAGTCGCACTAAAGGAGAGCAAGAGCAGGAAAAAAGAAAGCACATTTACATTTTAAATACATTTAAAGCCTAAATAGGAGGAGAAATAGAGGCAGAGACATGAGAAAGAGAAAATAAATGTAGGTAAAAGGGGCAGAAGTCGTAGGGAAAGTGGGTGGAGACAAATAGCCTACTGTGGTGGCAGAAAGAATATGTTACATGTGGATTTTTACCTTCTTGTGCAGTGAGGTTGAGAATAGTGAATAGCTGCCCTTGGATCTTAGAGGTGAGCTCCACCAACTCACAGCAGCGGTTCAGGTTCTGGTCACATGAGATGACCTGCAGTCACATGAGATCACCAATATGATCCAGAGTCAATCTGAGATGTTTTCCACCTTTCAGTCGTTTGGGTTTGTAAGAGGCTAAGAAGCTGAAAGCTAAGAAAAAGTGGGGTGAAATTTTCTTTTTATTTTTCTTTTACTAACTGTCACCAAAGTGCACTTACTTTTAACTAGACACATTAAAGGAGAATTTATTTAGCTCTTTTCTGTTTTTCTCTTTCCCTTAGTGTGTTAGCTTTTGTGCATGTAAGTGATCTGTAAAGTTCCAAAGCTGAAAGTACATACTAGAGGGAGAAACTGTCTCCCACACAAACCACATTTTTCAGCTGCCTCAAACGCCTCATTTGAAAATCCAGCCTTTTCTCTGTTACAAGGTGATGTCACAACAGTGGTGCACAGAGACGTAAAACAGTACAAACTCACCACTCTAGCAGTGCACTAATCAGAACAGAGTGAGCGAGCTGACCAATCATAGCTCAAACACATACACATATTTTTAGTTTAACCATTTTAGTTTACCCACCCTACATTTCAGAAGGTAAATGCAGATGTACAGTGTGAGATTGTGCTTGGGGAAACTGGAGACATGCAAATTTGTTTTAGTAGACTCCAAACATACAATTATGAACATTGAAAATGTCCCCTTTTATAACCATTTGATGTACAAGCTAAGCAAACATCTTCTAATGCACAACATGGTCCAAACTTGACCTGTATTAATCTCCTGTTATATGTATTGCTAAGTATCTGTTTGCCACACTTTTGAAATCAGTTTAATTCTGGTTATCTTAAATCATTATTTTAATTCTTATTTATTTACTTAATGAACAAAAAAGTTTTTGTAAATATGTTGACTGCAAAAAAAGTCAATAGTTCCTATCAAATTCCATAGTGAGCACATAAAGGTCACTTTTGACCCATGTTGTACGTTAGAAGGGTAGTCATATAAAAAGAATTTAAAAGGTTGAAAAAATAAATAAAACTGAAATCAGGATTTGTGATAATCAAAGAGTAGTAAATTGAGCATTACACAGAAGCTTGAATGATGAAACTAATGTATTGCAAAGATATAGAAAATAAAATCTCAGCCGGGTCACTTTCGACCCAGGTTGTGCATCAGAGGGTTAAAACCAAACCACTGCATCTACTTGTGTTTGATTTAGACAATCGACATTGATCATCACTACAATGCCAGACAGCTGTAGCATGCACTATTATGATTTACATTTGATGTATAAGTATTGTCATGGAAACAGTTTACAGTTGAACAGGTTAAGGGCTGACATCAAACAGGACCTCAAACTTTTGGGCCTGTCCTGCTTTCGTTGTTTGAATTGACTCCCCAAAAAGGGGTTTTAATAGACAGCCCCACACAAGTAGGGAGAAGTACCACTGCATTGTGGACACCCACTGAAAACGTTCCAGTATGAGTCAAGAGTCTGGATTATCCTAATGAGCTGCTACAGGAGTTGTGTTCTCCGTCCATAACCTGTTGCAGGTCGCTACACTGTGGTCACCTGGCTGGCTGGTGTAAACTGTTGGGGACTGTGGACTCAGCAGGCAGTGCTTTACTGCTGACTCGCTTAGGCTCCAGCACTGGGCCAGTCGGGCGCGAGCACGAGCACGTCCAGTCTCGCGTCACAAGGAAGCTCGGGAATGGCTCCACCGTTCCCCTGGCAACTGGCGTCCATAGTAACCAAACTTTGCCGCGAATCATTGCAGCGAAAACAAACATTCCATTGAAAACTGTGAGCATTCAGAGCAGCACAGTTTACACAGCATCCACCTGCTGGAGCCACAGTCCCTCACTCTGTACGACCCATAACAGCTTTATTCACTACTGCTCACTTATCTGCCTAGTCGATTAATTTATTTACTATAAATACACAACCTAAACCGGATCCTCGGCAATGAAGGAAGCAGTCCACAAAGCACAATCTCTCAGTTCATTTAGGAGAAAAAGTCCCTCCAGTCGTGTCTGCTAATAGAAATCAACTTTAAACCCCTCTGTACAGTAGACTAACCAGCTCACACGTGGTGAACTAGCCCAGCTACTCCGCTTCTGCAGCTCGGGGGGCTCCAGTGAGTGCGGGAGGCCAAAGATGTCGAGTAGTCGTGAATTCCGGGGGACTTACATGATAGTCTTTGTACCAGGCTTCCAGTTTTTGCTGCAGAACGCTGTATGATGATGTGTTGACCAGCCTCCGCAACGTGTCAGCCATGTCTGCGGTTAGTCTGCACCCTTAATCCTGCTAGGACGTCCCAGAGCAACCGGGGCACTTAATCTAGCGCGAGTGCGCTCCGTATTTATACCCCTGTATAAACCAGCACACACACACACACACACACACACACACACTTCCTGCCCCTGTGCTGGATGCTACGGACGCGCTTTAGTTGTAGCAACGGCGCTGTTTTTCTTGCTTTCAGGCTCGGAGTGAATGAAGCTCCTGTAACAGTTTCACTCCTCACTGAGAAGCTGAACTCGGGCGCGCGCCCCCTCTCTCTGTGACGCGCGTGAGCCGGCAAGGTGTTTGTGATGTAATGAGATGCTGAAATGTCACGCTGTCATCACACACACACACACACACACACATACACACACACACACCTAGTGTTAGATATCACCGGAGTTTATTTACGCAGACTCAGTGGCGGGTATTGAGGTTAATTAGCTTCATTTGTCATATAAATGCACAAAATCCACAAATGCACACAACCCATCAATTATTATTTTGTGAAATTTTAAGTTTTCTTTTGGTTTGGTAATATCTGAGATTGCCTGAGCATACATTTGAAGATTTTATTTTAAATAAGTGACCTTTTCACTTAAATGATTACATTCATTTCACCCCTGATCACATGGGACTCATGTTTTTAACAAAACAAGTGATACACCCTCTGTATAAATGATACATTAAACACAATGAAATTATTACTCCTGTATGTTTATTCAGGGTAAAACAATGCCATTTTTAGCACTTTAGACATATCAGAACAAGAATTAGATTTGTAGATTTTTGCATTGCATGCAGAATTTAGGGTTAAATCTAAGAACTTAAAATGTAGAATTAATTTCAGTGCATATTTACAACTTTATACATCGTTACTGTCCAAAGAAAAACATGTATCCAATATAATAACTGTAATGAATTCAATGTAAGTCAATGAAACCAAAATGTTTCAAGCTATTTTAGAGAATTTCTATTGGTCCAGTCATGCTAAACTTTTCACACAATATAAACAATGTTGTCACAAAGCACTTTTACAGGAGTTTGAAAACATAAAGCCACAAGATGAATCCTCTTGTGAGCAAGCCAGAGGCAATGGTGGCAACAAAATACTCTCAATGGGAGATCCATCCTAGATAGATGTACTTAAGTACAGTCACCTCTGTCATGGCCCCACAGAGGTATTATTTGGGTGGTAAATCGTTCTCAGAACTGCAGTAACAATGATGTGTTAGTGTGTGTTGCGTTGGTACAAATGGATAAGACACAGCAGGGCTGCTGGAGTTTAGAAAATACACAGTAAGTAGGGTAAGTGGAGCTGATAAATTGGACAGTGTGCGAACATACAATCTCAGTGAGTGTATATACACAGGTGGCAGCAGTGCAGTGCATAAAATCATGAAGATACATGTCAGCAGAAGGTAATATTCAGATCAACCTCTGAATGTAGAAAAAATGTCATTAATTTTTAGTGTGGTTGTTTGATGTTGTTCCAGACAGGCTAGTATTTCTATAATTGCTGATCTCCAACTGATCTAACTGCTAATTGTGATTTGCATGCACAGCATACTGTAGTGTTTACTCAGTATGGTGCAATAAGGAAAAACATCCAGTTAGTGATAGAGGTCAGCAGAGAATGGTCAGACTAGTTTGAGCTCACGGACAAGCTGGTAACTCAGATAACCCCTCTGTACAATTATGCTGAGCAGAAAAGCATCTTGGAATGCACAACACATCAAACCTTGAGGGGGATAGGCTACAACAGCAGAAGACCACTTTGGGTCCCACTTCTGTCTGCCAAGAACAGAAAATTAAGGCTTATCAATCCTTGACAGTTGAATAAAGGAAAAAAAAATGAATTTTTGCTGCACACAGATAGGGTAGGGTCAGAATTTGGCACCTACATCATGAATCCATGGACTCAACCTGCCTTGTGTCACCAGGCCAGGCTGGTGGAGGAGGTGTAAGGGTGTGGGGGATGTTTTTCTTGAATACCAATCAATTGTCTTGAATTCCACAACTAATCACGAATTTTGTCAGTCACCTTTGCTGTTTTTCAGCGGTCTTTTTAAGTCATCGGATCTGAATTTAATAGAACACCTTTGATGGAAACTCAAGCATAAAAGTGCTCGTGAAAAATCAGCAAGCATGTCAACATGGACCATATAAAGTTTCCAACACCTTGTGGAATCTGTGCCTTAAAGAACTGAGGCTGTTTTGGGAGGTCCAAACCAGTTTTAATATAGTGTTCAAGTACTCATGTGCTCATTTATATATATATTTATATATATATATATATATATATATATATATATATATATATATATATATATATATATGTATATATATATATATATATATATATATATATATATATATATATATATATATATATATATATATATATATATATGTGTGTGTGTGTGTGTGTGTGTGTGTGTGTGTGTGTTTGGGTAAAAAAACGGGGTAAAACAGTGTGTGCAGGACCCTCCGGGATGAATGCCTGTGCTTAATTTGGGCTCCCCTATTTTGGGCGGCTGAATTATAACTATAGGCTTCCTAAGGCAGGGACCAAACCATCTGGGATATGAGGGGATACCTAGATATGTAGGAATATCTTCTGCGCTGTCGTTACAGTGGTTAATAGTTTTACACTGCTCTGTGTAATCCTCGGTGTGTGAGTGTGTGTGCTGCATTAATGTGATATCTGTATGTGTGTGTGTGTGTGTGTGTGTGTGTGTGTGTGTGTGTGAGAGAGAGAGATAGAGTGGTAGAGTCCTGTGAGCGCTCAGCGCTGCTCTCTGAACGCAGCACAGGGAGGGAGGGTCAACATGGCGTCCGAGCAGGTCTGTTTTCAAATCCAGATCCTTCACTGCATTAAATATCTTCTTTTAAACACGAAGGTTTTCGATAGAAACGTTTCTGTCGTTTACCGGATTTGTTTGAGAATATTAATGTTCAGTGAAAGTGTCGTCTTTGTTGGATGTGTGGTTTTATGCGCGGTTCGTGTTCAGACCGTTTATGGAAAAAATGACTTAATGAGAAACTGTTTCGGCTCTGTTGTCGTTCAGCTTCTGCCACTGTTTCAGTAGATAACTTTGTTAAGTATAAGGGACGAGTGCCATTCCGTCATTTATTTAGGCTACGACTGAAAAAGACAGAAGCGTGTTGTTTATTTTTAGTCCGTTACCCGTGTTGCCCCTTGCTCAGAGACAGACAGACAGACTGGAGTCAAACATTAGGGGGAGAAAGCGCCCCTCTGTGTCTCCTGTAAGAATAAAATATGTTCTCAGGACCAGGACTGAGAGACACACTGACACGTTAAAGCTATTCATGGCGGAGAGGTCCATGCAGGGTGTTGTGGAGCAAAATAGGCCATTTTTAGTGTTATAAAAATCCACTTGTTTGTTTGTCTGTCTTTTACTCTGTTATCAGTGTTCGATAATTTTGAAGACAACACTATATACTTATATAGCACTATATACTTATATAAAAAATCACTATATACTTATATAAAAAAATTATTATTTTGTGAAATTTTAAGTTTTCTTTTGGTTTGGTAATATCTGAGATTGCCTGAGCATACATTTGAAGATTTTATTTTAAATAAGTGACCTTTTCACTTAAATGATTACATTCATTTCACCCCTGATCACATGGGACTCATGTTTTTAACAAAACAAGTGATACACCCTCTGTATAAATGATACATTAAACACAATGAAATTATTACTCCTGTATGTTTATTCAGGGTAAAACAATGCCATTTTTAGCACTTTAGACATATCAGAACAAGAATTAGATTTGTAGATTTTTGCATTGCATGCAGAATTTAGGGTTAAATCTAAGAACTTAAAATGTAGAATTAATTTCAGTGCATATTTACAACTTTATACATCGTTACTGTCCAAAGAAAAACATGTATCCAATATAATAACTGTAATGAATTCAATGTAAGTCAATGAAACCAAAATGTTTCAAGCTATTTTAGAGAATTTCTATTGGTCCAGTCATGCTAAACTTTTCACACAATATAAACAATGTTGTCACAAAGCACTTTTACAGGAGTTTGAAAACATAAAGCCACAAGATGAATCCTCTTGTGAGCAAGCCAGAGGCAATGGTGGCAACAAAATACTCTCAATGGGAGATCCATCCTAGATAGATGTACTTAAGTACAGTCACCTCTGTCATGGCCCCACAGAGGTATTATTTGGGTGGTAAATCGTTCTCAGAACTGCAGTAACAATGATGTGTTAGTGTGTGTTGCGTTGGTACAAATGGATAAGACACAGCAGGGCTGCTGGAGTTTAGAAAATACACAGTAAGTAGGGTAAGTGGAGCTGATAAATTGGACAGTGTGCGAACATACAATCTCAGTGAGTGTATATACACAGGTGGCAGCAGTGCAGTGCATAAAATCATGAAGATACATGTCAGCAGAAGGTAATATTCAGATCAACCTCTGAATGTAGAAAAAATGTCATTAATTTTTAGTGTGGTTGTTTGATGTTGTTCCAGACAGGCTAGTATTTCTATAATTGCTGATCTCCAACTGATCTAACTGCTAATTGTGATTTGCATGCACAGCATACTGTAGTGTTTACTCAGTATGGTGCAATAAGGAAAAACATCCAGTTAGTGATAGAGGTCAGCAGAGAATGGTCAGACTAGTTTGAGCTCACGGACAAGCTGGTAACTCAGATAACCCCTCTGTACAATTATGCTGAGCAGAAAAGCATCTTGGAATGCACAACACATCAAACCTTGAGGGGGATAGGCTACAACAGCAGAAGACCACTTTGGGTCCCACTTCTGTCTGCCAAGAACAGAAAATTAAGGCTTATCAATCCTTGACAGTTGAATAAAGGAAAAAAAATGAATTTTTGCTGCACACAGATAGGGTAGGGTCAGAATTTGGCACCTACATCATGAATCCATGGACTCAACCTGCCTTGTGTCACCAGGCCAGGCTGGTGGAGGAGGTGTAAGGGTGTGGGGGATGTTTTTCTTGAATACCAATCAATTGTCTTGAATTCCACAACTAATCACGAATTTTGTCAGTCACCTTTGCTGTTTTTCAGCGGTCTTTTTAAGTCATCGGATCTGAATTTAATAGAACACCTTTGATGGAAACTCAAGCATAAAAGTGCTCGTGAAAAATCAGCAAGCATGTCAACATGGACCATATAAAGTTTCCAACACCTTGTGGAATCTGTGCCTTAAAGAACTGAGGCTGTTTTGGGAGGTCCAAACCAGTTTTAATATAGTGTTCAAGTACTCATGTGCTCATTTATATATATATTTATATATATATATATATATATATATATATATATATATATATATATATATATATGTATATATATATATATATATATATATATATATATATATATATATATATATATGTATATATATATATATATATATATATATATATATATATATATATATATATATATATATATATATATATATATATATATATATATGTGTGTGTGTGTGTGTGTGTGTGTGTGTGTGTGTGTTTGGGTAAAAAAACGGGGTAAAACAGTGTGTGCAGGACCCTCCGGGATGAATGCCTGTGCTTAATTTGGGCTCCCCTATTTTGGGCGGCTGAATTATAACTATAGGCTTCCTAAGGCAGGGACCAAACCATCTGGGATATGAGGGGATACCTAGATATGTAGGAATATCTTCTGCGCTGTCGTTACAGTGGTTAATAGTTTTACACTGCTCTGTGTAATCCTCGGTGTGTGAGTGTGTGTGCTGCATTAATGTGATATCTGTATGTGTGTGTGTGTGTGTGTGTGTGTGTGTGTGTGTGTGTGAGAGAGAGAGATAGAGTGGTAGAGTCCTGTGAGCGCTCAGCGCTGCTCTCTGAACGCAGCACAGGGAGGGAGGGTCAACATGGCGTCCGAGCAGGTCTGTTTTCAAATCCAGATCCTTCACTGCATTAAATATCTTCTTTTAAACACGAAGGTTTTCGATAGAAACGTTTCTGTCGTTTACCGGATTTGTTTGAGAATATTAATGTTCAGTGAAAGTGTCGTCTTTGTTGGATGTGTGGTTTTATGCGCGGTTCGTGTTCAGACCGTTTATGGAAAAAATGACTTAATGAGAAACTGTTTCGGCTCTGTTGTCGTTCAGCTTCTGCCACTGTTTCAGTAGATAACTTTGTTAAGTATAAGGGACGAGTGCCATTCCGTCATTTATTTAGGCTACGACTGAAAAAGACAGAAGCGTGTTGTTTATTTTTAGTCCGTTACCCGTGTTGCCCCTTGCTCAGAGACAGACAGACAGACTGGAGTCAAACATTAGGGGGAGAAAGCGCCCCTCTGTGTCTCCTGTAAGAATAAAATATGTTCTCAGGACCAGGACTGAGAGACACACTGACACGTTAAAGCTATTCATGGCGGAGAGGTCCATGCAGGGTGTTGTGGAGCAAAATAGGCCATTTTTAGTGTTATAAAAATCCACTTGTTTGTTTGTCTGTCTTTTACTCTGTTATCAGTGTTCGATAATTTTGAAGACAACACTATATACTTATATAGCACTATATACTTATATAAAAAATCACTATATACTTATATAAAAAATCCAAGTTATTATACAGATGACTTAAGACTCCAGGTAGACCCTAAAGCGCTTTATCTGGCAGTAAAATAGTACCGGACTGTAGATTGCTTGGAAAGTATGTAATTTGTCACTTTAACCTATTATTATGAATTATAAACATAATATATTATTGTCCCAATCTAAAATATGTCACTGGTAAATTGGATTCATGGTGTTGCAAAATAATAATAGCAATATTAATAAGTGCAGAATTGTAATAATGTGCTACCTGAAGAGATTTTTTTTAATGATGCACAAATGTCACAATATTAATTGTTTCAGATGGAACAGAAAATAAAGAGCCAGTAGTGGTACAAAAGACATGTTTGGCACAATAATTTTTTTTTTATCAGGCTCCTAAACTAAAATTTCTCAGTCCCTGCAGTTTCAATGCAACACAGTGTTCCGTTTAAATTAATGTTTTGTTACGTTTCGTCGGGCCTGAACAAGCCCCTATCAGTAACGCTACCCGTTCTACTCTCTTTATAATGAAAGATGCAGCTGGTTAGTGTTGAAGAGGTGCTAAGCATAATACATGATGCATTATACCCAGAAAAGCATATTGTTATATGTTATCATAATGACAGCATATATGTAATAATAATTATATTGGTTATTACCAGGGTTTTGATGAGTTTTAATTATGAGTGTTAATTATATCTGACCTGTAGGAAAGCTCGAATGGGCCAACGAAGAGGTCGATGCGGGAGAAGGCCATTGAGAGAAGGACTGCTAATAAAGAACACAACAGTAATTTCAAGGCTGGATATGTCCCCATAGAGGAGGAGAGACTGCACAAGACGGGTCTGAGGGGTCGAAAGGGCAACATTGCTGTGTGCATCATCGTCCTGCTGTTCCTGCTTGCGCTCATTAACCTCATTGTGAGTGGAGCTGCAGTGCATTGACCATGAGAGTGGGATTTTTGATCAGTCAGCCATGGCAAATGCTGTGTTATTGCCCCTAAATGTCACTTGTCTTTTTTAGTAGATGTCCCATAGACTTACCTTAATGTCTACCTTCACACTACATCTTTCTTTTTCTGTATCAGATAACTCTGGTGATCTGGACAGTAATTCGAATAGGTCCCAATGGCTGCGACAGCATGGAGTTCTATGAGAATGGTCTACTGCGCTTTAAGCAGAAGGCTGATATGGGCGTGGTCCACCCACTACACAAGAGCACTGTGGGAGGAAGGAAGGACCAGGACCTTGTCATCACTGGCAACAACAACCCGGTGAGTTTGAAGGAAATATGTTTAGTCCTGGGCTGGTCACTTTTAATTTTGAAAGTGAAAGGACCATGCAGAGGTCCACTGCCCTGTTCAGCAGCTAAGACTTTATCAGAACTTTCACAAACAGTGCTGTTCGGATGTCTGTAACCCGGCTGCTTTCAGAGATGCTAGCTCCACCCATGACATACAAGTATGTATGTTTTATGAAAAAAACAAAGGAGTTTGAATTACTACATAAACATTGTTAAAGTTTTGAAACATTTCATCCACTACCCTGTTCTGTGGTCATTGAATTCTGTCATGAAAACCATGACATAATACATCCACCTAATTAGACTACAGCCAGTTAGCTCACCCATCTCATTGGTATATAAAACCCACACCAGTGTTTTGAGTGGACTTCAAGGGAAAAAAAATTCAATAAAATGCAGATGAGTGCTTTAACTCATCTCTAAGTTATTGATTGGTGCTTCATCTCTCCAGTGAACACAGTTCAACCAACACTGGCCATTGTGCTTGATGTTCCAGAGCATCCCATTTGCTGGCACTGCATCTCTGTGGAGATTATACAAGTTGAGCATGTGAAGTTGCACACCTTAAAGCAGCAAATGTATATATATATATATATATATGTTAAATACAAGGTTAATGGTATTTAATAATGTTAGATTTAT
Organism: Megaleporinus macrocephalus; assembly: GCA_021613375.1. Taxonomy (NCBI): domain Eukaryota; kingdom Metazoa; phylum Chordata; class Actinopteri; order Characiformes; family Anostomidae; genus Megaleporinus; species Megaleporinus macrocephalus. The sequence continues at coordinate 24,211,550 of CM038707.1, read as the reverse complement.
TTTTTCTATGAAGCTAAACTCCATGGCTGCATGTGTGTGTTTGTGTACGTGCGTGTGTGTATGTATGTATGTATGTATGTATTGTATAGGTAGTGTTCCAGCAAGGCAACACTAGGCTCAGCGTTGAGAAAGACAAGACATCTATCACCAGTGATTTAGGCGTTTCATTTACAGACCCACGCACTCAAACTACATTCTTCAGCACAGACTTCGACAACCACGAGTTTCACCTGCCCAAACAGGTCAAGGTTCTCAATGTGAAGAAAGCCTCCACAGAAAGGGTAAGTACCTGCGCAACCTAAACACTCCTGTAAAACATAAACACCACCGTTTTTCTCATAATTAAAAACTCATAACTAATATCATAACTGATGTAAATTAATTTGATATCTATTGTTAACAGATACATATAAACATTAAAAGACAATAAAGTACACATTCTTATTTTTAAAGCTGTACAGTAGGTATGGTGTTGTAACCTTCCGGAAAAGACTCCAACAGCAGCACAAATATTTTAAATGATTGTTTGAAACAATTCATTTGATACAATTCAGTAAACTTTTAAAGTTTAAGAAGACATATCCAAAACTTCCAGAATGTAAGTAAATCCTGAGGCAAGCTTGATAGTTTGCTGCCCACTGAGGTTTGAAAGGCTGCAGTCTCATGTGTTCCAGTAAATCACACAAAAAATAGTAACTGCATTAGGTTTACTTCTAGTTGAACCAAACCAAGTATGAACATGCCCTGAGACAGAAAATAAACCCTGGGTCCAAGCAGACATGTTTTCTGCTTTCTCTATGGAAGAAATGTTGGCTGAACTTTTGTACATGTAGTGTATATTGTGTGCCCATAAGACCAAAGTAAATCTATTAGAAAGAAACCGTGGAGGGTTCTTGTGGCTTTAAGAAAACGTTCCACAGTAAATACTAGACATAAATACAAACGTGATTAACAGAAGTTTTGCTTTCTGTGTCTTTTGTCAAATGAAGGAAGTTTAACACACAAGTTTTCCTGCTTTTACAGATCACTAGCAACGCATCCTCTGACCTCACAATCAAAGGTGACGGCAAGGCCATCATCCGAGGCAATGAGGGTGTCTTCATTATGGGGAAGACTGTAGAGTTCAGGATGGGTGGTGATATCGAACTCAAAGCTGTAAGTATTGTCCCCTGGTTATGGAGAAGCTTCCCAGGACACAGCTTACTGAGTTTCATGGATTTTCATGGATTTTAATTAGACATCTTTGTCTAGGAAACTCTTCTTATAAAGCCACTGCATACAACTATGGGTTATACACTATTGTGTATTGATTTATGTATGAATTCCTTATTCTTACCAGCAGCATGCACTGTAGTCCATCTGTATGTGTTGTAAAACCACACATACTATTGTTACTGTAAAATTACTTACAGTATATTGTGGCATTTTAAATAAAAATATGTATCTCCAAATAGTATCTTTACAGACATTTTTTTATAGCGATAATATACCCCATGTAATGCATGTAGTGCTGTGTATGTACACACATGTACAAATTGGTAGTGGTCCATGTTTAATGTGGTACACACCATGATACAAACAGCACAGCGACTACTTTTCACCCTTTAAATAGGCAGACTGACTGATTACAAGTTTGAAGACACATGTGATGCTAATTACAGTACACACCTTAATTTAACATCCTTATGGTACCATCGTTTTTGTCCAGACCAGTTTTAGTAGTTTGTTTCTTAAAATTATTTTGATGAACCACAATGATTTTCATTTTCAGTAAATGTGTATAATCAGTGTACAGTTATTTCACTGACCATTATGGGTTTTTCTTTCTTTAACAAAAGGGTACCAACAATTGTGTCCACATGTGTATGTAATAAACTATATTAGTTTGTACATTTCTTCATTTATACAATTTACATCTAATTCGAAGAAGATTCTACATTGCTCAATGTTTTCCCTTTTTTGTGCAGGAGAACAGTATTGTCCTGAATGGCTCAGTGATGTTTAGCCCATCCCGTATTCCCAACACCTCTGCAGGGGGTGAACTGTATTTTGATGAAGGGCTGGAGAGGTACAAGTTGTGTATGTGCGCAGATGGGACCCTGTTCAGAGTTCAGGTCAAATACCACAACATGGGCTGCCAAACCTCAGACAACCCCTGTGGAGCAGCACCTCATTGAGAGAAGGAGAATGCCACTGGTAATACACACACACACACACACACACACACACACACACACACACATTCTTCTATAATATAGAGAATGTCTCTACACTTACAGAGATTTGGGCTTTCAAATCTCATCTATTTACTATTGTCCATAATTCAGAAATCTTCTGATTATTCTCATAAATAATTAGGTAGTTCATTGTTTTCTTTCTAAGGTCAAACAGTATAAACTAATTAGATAACCAAGCAAACCATGCATGACTTTTCAAAAATTCTCAAACCTTGCACTAGAAGACAAACTAGGAATCCCTTAGAAATACACTACTATTCAAAAGTTTGGAATCACTTAAACATCACTTTTTAAATGTTTTTGTCTGGTTTCAGATACATATGTAAAGTATTCTGATATTCTAGTCCTGTGCAACATTAAAGAATCTGAATAAATTTTGGGAAGCGGAGAACATTTTAGATGTGATGAATGAAACCATAGATCTAAAAGAACTAAGAAAGATGTATGACATTGAGAATAAAGAATCAGAATTGATGATCAGTTCTAAAATCAGCTGTATAAAAAATCTTGATGTATATAAAATAACAAGCAAATTTTATATGACAAATGATTTCAAACCTTTAAACAATAGTGTATACAAAAGCACTGTGTAGCAGAAACTTACATAGTAATAATGGTCATCCTTCCTGAGTTAATTTAATGTAAGTTAAAATCAAAATAACCAACATGATAATGGATATTAAATAATCATGACAGCCTTAGAGGAGTTACTATCACATAAGCAGCCATACTTGAATACAGCTCCGTCCACAGATGTTATCAAGTTATCAGACCTCATCGCCTTGTGGCGCGTGTTAATCTCAGATACGGTTCTACACTGCCACATACACTCGCACACGTTCATATTACAATTACTCATAACCATAAACCTTATCATACACAAACACTCCTTCTTTTATTATGTAATGATTTGGCCAAAGAGCTCTCTCTGTCTTTTATCATTAAAGCCAACGTCAGTGGGAATTTGTGATGCATTGTCTTGTGAAATGCACTTATCAGGGAGGGTCTTCAGGTGAGCAGAAGTCATACATTTGAAAAAGGATTAGAAAAAAAAGAAAAAAAAAATAATTTTATGATGAATCTTGCTTAATATAGCCAGGGACAAGAGCTTCCTGCCCTTACAGTCCCTACAGACAGAATGTTTTGACTGATCTGTTTTTTGTTTCTTTCTTGTTTAAATGAAGGGTATATGAAGATTTCTGTTGGATGTGTTTATAAGTAACATGGGGCAGTATTATAGCAGTGTTTTAGCCTTTGTGGAGCGACTGACTAAATCAGGTGAAAACAACTCTTTGGTATCATACTTTTAAAGTGAGGTGAACTGTTTTCTGACACACTTTTACTAAGATGCAGTCTACTCACGTCTTTTACAGTGAAAGTTTCACTCTTTCGTGGAGCGAGAATCAAAACTGCACCTGGTCTGACATTCATTTGTAGCAGTGCTTCCCAGCCTGCTCCTCGGAGCAACCTGGTTGGAAGCCACTGCTTTATAGTACATGTTTTACTGAAGTTCTCACAAAGATATATGTAGTCAGGTAGTCTTGGTGACGCATAAATCTGGTGAGAGCAGTTATAAATTTGCGAATGGATAGAATCGGTTTCCTTCTCTTCCAGTCAGATACCACTCTGAAGATTCTCCTGCTTGTGCAGCCTTCCACAGAGCACATCCCTCTAACAGTTTATATGTACAGTTTGCAAGCTTGTTGACTTTCTCAGTTATAAAATGGCTCTTAAACAGCATGAATCCTAAGTTACTTTAAAACATACACATCAGAGGGCTGATTGGATTGCAGTGGCTACATGAATTCAGGCAAAATGATATTTTCTAGAATGTAATGTTGACTGCTGAAAAAAGGTGTGTGTTATTATCACTTGGATCTAAATGTGTACATCATTTCCATGAGTTTAACATGTATTACACCAACGCAGTTATTACCAAAAGTAAGCAGATGTAAAGAAGAATTTAAATAATGTATATTCAATGCCACCAATTTTTCAGATTCAGAACCAATATCAGCTCGTTTTGCAGTCTAAGATGTGTTGACATTATGTGTAGGCAGACTGTAACTGGTGTTGAGAAGGATGTGGTATTCACAGTATTATCTTAAGTCTTTCACAATATGCAAGAAAGAAAGTGTGGAAGCAATTACAGTATTCTGGATTTGATCATAGTATTAAAACATGTTATCACTGCGGAGATGTTTAACATTTTATGCAAATTAAATGTTAAACATGTTTTTGACACCATTTGTTACAAACCTGTGTGCGTCATAGTGACGTCCCTCTTTGCCCTATTTGTTTTCCAGATACTTACAGCTGTTACGTTATTTTTTGTTTGTTACTTGATACATACATGAACTGATGCGTTACATTTTCATTTGATGTGTCCTGCATTAAAAGTGCCCCGATAAATGTAGGTTTTCAGAGTGCCATATGGTTCTCTAAACACTTTAACCATTGTGTGGCAAAACGTGCATGAATGCACTCCAGCTAAAAGAAAGTTATTTTTGTCAGCTGATATGAGCGTGCGTTGTGATTCGAATAATATCTTTTAATAAGATAAAAGTAGAAAATATCTATATTTGAGTTGTTTGAGATTTTGTGCAATATAATGCTTATTCATACATGTGGGTCTCAGTGTTCAAGTGTGGTATTTATTTGAATTATTTGTTTGTTTGTTTTTTTAAACTCCAAACTGTTTAACTGACCATACTGCATTTTGACTAAAAGACAATAACTCTGTCATTATCTTTATGTCAGTGTTTTACCTTCATCTGAAACAAATAAGTTTGTTGGTTTGGTGTTGTACGTGCCGACAGCTAGTTGTGCAGCTCAAATTTCAAATGGAAAAACAATCACTTTTTTCATAATGTTGTATGCATTGAATACAAACAAGTAAATAAATAATAATAAAAAAATAAAATAATTGCTGGATTAATTAAAAAACAAAATGTGTAGCTCTTGTTTGGTGTATGTGTATGTGTGTGTGTGCACCTTAATGCTGCCACCAATTACAACTGTCCTCTCAACAAAAGCTGTTTCCAAAGACCCCACTGACCTCATGTACCCCATTCAAAGATACCCTAACATTTACACAACCACCTATGCTCACACATATTTAGTTGTGACATCCACTGAGAAATATATGAGACACAGCTTGTAAGTCTGTTCACTGAATGTAAATTGTCAAATGGAATAGAAATGTGTAATTGTGTGTCATCAGCATAAGTTCCTAATGATGTCACTTAGAGGTAACATGTTCCACGAGCAAAGCAAAGGCCATAGAACTGACCCTTGTGGTAACCCACAAGAAATATAAAATTTTTGTGATGAATTACTTCTGTTTGTTATACTTTAACCATTCTAAAACTGTGAGGCTGGCCCAGCATTCAAGACTGCCAAACAATACCAAAAGCTGCACTAAGAACTAATAACACCAGAATAGAAGGATTTTGTACATCAGTGCTCAAGCCTGAGGTCATTAACAAAACCAGTAGTGCTGTGAACTGAATAACTCTTACTTAAAGGGCATTTTGACTGGAAATGAAAGGGGACCAGTTTTTCTTTTTTTGTTATGTAGTTTTTATATAAGGTATAAAACCCAAAGTACATGCCAGAGGACGAAACTTTCTCGCACACAAACAAATTTTCCTTAGCCGCCTGAAACGTCTCATTGGAATTCTAACCTTTTCCCTTTACAAGCTGAAATCATCTTGTAACATAGTTCTTACTGCCCGCCTACTGAAAAGCTGTGTGGCACACCCTCACGCAGTCTGCTCCAGTCTAGTTTGCAAAAGTGGTCTGCCAGCAAAATACTGTATACAAAGAGGACCATAACATCAGATTATAATGTTATTATCATTTAATAATAAAAACAGATATATGTTGTTTGGTTTATTTTAAAGTGACTTTAGGTTGTGATTTTGATAACGGCTTCGAGAGAATAGAGAGAGAATAACCTCACAAATAATGCGCAAAGATAGAATATGACTATACTACTATAATTATAAATCATATTTTAGGCAGTGTATTATGTAATGTTATATCCTCCTGAGACCCAGAAAAAAAGTTTGAGAATTTCAGTAATTTCAACATAAAACAAGTCTACTAGATGAAAAAAAACATGTCACCAAGGTTTTTTTTTTTAAACACATTTTAGATTATTTTTTTATGGAATATCCCTTATAGTGGACATCAGGACATTGTTCATGTCATATTTCTTGTTTCCTGTTCTGCATTAGACCAAAAACCCTTCTGCAACATCAGCACCAACTCAATCATAGAAAATAATGTAAATAAAAAAGGAGTAAACAAACATTGTTTACTTTTTTTGATACCATCTCCGTTTTTGGCAGTATAAGAAATATTTCAAATGCACTGTATATAAACAGAAACAGAAACAAATAATAACCCATTCCAAATGTTACCGTTACTTTGATTAAAATGAAAAAATTCTAGGTTTAAACAGTTTTTTAGGCACACTAGCTGAACCTGTGTGAATCACTCCAAACCTCCGAACCAAAGTTTCACAATTTGCACAGGTGGTACCTAACTTCTGTTATGGTCCATTTCATTTTAATGTGCTATTTTTAAGTGAACAATTATGTAACATTTTCTAATAAATTAGGAATAAATTAAATTAGTAATTAATTAAAAAAATAAATTAGTAATGGATTTACATGTTTACAGAGCTTACATGTTGTAAAATTATCTCTGCATCAGTCAAATTCCTGTCACCCGTGAGGCCATTAATTTCATATAAAACCAGATTTCGTAAGTGCCAATGTCCACTACGAAGGACATCAAAAAAAGTATGCTGTTAGGTAGTTAAACATTTGTGCACATCAATAAAAATTGCTTTGAGAACTAGCTACAACAGTTTTATACCTAAAACATATCAATTATAGGCTTTAGAAACATAACAAATGCATAGTACACAAGGCTGTGTTCTCTCCCCGCTGCTCTTCTCACTCTACACAAATGAGTGTACCTCCACAGACCCCTCAGTCAAAATCCTGAAGTTTGCAGATGATTTGACAGTCATTGGTCTCATCCAGGACAGTGACGAGTCTGCCTACAGACGGGTTGTGGAGCATGTGGTCCTCTGGAGCAACCACAACAACCTGGAGCTGAACACAGCCAAGACAGTGGAGATGAGAGTGGACTTCAGGAGAAGCCCTCCAACCCTTCCAGCACTCACCATCCTCAACAGTACTGTAATGGCTGTGGACTCCTACAAGTTCCTGGGTACAATAATCTCCAGGGACTTGAAATGGGACTGCAACATCAGCGCCATCATCAAGAGAGCTCAGCAGAGGCTGTACTTCCTGCGTCAGCTGAGGAAGTTCAACCTGCCCGAGAAGCTGATGGTGCAGTTCTACACCGCCACCATCGAATCTGTCCTCACCGCATCCATCACAGTGTGGGGCAGCTCAGCCACCAAACACCACACCCACAGACTGCAGCGCATCATTAGGTCTGCAGAGAGAACCATCGGTGTGAAGTTACCCTCCCTACCGGACCTGCACACGGCCAGAACCAGGAAGCGGGCAGAGAACATTGTCTGTGATCCGTCACACCCTGGACATCACCTGTTCCAGTATCTTCCCTCAGGTCGGCGTTTCAGTCAGTTGAGGATCAAGACCTCCAGACTTCAGAGAAGCTTCTTCTCCCCACACGCCATCACACTCATGAACAGCTGAACATCACACACTACATTCTGAATACAGTCTACTACATACATCCATATCCATATGTTCTCTCACTCTTCTTCTTGTTCTGCACTTTTTATTTATCTGATAGTCTCAGAACACCCTGTACCATCGTCTCAACCAGTGACTCTTCTGTTCTTTATATTTATATCTATTTAATTCAGTCTGCACTGTTCTTTACTGCTGCACTTAGCACTTTACTTTTAATATACAACTCTGCACATGTTAACACTAGTGTTAAGTTTACAGGTGTGTCTGTGCGTGTATGTCACTGTGTGTGTGTGTGTGTGTGTGTGTGTGTGTGTGTGTGTGTGTAGATTGGATGTGCTACTTCTGTAATGTCAGTCATCGTGCACTGTGAGCTTCTGTTACCAAACACAAATTCCTTGTATGTGTGAGCATACTTGGCAAATAAAGTCCGATTCTGATTCTGATTCTGATCTGATTTGACAACGTATCTCTCTTGCTCCCATAAAATGTGGTTACTGAGAGGCAGCAATGTTTAAAAAGGCAGAACTTCTGTTGTGAATGACACCCCCCAACACATGATACATCAGTGGAAAGGCCAGCATGTCCTCTACATGTTTCGTTTTTTAAATATCTTTTGGATACTCATGTTCCCTCCAGAGGACAAAAATGAATTACCAGGTCTTACAAGAAAATTGCACATGTTATAAATGTTCTAAAATGTAATGTATAATGTTATAAATATAATATTTGTTAATATATACTGTGAATGTATATAATGTATATAAAAAATTGCTGCCCACTGGATTTATTTTATTTTTTGTTCATTTGTTGCATTTAAATATTTCGGTTCATCCAAAATATTTTAATATTAAGTAAAGACAACATGGGTAAACATACATTTCAGCTTTTAAATGATCATTCCAGTTACTGAAGATAAAAAATATGCAAACATAAATCATCCATGTGAAAAAGTATTTGCACTCTAATAACTAGTTTTTACACCACTGTGATGGAGTTATTATCACATAATGTAAACGGCAGCTGTCGTGTTCAAATGAAAGAGAAAAATGAAAATCGCCAAAAATAGAGATACATGTTTTTCATTGGACAGTGACGATATGTATTTAGCTCTCTTTAGAATGTGGCATCATTTGTTGCTTTTTAAGACCTTCTAGCTGCTTCACATTGCCAGAAGTTCTAGTTAAGTGATGTTTAGATTCAGCAGGTCTGACAGTAATCATGTCTGGGTGTGGTAGTGAAACTGAAACTTGTGGTTGATTTAGTTGATTTTGCTAAGATTTTTCATATAGGGCAGATAGGACTAAACAGCATTTCTTTCCTCAAATAAATGTAATAATTATTTAAAAGGAGCATTTTGTATTTGCTTGGGTTATTGTTTTGTCTAATATTAAAAGTGGTTTAATGATCTGAAACCTTTAACAATTAAAGACTGTACTCCATCTGATTTACTGCATACATTGTTTATCCCCTTTTATCCTGTTTTTCATTGGTCACGGCCCCCACAGGACCACCACAGAGCAGGTACTATTAGGGAGGTGAATCATTTCCAGCACAGCAACGACACTGACATGATGGTGGTGTGTTGGTGTGTGTTGTACTGGTATGAGTAGATCAGACACAGCAGTGCTGCTGGAGTGTGGTCACTGCTGGACTCAGAATAGTCCACCAACCAGCAACATCCAGCCAACAGTGTCCTGTGGGTAGTGTCCTTTGATCACTAAGGAATCCTTTGGGGGTCATGATCATCGAAGAACAGGGTGAAAGGGGGATAACAAAGTATCAAAGTATGTAGAGAAACAGACAGACTACAGTCTGTAATTGCAGTACTACAAAGTGCACCTGTATTGTACACTGTATATATACTGGGAAAAACTAATTTTAACATGGTCTGTGTTGCGATGCCTGTTTTCAAGAAAGTGCTGAGGGCGAGGAAAAGTCAGATATTAACTTAGATACGTGAATGATTGTGGAAAGCTATTCACAATTGTGTGTGTGCGTTTGTGTCATCATGTGTGTCTCAGCTGCAGCAATACTGTGCAGACTTTGCTCTTAGGCGAGTTCGAGTCAAAGTCAAACATTTCTTCACTCTTTCCTTGGTGTTTGGATGATGATAGCTGGACAGGTATTGTAGGATTCCCTGTGAACTGACGCCTGTAAAGACTGAGAGGTTAGTAAATAGTCCTTATATTACCTTTGCTGATTATTATTAATATCAAAGAGAGATCTCTGCTTTGAGGTTTGAGGCAAGTTATTAATGAATCATCAGTTTTAGTGATTGTGTACAACTTTCAGTGTTATCATATGTACCATATTTACACTGTGGTGATAACAATGTTTAGTAATAGCGATATACTATATTGTGTCCCATATGTAATCTACTGCAAGGTATTTAGAACGTCAGCCGATTCTTAATAGACCTAAACTGTCATTAAAATGGCTTTACGACAGCAAAACTAAGCACAAATGTAAAATTATTCCAATTGAGTTAGACACATACTTTGTAGAGTAGTTATTTGGCTATATAAATAAATTACCATTCTCAAGTTCCTAAAACATCTCAGATCTTCAGCCATAATCTCCTTTCTATTGCCCTCATCACAATAAATTAGAAATGTGTAGTATTTCTACATTAAAATAAAATTTCAGTTTCCATTGTCTTTACATTGTATAGGGCCTGCTGAGATGTCAGGGTCCGGCTTAGTGCCCTGCCTTGCAGTCCTGCTCCTCCAACCATGGGGGCTACTTGCCACCACTTCAGCCTGTCTAGCCCCCTGCCTGTGCCAAAAGACTCCACTCCTAAATTGTTCCTCATCTGGCCTATCCAAGGCTCCATCGCAGATCCCAGCAACTGCCACGGCCCTGGACCTATCCCATAATGCTCTACAGTCTCTGTTTCCTCTTGGTTCTGGTCGTATCCATTTGAAAGGGCTTCTGCATTTACGGGTGGGAGATAATGCACTGGAGACTCTGTCACTGTGTTTTGGAAAAGGTGTGATGGGCACTAAGACCCTAACAGGAAGGGAAGAGCGCTGTGTGGCATGGGCACCTGATCTTCAGATGCTGTCTGCTGAGAGAAACCAGCTAAAACGAATACCAGGAGGTCAGAACGTCACTCATTCACTCACGCACATACAAATACTGTTTAGGGCACATTTCTAGCTGATATGCACAAAAATATATAAAAAACAAAGTCCAGAATAGCATAAGAGTGAAATTAATTCACGTTGATGGCCACAGGACAAAATACCAGTGTGCAAAATACAACTAATCCTATAGGCCAGTTTTGGACTGGCAACAACAATGCAAGCTATTTAAATAATGATACATAGAGTGCATGCAGTTATCACATATCGCACCATCTTGTGGTAAATCATCTGTTGAAATGGCATTTGCTAGACCTTTGCTTTATTGTGGACACTCCTTAATCACTAGTGTTCTTTAGCCAATCAGATGGACCACCTCTAAACTAAAGGGCTGGCCACAGACATTCCAGTGCATCATAGGGGCTGTAAAAGAAGGCACGGTTCTGTCTAAAGATCTAAACACATTCCAGAGTTATCATGGTTAGTGTGGCTGTTATAATGGGTGTTAACACTTAAAGACATGTGGTGAGATCCTAAGACTTTAAATACCTCTTTGTATTTCACAAGGCACTGAAAAAGTCTTCATAGGGCAGCATGTTTGTAAAGCTGAACATTGAATACCTTGTCATGACATTCCATTTCAATACTTAAAATAATAACATATTCAGAATACATTTAGAACATATCTTGCTAAGGCCAAAAACCTTTAATTAATGTGCCTCACTGGTACTCATGAGCAGTTCTCTATAGGCAGTTCTTGTTGTTCTTAGAATTTGTCTTCTTTCGTTCTAAGATGTTTTATAGAAAACTCACCTATTTACATTATGTTCCTAGTGTAAATCATAGTGTTACTGAGCTCTGCTAAAGTCTGAGTAGATCAATAAATCAATGTGATGATTAGTTATTGAACTCAGTGATACTGAGCTCTGCTAAAGTCTGAGTAGATCGATAAATTAATGTGATGATAAGTTATTGATCACCGTGATACTGAATTCTGTTAAAGTCTGAGTAGATTGATAAATCAATGTGATTATCAGTTTTTGATCTCAATGATACTGAGCTTTGCTAAAGTCTGAGTAGATTGATAAATCAATGTGATGATTAGTTATTGATCTCAGTGATTCTGAGCTCTGCTAAAGTCTGAGTTGATTGATAAGTCAATGTGATGATTAGTTATTGATCTCAGTGATACTGAGCTCTGCTAAAGTCTGAGTAGATCGATAAATCAATGTGATGATAAGTTATTGATCACCGTGATACTGAATTCTGTTAAAGTCTGAGTAGATCAATAAATCAATGTGATGATTAGTGACTGATCTCAGTGATTCTGAGCTCTGCTAAAGTCTGAGTAGATTGATAAATCAATGTGATGATTAGTTATTGGTCCCAGTGATACCAGGCTCTGCTAAAGTCTGAGTAGATCAATAAATCAATGTGATGATTAGTTATTGATCTCAGTGATACTGAGCTCTGCTAAAGTCTGAGTAGATCAATAAATCAGTGTGATGATCAGTTATTGATCTCAGTGATACTGAGATCTGTTAAAGTCTGAGTAGATTGATAAATCAATGTGATGATTAGTTATTGATCTCAGTGATACTGAACTCTGCTAAAGTCTGAGTAGATCAATAAATCAGTGTGATGATCAGTTATTGATCTCAGTGATACTGAGCTCTGCTAAAGTCTGAGTAGATCGATAAATCAATGTGATGGTTAGTTATTGGTCCCAGTGATACCAGGCTCTGCCAAAATCTGAGTAGATCGATAAATCAATGTGATGGTTAGTTATTGATCCCAGTAATATTGAGCTCTGCTAAAGTCTGAGTAGATTGATAAATCAATGTGATGATCAGTTATTGATCTCAATGATACTGAGCTTTGCTAAAGTCTGAGTAGATTGATAAATCAATGTGATGATTAGTTATTGATCCCAGTGATTCTGAGCTCTGCTAAAGTCTGAGTAGATTGATAAATCAATGTGATGATCAGTTATTGATCTCAGTGATACTGAGCTCTGCTAAAGTCTGAGTAGATTGATAAATCAATGTGATGATTAGTTATTGATCTCAGTGATACTGAGCTCTGCTAAAGTCTGAGTAGATCAATAAATCAGTGTGATGATCAGTTATTGTCTGAGTAGATTGATAAATCAATGTGATGATTAGTTATTGATCTCAGTGATACTGAACTCTGCTAAAGTCTGAGTAGATCAATAAATCAGTGTGATGATCAGTTATTGATCTCAGTGATACTGAGCTCTGCTAAAGTCTGAGTAGATTGATAAATCAATGTGATGATTAGTTATTGATCTCAGTGATACTGAGCTCTGCTGAAGTCTGAGTAGATTGAGAAATCAATGTAATGATCAGTTATTAATCTCTGATTAAAGGTAAAATCTTCTCAGTACTGGATATGTTTGTGAAAAATAAATGTAGCATTGGTTGTACTGCTACACTCCTGCTCATGTATTTGTGGGAACTGTAATGAAGTAGGCAGCGAGAGAGAAAGAAAAAAATAAAATAATTACATAAATACAGTTGATATCACTATTAATAACACTATTATTAGTCACTATTATTAGTCTGCAAACACACATTAATTTTTATGCAGCTGTCTACTGGGACATCAGAAGCTATGACACTGTAAACACACATAAAAACTGCACTATATGGACAAAAGTATATGGACACCAGGCCTGGCTCAACGTTCCAGTTATCAAAACTGTGTTCAGTTGAGGACATCGTGCTATGTCTTTATGGACCTTGCTTTTTTTGGCATTGCACATATTGATTGAATTGTTACAGTTGATTGGGGTTCTAGCAGGAAAATGACTTGTGACGAAGGTGGCAAATCACTGATCTCTTATTCTAATGCCAGTGTTTGAGGTTGCATTACTACTTGCATTTTTGTAACACCTGTTAGCAACAGGTGTGTCCAAAGCGCAGGAAAAAAATAATTAAGAGATGTGTTCACATACCTTTGGCCATATAGTGCATATTAATTCAACCATTAATAGTGGACAAAAATGTGTATATTCTTTATTGTATTATGTTTTTATGATTTAAAAAATAGAAGTAATTATGCATTTATGCGGGATATTTGATTGAGCCATGTTATATCCATGGTGCTCAGTCAGTATACTGCCATGTTTACAGTTTTATATGGGGTTTTATGTCAGAGATGCAATACTCAAATCAGATTTCCCTTACTGTAACTAGGTCAGTGTTTGCCCTAGGACAAACCCGCTTCTATTTCCTGCAAAGGTTTCACTGTTTTTCCAGTGCCTCTGTTGAGACCTCTGTGCCTTTTCCACAGTGGTGTTAATTAATGTCAAGGGGCTTCTGACAGTTATTGACATGACCAAGATCAGCATTCGCCACAAAGTCTTAGCCGTTACAAGCTTAAGGTTTAGGGTCTGTTTCCTCAAAAGCAGTGTCAAAAATCATTGCTGGGCACTAAAACAAATATCAGTAAAAGTCCCAGACTGGCCTTCGATAAGAGGCCTGAGGCTTAATGCTTTTGTTCCCAAAGGCAGTGAGAGTGACTAGATAATAATGTGCCCTGGTTTGAATTGAAGGGATACTCATTTTATCACAATGTGGTCTACTCATTGCTTTCTGAGTGGAACGATATGAACCCTCAAGTCCATGTGAGTTACAATGATGAGGGCTATTAAGGTAGGCTTCGGCACCACACAGATGACAGCATCTCTTAGCTGTTTGTGAGTCAGTGCACAGCCTCTCTTCTCCAACAAATCCCTGACTAGCAGGCCCTCAATTCTGCTCGACAGTCAATACACAGCAAAAAATAGAGGAGACGGGCTTCTCCATTTCTCTCCCTCTTTTTCATGCACTGACAGCCAGAATATACGTATCCATGTCTGGTTACTGCTGTATCAGCAACAAGCTCATAATGTAAACGTATACAGTAAATGAGGAGGCAGTTAATGCACACACCATATGTATTATTAACCAGTATAACCATAACCATTATGCCCTCATAGTGCCCTCAACCTGTTCTTTTGAGTGCGCAATATGGGTGAATATAATTTAACTATAGCTCATTTACATATATGAGTCTTAAAGGCACAGCACCAAAACAGTCTGTTGACCTGTTTATTCTAAGGAATAAAGAGAGATTGGAAAATGATCACGTAAAGCTCACTTACAGCTGTTATTGGTGTGTAAAACTACATAAATCCTCTTCAGGGGAAAATGTGTGATTTTCAGTTTATTTTAAATAAAATCATATCTTTTTTCCTCTTTTCTTCCTTTTTACAGTGCTTTACAAAGTAGAAAGATAAAAGCATATAGGAAATCAAAGCTATTGAGGAACAATTGAATGGTGCCTTGTTATATCACTTTGCAATCAGTCAGATAGCTTACGTATGAAATGAAACCAAGCAGGTACCTGACAAAGCTACTGATAGGGATGTTCCAATCTAGTACAGACAAAACCCTTCTGATTATGTGATTTTCTAGGGGCTTCTGGTCTGGCCACAGGGTCGCTCCTTCACCATGTATGTCTTTAAAATTTACAATGATTAATTACCATCTTTCCATGTCTTACCTCTTTTTGTAGTGTTTAATTGGAAGTTAAGGATGTAGGTATATAATAGACTGTGGAATTGAATGGATAGATTCCCAACCCAGGTCTTGGAATAGTTCTGCCCTTGAGTATGTTTCCTGCTTCCCTTCACAACTGATTCTGCTTATTCAGTAGCCCAGAGTTGATGTGAGTGTTTTAGAGCAGGGAAAACAACAGCGTGCAGGTCGGGAGCTACTCTCAGAACAGTGCTGTGAACGTGCAACCTGGATCAGGAGTGCAGTGGAAGCAGCCATCAAGTCAAATACACAACTTGTTTTGCGCCAGTATTCTGGCCACAGCTGTACTACCCCCCTGCTGCTGTGTGAAGGTGGTGGGCTGAGTTAGCATGCCAAAACAGATCTCTGTTGACTATTACACACAGTCTTCTAACGTAACACCTTACATATTGTTTCTGTCCTCCCCAGGACTCGGCAGTGTTAAATCATTGCAGGTTCTTCAGCTCTCCCATAACAGGATCTCTGAACTTGGTCCTGCTGACTTCGCTGGCTGTACTCACCTGAGAGAAGTTCACCTCCAGCATAACCTTATCAACACTATCCACCCACAGGCCTTTAGAGACCTGTCCAATTTACAGGTAACAAACCACAGGAAATGATATGCACTGAATAAAGATTGTAGCACTTTTAAGGATCTGTCTTTTTTTATCAAAGCACATTTTGTAAAATATTGTCATTGTTTAAAGTGAACAGATTAACTTTACAGGAGAAGGTAAACATGTTCTGAACTTTTAATGTAAGTTAATGTAAAATCTTTTTATATATGTTTTTCTTTATAAAACAAAATGACTGATACATTTAAAACTATGTATCATACCAATCACAAACTGGAACACATTAACAGTTAATGTACTTGTCATAATCCTAGGTCCTTGACCTGCGCTATAACCTGTTGACCCTCATACCTCTGCCAGCCTACTTGTCTCTACGGAACCTGAATACGTTTGTGGCCATTTCTGGAAATAGATGGAGGTGTGATTGTAACTTAAAGACAATAAGGAGATGGCTAAGCTTCGACAATGAATTGGGTAATGCAGGATGGAACATAGTATGTTTCTCTCCTTCTCATCATGCTGGAAAGGATCTGCTACATCTGGAGGAATCTGATCTTACCTGTCCACAACCTGTATATAGCACGCCAGGGCTCACTAAGGAGCTCACTGTGGATGAGGGGGCAGAATTATTGCTTTCCTGTGCAGGCGTCACCCAAGGTACTGATTTTCATGTAACCATGTCAGTCTTTAATCTTATTAGAATGATTAGGGTTTTATGTTTTTCAAAAATATATTAAAATCCTATTGACACAATTCCGATTTCTAATTACCTCAGACATAGTCAATCAGCCACAACAAGTTTGGTGCCTAATGTGTTTCTTCAGTTTAGCGCCTGAGCTACAAGCAAATGTTGTTAACAAACACTAGAACTCGTCACCTATACTTTTTCTTAACCCAGGTATCATTAAAATTATATAAAATAATTTAAAATACTTGTCAGTATGGTTTAGTGCACACAATGACTTGCGAGCTATAGAATAAGCAAAACTTCACACTGTAGCTAGAACCTGTGGGCAGAAACTTCAGACATCTGTGTAGTTAAATGCTACAGGCAGCCACTTTAGACACTTCAAACTACTTTAGCAAGTATTTTACCAAGAGGATTGTTGTGACTATTGACTTCTAGTGTTAATAAGCAATGTTAGCCTTATAGCTGCCAAACAAAAACACAAAGATAATTTGGACACCAAATATGTCTTTCCTAATGAACTACATCTGGGATCAATGGAAGTTGTATACATTTGTTTTTTTCCCCCCAAATTATTCCTTTAAGCCATCACAGCTATCACAGATAAGCGCTTATTAGGAAAATAAAATCTTTCTGTTGTCTTTTTCACCAGACTTTATTCAATCTCGGTGGTGGACACCTTATGGCCAGGTCTCAAATCAACAAGTCCTTCTTATCAGCAACATCACAGAGCAGCATGCAGGACTTTATGTCTGTGTCTCAGGATTTCAGGAAGAGCATGTGTCAATATTTAATCTACATGTTCATAAAAGAGGTTATGACACAAGGCTGCGACGAGAAGCCCAAAATGTTTTGGATGAGCGTACCAGAGAGGAAAACGTGAACATGCAGAGGAATGTGCGAGCTGTGCAACAAAACCCGTTTGTATTAGCTGTCTGCCTTTCTGTTTTCATTACATTCATTGTGGCCTTTGTCCTTGGTGTTCTGCTAAGGCCACTTCTGGACAAATTATGCAAGAAAATCCGATCTAAGAGGGACTCATCATCGCCCACAGACTCCCAGACTGCTTCTCCTCGACCAAGGCCATACGTAAATGAAGGATATTCTGATACAGATGATCATGTGCAAGAAGTGAGAGTGGGATCAAGAGTGACATTTGGTGGAGTTACAGAAGTGAAGGACAGTGGGGGCAATATTCCTTATTATGTCACTGTAGAAGATGGCAATTCAGACAGCTCTTCTGAGCATAATGCTGATGTTGAGATATCACAAACCCACTGTGTTGAGATGCAGGATCTAAAAAGCACGGAAGGCAGCAATCCTAGCAGTTCACTACACATAAGCGAAGAAGTACCATTGAGAAAGGAGAACCTTAAGCCGACTGTTGGATACCCAAAGGCTGAATCTACTAAAATCATGGAGTTTGAGCCCATTCCAGACCAAGAGGACACCACAGCGGTAGAAGAAAGGAGTATTTCACCTGTATCCTCTTACTCAGAACTGCCCCAAGAGCTGGAGTCTTCTTATGATGAAAACGAGTCAATTGAGCAAAGTGTGGATCCTCCTGTAGTCACTGTACATGAAGATAAAGAAGGTAACACAGATCAGAAAGCAACAGTACAAGAATTTACAACTGACCCACTGTCTGGTCTGAGAGAAGATAATGTTGATGATCTGGACCCAGATCTATGGAATGATAGTGGGGAGAGTTTTTCCTTTACTGATGAATCCCCAAGGTCAAGCAGTCGTATTACACAAATCGCTGTTCTTGATTACCCACTTTTTGAAGGAAAGGAAATGTCTGTGGATAAACAGTCAGATAAAGGGAGTTCCTGCAACTCAAGCGAAAGTGGCCTGACTGAAGAAGAACAAACAGAATACACTGTAAACCCAAAGGAAGATGAAGAATCAGAAGCCTATGGTCCACACTCAGAAAATGATGACCTTAGTGAAAACAAGCTCTCCCCTCTGGAACAAGGCACTTTAACTGACAAGCCGAACATAGGTGCACATTTCAGACAAGACACTATTACAGTGGACCCATCAGACGTATATATAACCTTTACTCGAGGGGACAGTTTTGATGATGGACTATTTACAGACCAGGACGAGGGTTCAGATTCTTCAAAAACTGTCCTTGAGGAAGAACCTAAACAATACCATGTGCATCCTGTTTACAGGAACAGCCACTCAAAGATAAATAGACCAAGTGTCAGTAGCTCAGATGAAGATGAAGAGGCTGAAGATGCTAACTACCCTAGGAAACTTGAGATAAAAACAGAACCTGAGGTTCATAGTGGGTGTGTCATTCCAGTCAAAAATCCAAACAGCACACTCAATATCAACTTTGACAACTCCTCAAGCAGCACAGATGTAGAGGAGAGGACCAATAAAGAGGAAGAGAAAAAGAGCTTTAAAAGACTGAGTGGACTTAGCTCACTGCTGTTTAACAGAAATGGGGCTGAAACAGATAAGAAGGCTGTTCAAACCCCATCCAAAACAACAAGTAAAGACAGCAAAAAGGTTGGGGGTTTCTTGGGCTTGTCTTTCAGCAAACCGACAGTGGTACCTGAGACTGATGATAAACCAAACACAAATGATGAGAGTTTCTTTGGAACAATAGGACAAGCCTTTGATCGATTACCAAAACTTAAAAAATCCCTTATGTTCTCGGTCTCTGATCCTGAACCTACAATTCAACATGGGCATACACCTGTAGTAGAGGCAGGATGGGATTCAAAGACATCCCATCGGAATCTCTCAGAAGAAAGTCTCTTTAAGACAACGGATGTGCCTTTGTATCCAGTACCAAAAGTAAAGCGGTATCTCCAATTCTCACGTTCGGATCCTCAGCCTTCAGCTCTGATACCATCATCTATAAAGACAGGAGGAGTCTCACCAGAGTTAGAGACACAAATGCAATCTAGAAAATCAGATTCTTCATCTGAGGATGAGCTCAGTCCAATTACTAATGGAGACAGTTTCTTTGGGAAAACAGGTACATCTCTTGATGGCATTCCAAAAGTGAAGAGATACATTCAGTTCACACAATCTGAGCCTCAGCCTACAGCTCAGTCCCCATCAATATATTTAAAGCAAGAAAGTTTCATACCAGTGTTGGGGACTAAAACACAGTCTTTGAGGTCTGAGTCTTCATCTGAGGATGCGCTCAGTCCAGCCTTTAAGGGAGACAATTTCTTTACGGAAATAGGAACATCTCTTGATGAAGTGCCAAAAGTGAAGAGATACATTCAGTTCACACAATCTGAATCTCTGACTACAGCTCAGTCCCCATCAATACTTTTAACGCAAGAAAGTTTCATACCAGTGTTGGGGACTAAAACACAATCTTTGAGGTCTGAGTCTTCATCGGAGGATGAGCTCAGTCCGGCCTCTAAGGGAGACAATTTCTTTACGGAAATAGGAACATCTCTTGATGAAGTGCCAAAAGTGAAGAGATACATTCAGTTCACACAATCTGGACCTCAGCCTACAGCTCAGTCCCCATCAATATCTTTAAAGCAAGAAAGTTTCATACCAGTGTTGGGGACTAAAACACAATCTTTGAGGTCTGAGTCTTTATCTGAGGATGAGCTCAGTCCGGCCTCTACAGGAGACAATTTTTTTACGGCAATAGGTACATCTCTTGATGAAGTGCCAAAAGTGAAGGGATACATTCAGTTCACACAATCTGAACCTCAACACTTAGCCCAGACCCCGCCAAAAACAACTATAAAGACAGAAAGTTTCAGTCCAGTGTTAGGGACTAAAACAGAGTTTGTGAGATCTGAATCTTCATTGGAAGATAAACTCAGTCCAGCCTCTAAAGGAGACAATTTCTTTGGGCAAATAGGTACATCTCTTGATGAAGTGCCAAAAGTGAAGAGATACATTCAGTTTACGCAATCTGAGCCTCTGCCAACAGCAATATCTATAAAGCAAGAAAGTTTCATACCAGTGTTGGGGACTAAAACACAGTCTTTGAGATCTGAGTCTTCATCTGAGGATGCGCTCAGTCCAGGCTTCACAGGAGATAATTTCTTTACGGAAATAGGAACATCTCTTGACGAAGTGCCAAAAGTGAAGAGATACATTAAATTCACACAATCTAAGCCTCAGCCTACAGCTCAGTTCCCATCAATATCTATAAAGCAAGAAAGTTTCATACCAGTGTTGGGGACTAAAACACAGTCTTTGAGATCTGAGTCTTCATCTGAGGGTAAGCTCAGTCTGGCCTCTACAGGAGACAATTTCTTTACGGAAATAGGTACATCTCTTGATGAAGTACAAAAAGTGAAGAGATACATTCAGTTCACACAATCTGAACCTCAACACTTAGCTCAGACCCCACCAACAACTTTAGAGACAGAAAGTTTAATTCCAGTGTTAGGGACTAAAACAGAATCTGTGAGATCTGAATCTTCTGAGCTCAGTCCAGCCTCTAAGGGAGACAATTTCTTTGGGCAAATAGGTACATCTCTTGATGAAGTGCCAAAAGTGAAGAGATATATTCAGTTTACACAATCTGAGCCTTCAGCTCAGTCTACATCAGCTCAGGCTTGGGTCACACCAGAGTTGGAGACAAAAGTACAGTCTGGGATATCTGATTCATCATCTGAGAATCAGCTCAGCTCACCCATGCATAGCGAGAATTTCTTTGGGAAAATAAGTCCATCTCTTGATAGGGTACCAAAAGTAAAGAGGTACATTCAGTTCACATACTTTGAGCCTCAACTTTCATCCCAGTCCCTGTCAACATCTTTAAAGACAGAAAGGTTCATTCCAGTGTTGGGGACTGAAAAACAACCTGTGAGATCTGAATCTTCATCTGAAGATGAGCTTAGTCCAGCCTCTAAGGGAGACAACTTCTTCAGGGTAATAGGAACATCTCTTGATGGAGTGCCAAAAGTGAGAAGATACATTCAGTTCACACAATCTAAACATCAACCTTCAGCCCAGACGGAAAATTCCACACCAGTTTTTGGGACTAAAACTGAATCTGTGAGATCTGCATCTTCATTTGCAGAAGAACTCAGCCCAACCTCTAAGGGAGACAGTTACTTTGAACAAGTGGGCACACGTTTTGAAGGAGTGCCAAAAGTGAAGAGATACATTCGGTTTACACAGTCTGAGCCTCAACCTTCAACCCAGTCCCCATCATCATCTTTAAGAACAGAAAGCTTTATACCAGTGTTGGGAACTAAAGCAGAGTCTATAAGATCTGAATCTTCACGTGAGGATGAATTGAGTCCAGCCACTAAGGAAGACAAATTCTTTGAGCAAGTGGGTACACCTTTTGAAGGAGTGCCTAAAGTGAAGAGATACATTGAGTTCAATATACAATCTCAACCTCAACCTTTAGCTCAGTCTACATCAGTGATGTCTTGGGTCACACCAGAGCTTGGGACAGAACTACAGTCTGGGATATCTGATATATCCACTGAGAATCAGCTTAGCCCACCCATGAATGAAGAAAATTTCTTTGGGCAAATAAGTCTTAATAAGGTACCAAAAGTGAATAGGTACATTCAGTTTACATCCTCTGAACCTCAGTCTTCAGGTCTGCGCCCATCATCTATAAGGACAGGAAGAGTCACAGAGGTGAAGGCTGGGAAAGATTTAGCATCTGAAAATGAACTCAGCTCACCCACTAAGGGAGAAAGTTTCTTTGGGGAAATAGGTACATCTCTTGAAGGAGTGCCAAAAGTGAAGAGATACATTCAGTTCACACAATTTGAACCTCAATCCTCAGGTCAAATACCATCAACATCTTTAAAATCAGAAAGAGTCATGCCAATATTGATGCCAAAAATACAGTCTGAGAAGTCTGCTCCTCCATCTGAGGTTGAGCTCAGTACAACTTCTAGAGGAGACAGTTTCATTGGTAAAATTGATGGAGTACCAAAACTGAAGAGATACATTCAGTTCACACAATCTGAACCTCTTTCGCAAACTATGTCACCATCAAATGAACTAACAATCCACGCGGGCATGATGATAAACATCAAGTCATCATCTAAAGATGGTGTGAAAGCAGATGCTGATGAACACAGTTTCTTGGGGCAAACTGGGTTTTCTCTGGACAGAATACCGAAAGTGAAGAGATACATTCAATTCACACAATCTCCGTCTCAACATTCGACTCAGCCTTCATCCCAGTATTTAGAAAAGCAAATAACTACACCAGAGCTTTTGAAAAAAACAGAATTACTGAGATCCAGCTCTTCACCTGATGATGTGAAACCAATTAACAAAGACGTATCTCTTTATGAAATTCCAAAAGTAAAAAGATACATTAAGTTCACACAGAGTGAATCTCAGCCATCAGATTGTACAAATGATAATGGAGCAGAGCCATACAACAACAAAGCCAATTTCTTTGAAGGAATGTATGTACCTCCTGAGGATATACCAAAGGTAAAGAGATCTCTTCAGTTCAAACAAATTGATCCAAAACTGGAAAATCAGTTTTCACCATTGTTGACCGAAGGAGTCACAACTGAGCTAGTGACAAAAACAGAATCAATTACTTCCACTTATTCACCTCACGAAGATGTCAGACCAAACAATCAAGACAACTTCTTTAATCAGATGAATACATCTTTTGATGTGCTGCCAAAGGTGAACAGATACATTCACTTTTCACAAACTGATGTTTGCCCTCCAAATCAGTCAACTGTAAATACCCATGAAGTTACAATAACAGAATCAAGAAGATCCAAAGCTGAGGGTGACACCAAATCTGCTTCTAATGGACAGAACTTCTTTGAAAATGTTGATGTATCAGAGCATAAAATACCAAAACTCACAAGATACCTTAAGTTTACACATTCTAACTTATCCGCTCAGGCTCAATCAGGATCTGGGTCCTTATCTGGTGAAGAGTTCAGTACCACTACTACAGGAAACAGGTTCTTGCAAATAGACACATCTCTTGATGAAGTGCCAAAGGTGAAGAGATACATTCAGTTCACACAATCTGAACCCCAAATCTTGTCACCACAGCATCCCTCAAATAAGACAACAGAACGACAAAGAGAATTAAGACAGTCTCTTTTGGCATTTCAAAGAGAAAATGTTGAAGATAGTTTCTTCAAGCGGATAAACGTATCTTTTGATCAGCTACCAAAAGTGAAAAGATATGTTCGCTTCACACGATCTGAATCATACCCTTCAACTCGAATGCCATCAAGATTATCAAGTCTTCTGGGGGCCAAACCTGTGTTAAGAAGACATAGTTTGTCAACTGAAGATGAGCTCCAGTTTACCAGAGAGGAAGAGGATTTCTTTGGACAAATGGGTGCATATTTGCCACCAGATGGAGTACCAAAGGTACCTAGGTACATTCAATTTACACAATCTAAACCTCACACTCCAACTCCAATACCCAAAGTATCGGATAAAAAAGTAGAATCAATTGATTCTAAAGTAAATCTCACAATAAAGGATGATGTCGAAGATTTCTCCATCGGGCAAACAAGCGTGTCCTTTGGTACACTACAGAGGCCAAAAACATCTCTCATTTTTACAACTGATCCACAGAACCAAGATCAGACACAATCTCTTTCATCAATGCGTGATTCATCATTTGGCATAAAAGTGGCAACGGAAAGGTTAGAACAACCTTCCAGGCCTAAAAGGACCCTCTTTCTCCCCAGCTCAGATGCTTATGGGCAATCTCACAGACTATTAACTTCACATCAACCAGGATTATCAACACAAGAGTCAACAGAATCAAGGTTGTCAAGTTCGAGTGCCTCGCTCAGCACTGACAGCAGAGACCTCTCTTTGGACACTGAATTGGGCCAAATCTCTAGACTGAGAAGGAGTCCAGGAACAGACATTTCACTTCAGGATGAAAACAGAACAATGAAGGAAACACGCCCATCTTCTTTAGAAAGGGATGATGCCAGAGAATATCTTCGAGACAGCTCTCAAGCTCGTCAAAGGCTTGAACGGAGAAGATTACTGTTTCAGCAAAAGAGGAAAGCCATGGATGGGTTCAGTTTGACCTCTTCCACATCACAAGAAATGGACAATTATGAAGACACAACTGTACCCCACTCTGAGCACTCTGTCAGTAGTGCTTCTACAGGACCTGCTGTCTCTGCAAGCCACATGAATATACATGTCTCAGGGTTTAAGGGCTTGTCTGCCAAGCGCATCTCATCTCTAAAATACAAATCAGCAATGCATGATGGAACCTATAAGTATCATAGTGATGTTTAAACATAGTAAACCTTTAATGAGTGCTATATGCATACATTTTTACGCATTTACTGTGTATTGTGTACATTTGTAAAATGTATTTACAATTAAGCGTGGTGTTCACAGCAGAGCATTACAAATCTTGATTTTTGTAGCAAACCAAGACTAATCAGAAAAGCAGAGATTGCTGTTCATTTACAAAAAAAAACACATATACTGAACTGTGCTGTCCTGTATGCAAATTAATTTCTGTATTTCATTATTTTTTATCCATTTTTACTTTTAAGTTTTTCATAAGACCTCGACTTTAAAGACAAAGGGAAGGAATGAATGTTACCAATAAAACTGGTCTATAAAAAAAGTCATCATTGAAATCTAAATATAACTTTAACATTGTTGTTGTATATTTTAATAATATCCAGAATTTGTTTTCACATATACATTAGGAAAGAATGTTCCTTAGATAGCAGCATGCACATAGTATAGCACAATATGTACACACTGAGCCCTTTATAAGGTACAGCTCTTTGTATCTACACTCATTTTATTAGCTCCACTTGCCACATAGGAGCACTTTGTAGTCCAGCTGTTTTTCCGTATACATTTACCCTTCTCTTTAAACAGTCAGGACCCCCACACAGCAGGTAGTATTTGGGTGGTGGATCATTCTCAGCGTTGCAGTGACACTAATGTCTTGCTGGTATTAGTTGGATCAGACACAGCAGTCCTGCTGACATTTATAAACAGTCTGTTCACTGTCCACTCTATTAGACTCTCCTAGCTTGTTGGTCCTCCTTGTAAATGTGAAGTCTGCATAATTTGGTCACACGACACTACACACTGGACACTGGAAGTCTGATATTATTGGTTGGTAGAGTATTCCCAGTCCAGCAGTGACACTGAGGTGTTTGAAAACTCCAGCATCACTGCTGTATCTGATCCACTCACACCAGCTCAACACACACTAACACACCACCACGTCAGTGTCACTGCAGTGCCGAGAAAGATCCACCACCCACATAATGCCTACTCTGAGGTGGTCCTGTGGTGGTGATTCAATATTATTGTGTTATTATATAGTGTGACTCTTTCCAAGTTCTTGCACAGCTTACAGATAAACATGCTGGTGCCGGCTGTTGACTGGTGCTCACAGCTCGATGCCATAAATAACATAGTTATTCTCCACGAGGCACGTTTTCAGCATTGCGACTATCCCTACAAATGTATAAGACGACTAAATGTATGACAGATGAAAATGGCACAACAAGTCGTTAATAAACCCCTTTATATACTGAATGTAGATAGGTTACACTGAAAACAAACACATTTACACACATCCATACATATATACAGTCAGATGAGATTGTTCAGCCCCCTGCATTAGCTAACGTTCCCACCAAAAACAACAGTCATGAGAAAGAGATCTGCTTCTTCTTCTCAAACCGCCATGCTATCAAAGCAGACCCTTCTTCGTTCAGAGGCACAGACAGCTATATGAAAGAACCTACAAAAAGTGTCTATGGCAATGTTAGACTGTATGGTCTCTAACTAGCATGCACATCACAGTGAGTTTGTTGCCATTTCACATAAAATTTGGTAATACATTGTACCTAAATCTAGCATAAACATTTAACCCTCCCTTAATAGTTCACAAATTTGGGGTCGCCACCTGATATCCCTCAGTCCTTGTAAACTCTGTTAAAGGAACAAAATGTCGTAAGCGTCAACAACCAATACCATAAACCCAAGGATGTTATACCTCTAGAACTGTGCAGAGGTTAAATTCAGCATTTACAATACATGTACAATTTAATACATGGAAAAAAAACATTGAAAGACGTGGTTTTTCCAGGCATATACAGTGTTCAAGTCATCTCAGCATTGCCATAGTTATGAACATCTGATCATCGCACCAACTTTTCACCACTCTTGATTTTCAAATTGTAGTCACGTAGTGTAATAACTGCAATCCCCAAAACTAAACAAAAAAAAGTAGACAAGAAAACAGACCTTTGGTTCTGTTCTCATTTCACTGTACTGGAAGGAAGGCTCATTATTACCAGTAATAATAATAACAATAATAATAATAATAAAAAGTTTTGTGATCTGCTGTATTTGCATTATATTCTTTATGCCTTTATTGCCTTTATGCATTTCTGACCTGACTTACTTGGCCACCATTAAAAGAAACTTTATGTAACTTTTAAATTAAAATAATTATTGGGGTAAAACAACGATAGCACAAATAAAAAAAAAAAATAATAATAATACTAATAATAATAGTGTACCAACTAATGAGGGGAACTACATCTAGGAATTTTTTAATTGTTCATCTCTCAGAAAGCAAACTGACACTGGGCGTTTTGTTTCGTCATTATGGAAGCAACGTGAGCAGCACTTGAAACTGACTAAGTCGTGGATGAACTCACCATGACGTCTGGGAGTTCAGCACTTGGTGAAAATGGTGGGACAGTAAAGTAATGCAAAGAGGAACATCTCAGCAGATGAGGTTACAAGTGTGTTTAAGCTCTAAATACCGTCACACAACCAAAGCATTAAGACTGCATGACCGCAGAGAAAAAAAAAATAAGCACAAGTTCACAAATACCTGTACAAAATCGGGGAAAAAGAACCATAAAAAATTTACAAACAAAAAAAAAAGAGAGGAGAGAGAGAAAACTTCATTCATTCACAGACAGCTCTGATGGGAGCATGCATGCACACGCAAGTTTCACTCCAATGACAAGTTAGCTTCACACCACAGCCAGACACAACAGAACATTTTACAAATGTAACTAGAGTGTTAAGTGGTTGCTATGCAACAGTCATTATGGGTTTAAGGTCTTTGCTGTGGAAGCTTATTACATTTCGAGAGTTTTACTTAAACGAGATACAAGAGTAAATGTTCAAGGAACACTTGTTGGGAACGGCGGGAGGAGAAAATGGAACGGCCAGCTGTCGTTTTTAGGGCAACCTATTAGAGTTTGGCCTTAACTGGAGTCTGGACCCACATAGACTCCACTGGAGGACCTTAAATCACGGGTGCAACAATGTCTCCAAACTAAAGTCATTAATCTCACAAAATTCAATGGAAATGTCGTTCCTATAGGGACATTAACACATCCGAGTCCAGCAAAGACTCCCCAGAGAGGAAGCAGCAGGAAGCGTAAGCGAAAAATTAAGTTCAACGCTTATGATCTGTGTCTAGAGAGTCCCAAGGTGGCCAGAGAAGAGCATGCTGGGAGCAGGACTCCGAGACTTGCTCTCCTGCGTTTATCTGTTAACCTCACTTAAGAAATGTCAGCAGTTTTGCTCTCTTTTGCCCTGCTGTCTCAAATCAGCAGCCACAGTAGAGAAAAATCACAAGAACTGAAACATAAGCTAGGCCTACAAATAGAAGAAGAGTGGCAACATAATTAACTTAAATATTAGTTAATAACAATCATTTTCTCATTGTTGGCACTTAGTCAGACCTCTGACTTATTGATCATCTGAAATTACAGGTTTTGGTATAACCAACAGAATCAACTTTCCTATTTAAATCAACTATAAAATAAAGTAAAGGACACAAAAATGTCTTTAGTAACTTTTTTTATAGCCACTGTTTCATGCCTAATGCCAGTTGCTAAAGAGGTACAGAAGTGATCTGGTGTACAGAAAGAGGGAATCCTCACACTCACATTTCCATGTGGGTGTCCAACACATAGTGACACACTGTACACAATGCTATGTTGACTTACTCTGGCATCCTTCCTCCAGTATGGAGACCAATATAGGTAACACTGGAAGTATGACAGCCAGCGATAACACAGGAACTATGTTCCATTTAGAAATAAAAAGAAGGAGAAAAGTGACAAAAAGCCAAACCAATTCAACGATCAGATACATACAGCACTGTTCAAAAGTCAGATTACACACCATTTATTTAACTTCCTGTCAAAATGGCCATTAAATAAAACGCAAGTCCTTCATTTCTGAAGAAATATTTCTGAGGCTATCAGATATTAGATAATGCCCCTACACCAACCAGTAATGTCAAGGAAACTATGTTGAAAAGTTCCTTAAAAGATGTACAGATAATGGGACTCCTAACAACCAGCAAGACCTGGCAAACAACCACAGCGCTCACTGTCGCATAAAAAGCAATTTTCATCTTTGAGATGCTGAAAAAAATCAAACCCATCCTTCCACCAAGTAGAAGACAGCTCAGCTATGCGTCTGAAAGAATGTGAAAAGGAAACAGACAGAGAATAAAATCTGCAAATCAAACCAACTGCTGTTCTCAGAACAACAGACTGGCTCAGAGTCTAGACCTCAACATCACTGAATGTGTTTGGGATTACTTTAAATGCGAGAAGCAAAAAAATGCAACCGACTTCAATGACTGAACTTTGGGGAGTGGAAAAAATGCAGATTTCTGAAAAAAAGAAAAAGGGTAAACACCAAATACTGAATAATTAGATATATTAAGTTGTTCAGGTCGCAATTTCCTGTTCTTCCTCCTCTTATGTTGATCCGTTTTGAAGTTTAAAAATGCAGAATTTTTTTTAAAGAATTTCTGAAGCATGAAACTTTTAGTGAGAATGGCGGCTACATCGGGTAAAACTGATTTCAGACATGAGCTGATTACCTAATCCCTCCCAAGCACACACACACAGTTTTATTTCTATCTAAAACAGGGTTCCTGTTTTAAACATGATTGAAAATAGTTTTTTGAAAAGAATACATATGGCTCATTTAGTGTGCTTTTAATTGAAAAGGTCAATACGATCCTAAACAAAAGAGATGTTGTGTTTGTATTAACGAATAAGCCTCCAACGAGAGAAAATATGTTGAAAAAAATCAACATTTAACAAAATAATGTCTAGACTTGCCAGAATAATGTATACAAACATTTTTATAACAAATTAATTATTATAAGCAAACCGTGATCTGTATCTGTGAAATCTTTATTACACTAGATACTGATTAGACTGATATTACTTGAGCTAAAGATGTTTATGGAAAACATATTTTGTAACTACATTCAGATGGTCAAACATTTTGAGCCGGGAACATCAATTTTACCCGAGAACGTTATGTTCAACTGTAAGGAACAGCAATAACAGGAGGATTGAATATATATATTTTTTTCATGAAGCTGAAACATAAATAACACAATGGCCATTTTAACTGAAATTCAAATAAATGAAGGACAGTGTGTGGCTTTTGTAAAGTACTGTATAGTCTGTTCTCTTCACAGAATGGGTCTCATTTATCAAATATGTGCAAGATCAAACTTCATCATCAACTAATGGTACATATGATGACCAAACATCATGTTTTTTCTACATGCCGCCTTTTCCTGCTGGCAAAAGAGCAAAATAAGGCAGTAGAATTAAATTTGATCAATCTAAATGTGGCTATTTTTTTTTTTCAATGAAAAAAATAATAATAATAAAAATCCAAAACGTACATAAAGAAGGGTCCATTCAACATTTCCAGCTCACAATTAGTCTATAAATATGTCTGGGATGTATCTTTTTTCATTACACTGCCTTTCTTGAATGTTCTTGTGTACTGTAGTAAAGTTTTAACATAAAGTGTAATAAACAGGAGGGTGTCTGTTATTTGGCCACTAAATCTTCAGGTGAACTTCATCAGCAACAAAGGAGTTTTCCTAAAATCCTGCTTCTTGACAATACTTTCCTAACCATTTGCTCTGTGCGTACGTGCCACAAGGTTATTATGTTTTATCACTGAGGATAAAAAGGGGAATAAGTTTAAGTTAGCCTGGCAGGTATCTGAACCCTCGTTAACACCCATTGAAACATTCACAGTAAGATGATGCGTCACAGTCGGGTGGGAGGGGGCAGCACTGAGGTTGGCTGTGTACTTTCCCATGATGCACTGCAAAAGTTAAGAGGACATCAGGTGGGGGATTCAGGGCTGAAGTGCTGTTTCTCTTACATACCACCAGTGGTGACCCTCACATAAGAATGGTGAGAAGGGCAACATGTGAACTGGTGCATTACAGAACACTCACTCGCTCTCTCACCCTCTCTCTCTCGCTCGCTCATTCACAAACACACACACACACACACACACGCTCACTGGCAGGACACCTACAGCTTGCCCCAGCCGGTTCAGGTTTGTTGCGCTTTGTTTCTTTGTGGACCGTTGTTTCTAAACCATTTCTGTCGTTGCCGCCATGGTGCTTGTTGTCGATTAATTTCTAGTTGTCGGTGGTCGAGGCAAAGAGGCTGTCGCTATGACATTTCTCTGTCTTTGTACCATTCCACAAATTCATCCAACAAGACTGGCCCTGACAAAACAAAGACAGAACAGAAGAGGTACAAATCAGAGGAATTGTCTTTGTATGCATTTTTTAACACACAAACTATGTATATTTCAGTATGTGTGTGTGTGTGTGTGTTTCTCAACTTACAGGCTCCATCCTCATCATAGTTACTGAGATCTAAGTTGATGGTCCTACTGAATTCTAGAACATTGCACCACTGGTCTTTATTTACTACTTTATACTTGGATTGCTGAAAAAGAAAGAGGAAAATATAGATTTCAGTCAGATATAGAACTGTATGGCATGTCAGTGCAGTTGTGTAGCTGTAGTCTTAAACAAGGTTTCTTAACCCCTGGGCCACAAAGCACCATCTTTTGGTCCCTGGGCCTATAATAAAGGTGAGCAAGGCATCAGCAGTGAGTTGTCTTTGTTTGTTTTTATAATCAATTTTTTTGTCTCCTGCCAAATATACTGCACCTGACTTTTCACTCATCCCCTTACAAGTGACTTGTACAAAATAAGCATTTAGCTTAATGCACTATCCTTCCTTCTGATTTGTGGTGTAAAACATACTTACGTTATCGTAGGCACTCTAAATACCGATGTGGAAACTGTCCTAAAAACAATTTTTTGAGCAAATTTTCTACAGGCCCTTTTTTACTTTCTAGTGATAAATACGTGGGCCTTGAGGTAGAAAAGGCTAAGAACTCCTGATCTATGACAACCAATAAACTGTACAAAAGACTGAACCTTTATTTGTTTTGAAAAGAGAAATGCAAATTACATTAATATGTAGTAATTTTACAAATTTCACTGTGTTCATTTAGCCATTTCCAAACATCCCCTCATTGCTATGCTGTATTATTTGCAGATAGTACTAAATAAATGTTTTAGCCAATCAGTACATGCTGGTGATGGAATTTAACAAATCCATATAACGCTGGCGGTTTGAGGAGAAATCTGGAAACAAAAGTTGTTCTGCAAACTAGTTTATATTTATATTTATATTTTTTTCCCACAAGACAAAAGTTTACTTTTTAGTTTATTTATGTTTATAGCAATTTTAATTGTATATATAATTCTAACTGTAACGCACAATTTCTATATATTTATGATATAGTTAAATACATGCAAAAAAACTATGTATAAAATAAAATGCATAAAACTTTTACACAGACCACATTTTATCGACCACCCTGCAGAGATTAGCAGCAACCCTACTTTAACGCACCTAATTCAGGTAATCAAGACTTCCATAGGCATTTAAATATTATAGCCAAGTGTGTTGGATCTAAAATCCAGGACCACAATTTGGCCCCGCTGCTGCGCAGTATATCTATGGTGGCTGGATATGTATCTGCCAAGGTTCAAGCAAACAGCGCTTTAAAAGACTAATTTATTATTTTTATTTTTAGGTCAAGGTATTGCAATTTTATCTTGGTAATATTAGGAATGACAGGGAAGTGCAATTAAACTGTATATGCTGCAGTTTTAGTTCTCACTTTTAATCCCGTTTTCTGTAATTTAACTACATCTTTCTTAAAATATTTAAATACCAGTTTTGCCTTTTAAAGTTTATTGTTTTGCTGTAAATAAATCCAGATAAAGCCATTTAAAAAACACTTTATGTAGATTCATTTTTGTGAATGACACACAAATAGTCTTACTATTAACTGAATTCTGATGCAATCAGTGTAAAACTGGGATATTCAGAATTTACTATTCATAACCTTTATCATATTTTAAGATTCTGTAATCATTTCTGAAATGGGGAACAGGAATGTTCTTGTGACTAGACTTTAACAGACATCATACAGTGAATCTGTACCTCTAGAAACTGGTTAAAAACAGGAAACAGTGGCCATGTCTTCCCAAGTAGAAGTCCCAGCATGCACTTGGCGGTATTTAAATCTAAACTCCTCTGATCCTTCTCCTGCAAATCAACACAGACACAGAGATCAAAGGTCTCGTACTGTATGTCCTAAAGTCTGTAAACACCTCCTTAATTCACATTTCATTTAAAATTTCATTAAAAAGATGTTAATATGGAGTGTGTCCCTATTTTCTGCATTGATAGTCTACTCTTCTAGAAAGGCTTTACATAAGATGTTGAAACACTGCTGTGAGGGTTTGATTGCATTCGTCCCTATTATTCAGGATGATTAACTTCCCAAAGATCTCGGATGCTGCTCCGTCACTTCATAGAACACAGTATCAGTGCTACACAGTCAAAAGCTAAAGAGGCTATTTGTGCTTTCTCATTCATTATATATATATATATATATATATATATATAAAAAAAATACACTATGGCTCAAAAGTTTGGGATCACAGTGAATTTTTTTTTGTTTTTAATGGAGTAGCCTTCTTTCCTTAACACAACAATGTACTGACTGGTCTCTAAAGAAAGTTGTTTCTTTCTGGTCATTTTGAGCCGGTCAGCAAGCCATCAACTGCTGATGCTTTAAATACTAAACTAACCTAGAATGTTGTTCTCCCTTTTATGTTCACTTATTAGTAGAATGTTTTTCAGCTGTGCATCACAATTGAGCAAGAGTGTCCTAACAACCAATTAGCTCAATAACATCCTTAACTTGGATTGGTGGCCATACCAGGAGATTTAGACAGAGGACTGAGAATTGCTGATAATAGGACTATATGTAAATAAGCCTCTATACAAAAATAGGCCTTAATACAAACATTTTTATTCTTTAAAAATCATCTGATACACTTACATTAATTGTGAAATGGACATTGTTTGTGAATTGCATGAAAATTGCATGAAATAAAAATTCTAAAGTGATCCTAAACTTATATATAAACTTATATATATATATATATATATATATATATATATATATATATATATATATATATATATATATATATATATTGTTACAGTACACTTTAGACACAAGATGCTAGCTCTATGGGAACAGCTACAGAAAAATAGGAACCGACAACTTAATATAAGGCACCACAGTCTTGTGGTGTTGTTCTGGAGCCTGGCCATTAAACATAGCAGTAGCAGTGACTGGCCTACACAGCAAAACAGCAACAAAGTAACTCAGACTTAAACCCATCAGTCCACAATGCACATATGATCTGTGATCCTTGTACGTGTACTGAGTATGAAGAGGTGATACAAAGATAAAGATAAATTAGAATAGAGTAGCCTTTGCATTTACTCACCCGGGCAAAGTCAAAGGCGTATCGGTAAATGAGCTTGAAACTGGTGGCATCGTTGAGGATAGACCTCAGGTAGTCTAGAGAGTTCCTGAGTTTTTCAGTTGAGTCACATCTGGATTTACAGCGAGAGCATGAGAGAGAGAATAGAGAGAGAGAGAGAGAGAGAGAGAGAGAGAGAGAGAGAGAGAAAGAAAAGGAGGGGGGGAGAAAAAGCACATTGAAGGACATTTAAGCAACAGTTTTTTTAAATTTCTAGATGTTTATTATCCTACATGGACAGAGAGACCTGTAATATACCTGGCCATAAAGAAGCATGTTCACTTACACTGCCATTCAAAAGTTTGATATGATAAGTGGTTCACTGATCATATAATCAATGCTTACTTTATATACTCTAATAGCTTGTGCAATGTTGACTTATACATTACAAACCATTTGACACCTAACCACTTTTAGGTGGTTTAATCAATATTTTAAAAAAACACCTATAAACATGAAATAATATTAGAATCTTATAATAATATTATTAATAGTATTATTATCTTATCATTATATTCTACAGCTGTGTTTGTTACTCTGGATAAAGCTAAGGTTTTTATTTATACATTTTTTATTTACTGCCTCCTAGTGTCCTGTTCATGTTTAAACCTGTGAATGTACTCAGGACTGGCATGTTCGAATCAGTTGGTTTTACGTTACTCAAAACTGTATATTTTGAACAGCAATTCTCAACTTTTGAACAATAGTGTAGTGTAACATTTCATTGTTAATATAGTGCCAAAAATCTCTTAAGCATGCAGTTATCCAGTTAACCTCATACACCGAGTGGGATCACACTCAAACAGCATGTTATACGCAAAAAGAAACTTAAACATCTGCCTAAAGGGCTTAAAATACATTATTACTTATTTCTCTATGGGCACTGCCATGTTGATGTGATCCCTGAGAAGTCAGAGCTCTTGACAAACACTGACTCTGTGAGTGGAAATTACAAGTTTGGTGGCTGTTCAAATGTATTTTCCTGCCAGGCAGCTGGACCGACTCGGTCCTGAACAAAGCAAAAGTTTGTCTTACTGCAATGAGCCCATGCCCTTCAGCCATTCCTGCAGGGTGAAGTAGCCCATACTCTGGGCATTCAGCTTCCATGCCAATACCAGCATCACCACCTGTGCGCACACACACACACACACATACACACACACACAATCTCAGTCTCACACATTGGTGTATTTATAGGCCTCATGTATATTAATCAAGTGTACAGTTTACAGATGCTAAATAAGGCTAAGGATAACATTTACTCTCTGACAGTCTGGAGTATGGTTATACTACTTAAGACCTGACCATAACAGAGGGGGCAAAGCTGAACAACTAGCTTCACTAATGTTTCCCCTTATTAATGAAGTTTATAGGGGGCATCAACGTTATGTAACTAGAATGTCTGGAGAAGCTAAACAAACGCTAATTTACTAAAATAGGTAGAAACAATGAGAGGTCCACAGTGGACTTGTCACAGTGGTACGCAATTCGAATCCATTAAAGATACCATATCATATATTTTTCTTGTATTTTATTTTTCTCAGACGTCCATGTGTGGTGTTTATTTTTAATTAAGGTGGGTGATGTGGCAAAAACATGATAGACTTATGAACAGTAAGTTCAGAGCAGGCTGATATTGCAGCTTAGTTTCTATATGTGGACTGGCGAGTAAATACACCATTTGAAACACTGACCTTTACATGTATTTCTATTTTTAAAAAGTGAGAAAATGTGTTTTTCCAAATTCATTTTGTCATGCTCAGGGCTGAAGATGTTCTTTTTGCATATAATATTTAACATGGTGATAAGTGTCATACATTTTCTGGTTCCACTCCGATATCTTCACAGAATTTCTCCATCCCTTCTGGTCCAACCACGTCATCGCAACCTGACCAACGTATACACAGACATATAGACTTGCACAACAATTATCACTCTGCATTTCAGATCACATACTAGGAAAAGACTTATTTTTAGCTGTTATTTTAAGCTG
This sequence comes from Megaleporinus macrocephalus, assembly GCA_021613375.1. Classification (NCBI taxonomy): domain Eukaryota; kingdom Metazoa; phylum Chordata; class Actinopteri; order Characiformes; family Anostomidae; genus Megaleporinus; species Megaleporinus macrocephalus. Next base: position 24,174,973 of record CM038707.1, on the reverse strand, counting down.
TTTTCTGTGTAGACAGGATGCGACTTTTGTTTTTTTTTCCAGTAAAACACCATGTAACCCTGAAATAAGCCAATTAAACAAAGTAGGTAAAAAATATTGTACAAGGCCATTTATTTATTGAGGAACATGATCCAATATTGTGCACCTGAGACTGAAAAAAGCATGTAAACGTCTAGGATTAGGAAAATTCATTTGAAGGTGAATTTAAAGTCGAAGGTTTTTAATCCATGGGATGAGAATCAGACATGAGTGGCTTGTGTATAAATTCAAGGCCATTGTAATGCTGCCCAGGAATTATCAACCAACAAACATCACTTAAGAGCAAGACATGCAATCAAGTCTGCAAGGTCACAAAGAAACCCAGGGTAATTTTAACTAGGTGGTACAAATTTCACAGGAGCAAACATCACTCTGGGCCTTCAGGAAGTTCTACCTATGTGACTGACTATTAATATGATCAGTGGGTTGTTGGAAATTAAAAACAGCAGCTCTGTGCCAGCGTCTTTAATGAAGGAATAACTGTGAAACTGCTGCAAGGTAAATATATCCTAACCTATGGAACATCTTTTAGACGCTTCAAATGTTTAATTTAGAACAGCCAAAAAAAGGGTCAAGAGTAAAAATTAGATTTTCTTTTAGCACAGCATTTTTGACATCTGAGGATCAAACTGAAAGGTTCATTTTAATAGTCATGGTTCGACACTGCTACACACAAATCAAAATCATATTATCTTTCCATTTTCCATGTTGGAAGAGATGAACTGGTTGGTAACTGCAAATACACTGTGAAATGGTTACACTTCACATCAATTTACAATATACTGTTTATTTATTTATTTATCTATTTATATTAATAACAACACTAGCATTGTTTTAACAAATAAATGCCAACTGCTCAGATAAATGGTTCTACTCATTACTTTCACAGATGCCTAAGACCTTTTCACAGCACCGTAAAAATGCCTGCATCACATCGCCCATCCAAAAAGCAAGAGAGAAGAATTATGAGAAGAGCTCACCTGCATACTCATAAAACCACTCCAGACATCTCTTATTGGAAAAAGCCTCGGCCTCCTGAATGTGTGACGGCTCCTGTTTTCTGTAAACGCTGAAACCAACAAATATGCTCAATGAGAGGCCACAGCACACATACACAATTTCTACATACGCTGACCCACATGCCTGCACATACACACCCTCCCCCTATAGATATATCCACATACGTCCTTATACACATAGTAACTGCCACATTATTAGTATTTGCTTTCAAAAAGGCAAAATAAAAACTTTAATACAGATAACACACTTTAAAGAGCGAAAACCTCCAACCATGAACAATAGTGGTCTGTATAGTTTAAATAACATGGTCAAAAGTAAAAAGATTCCATTTTAGTCAAATGGGGCTTTACTGATTGCTATGACTCAGTTATTAACTGTAAATCATGAATAGAAGACGTTTCTATGATTAGGTGGCGTTTGGAACTCCCCATGAAGACCAGCTTATCAGTATACAGGACTATTTCAGTAGTTTATAGGTGGGCTGTCTGTTGATCTGTAAAAAGGCACAGGGCCTCAATAATGGCCAACTGCTTTTGGTCAGGGCCTACTCATATATATCAGGATTCCCATAGAGCAGGTATTACTTGGTCGCTAAATCATTCTCAGCACTGCACTGACACTGATGTGGTGGTGTGCTAATGTGTTGAGCTGGTATGAGTGAATCAGACACAGCAGTATTGCTGGCGTTTTTAAAAATAGTCCACCAACCAAACATATCTAGCCAACAGCTTTCTGTGGGCAGAGTCCTCTGACCACTGATGAAGGACTAGAGGTTGACCAACACAAACTGTGCAGTTTACAAACTGTGTATGATCCACTCACACCAGCACAACAACGCAAGACACCACCAGCTCAAATAATACTCTGTGATGTTCCTGTGGGGGCCCTTGTTCCATTGAAGAACAAGGTGAACGTGAACATGTTGACTACAGTCTGTAACTGTAAAACCACAAAGTGTTCCTATACGATGAGTGAAGCTTATGAAATGGACAGATGTAGAAACAAGGAGGTGGTTGATGAGCGATGTGTACTTGTCCTGGCGGCTCTTCTTGGCTGACAGGTCGTCTCCTGCAGTGGGCCTCCTCTTTTTCCTAGGGGGCATGGCTCGGGAGCAGCAGGCTAACAGAGAGATGCAAAGAGAAAGACAATGACTAGACTTGGTCAGATAATTCAACAAGGCAGAACAAAGTCTCTCTGGAGAAGGTGAGCGAAAAGGTGGGTGAACATATGCATGGGATGAGGTCATTACCTGCGGCGTGAGTGTCTGGCCCAACGTCCTCGGTCAGATTCTAAGAAGAGAAAGAAACACCATCATACAGTCTCTTTTTCTCTCTCTCACACACACACAGCAGACTGTCAACGGAATTAGCATACTGCCAAGGAAAGAGTGTTTTTGTGTGTCTGTGTGTGTGAGAGGAAAGTATGAGGCTGCCTCCTTCTTTTTCTCCAATGCCTAACCTTTACAGATGCTCCCTGCTTCCTCCCATCAAACTAAATCTCAAGGGCAGGAAATGCAATAGCCCATGAATCTACAGCAAATCATGCAACAAATAATGATCTGCTGAAACTTCTCTTCTCGTCATCTGTCACTGAGCTACATCATGACCTGTGAATCTGCCATTTATGACAAAAAAAACAGGTTTTCAGAAGAATTTTAAAGTCTGCCACATCATGCAGCACATACGCTGATAGGCAGGAGTAACTCAGACATGACCAGTCACAGCTACATCTCTGATAACTGTTTCTCTAAGCTTTTAAAACAGTCTACTCAAGTGTTGCTGTCGAGAAGGTCCAGAAAACACTGCCTACACTGTGATGATCAAAAAGGTTTTAAGGCCTATGGATGGAGTTTTGTCATACATGCATTTTCCTGGACGTCATTAGAACCTCTGACAAGACTGTTAAAGAGATACAGCTATTGTTTTATGCAAACTAACTCTCAACACTCTCAATAGCATGCTACAGTTTGAGTAGCTAAAAGGCTAGAGCTTGACTGAAGGACCCTTTAATTCAGAGAATCTACTGACGATTCGGGGCGGGAGAATCTACACAAGACAAAATGTATTAGGTTTAGAAGATTTTACTCCATTCATTCTTCCCCACAGAGAAAATCTGCTTAGCCCTAATATGGGCAACATGTCAATAACAGAATGATGCACAACTTTGGAAGCCTGTAGCTAGTCTAAAACCCACACCCACACAAGAACTTTCACATCCTCCCATATCACTAAAAGGTTAGCACAACCTATTTATTATTAAAAAAAACATGAAGCCCCGGGGGATAAGAAGAAATTTTGAATTTTTGAATACAGCTATGTTTGGGGACAAGCCCTGCATTATGTGCTGCAACTCAGTCAACACATAATATCAACATATCAGGCTAACATAAGCAGAACAGCCAGCGTGCCATTTTTGCAGGACTTGTGTGTAATTAACACAATAAACAACATCCCCCACAGGTCCACTACAGACCACTGGAGCCCCCCTCAGTAGTGGCCTGAGACCCACCAAAGGGTACTTTGTGACCCCATTGTAGTCAGTGGTACAGTGGGTGAGAAACCCTGGTCTGGGATGCTGCTGTGTTCAGAGCAACTGTGTCTGACTCAGAAACCTGCAGCTCTTGGAGATGACCCTGTGAGTTGTGTAGATGTGTAGAGGTAGAGGAGGATGTGTATTTACCAGCCTGTGCAGTGTGTGGTAGATCTTGTGGATGCTGGCCAGTGTGGACAAGTGGGAGTTCAGCTGAAAATCTGCGAGGGAGAGGTGCAGGATCAGCCATAGCGCAAATGTCAGTCACCTCTCGCTCACCTGCACACACACATCTAATTAATCTATATGGATGGCAACTTATGTGGGTCACGGCTTGTGCGTGCTCGCTGGCCTGTGCATGCGCGTCTTCAAACGTCAACGCATCATACGTAACGTGGAAGCAAGCCATCTGCTCCAGTGCGTTTGCATTGCCCTCTGGGTCAAAGCCTCTCTACCAGCCAATCGAATGAAGGCATTGTTTATGAGTCAGAATATATATATATTTATATATATATTTATTACTGTGCCAAAAAAATAAATGTATTTTCAATTCCTTCACCAGCAAGCTTGACTTAATGAGTAGTCAAAGCAGGTATTAGAAATAATATTGAGTTGTTTTCACCAGGAAAAGCTTTGAAAGGGTAAAATAAACACACTGACATGTACCTTATTAATACTATTGTTTTGTTTTTTATTAAATAATTGTTAATGCACTGTACCATTTATGTGTGCATATATACATACATACATACATACATACATACACCCACTCATTTATTAAGTATGCCTCCTTGTATTTACATTTACTCTGCGTAGTTCTACAATTACAGAACGTCTAATTCACTGAATGCTATGTTAGCCCACACTGACCACCACAGAGCAGGTATTGTTCGGATGGTAGAGAATTCTCAGCACTGCAGTGACAGTGTTTGGTCTGTTAGTGTGTGTTATGCTGGTATGAGTGGATCAGACACAGTGAAGGATGGCCAACAGATGAACTATTTGCTCTGACTTTACATCTACAAGATGGACACACAATGTAAGAGTGTCCAAAGAAGTGGACAGTAAATGGACACAGTGTTTAAAAACTCCAGCAGTACTGCTGTGAAAGATCCGCTCGTACACACTAACACACCACCATCATGTCACTGTGTCAGTGTCGCTGTAGTGCTAAGAATGTAAAAATGACCCACCACCCAAATAATACCTATTCTGAGGTGGTGGTGTGTGTGTGTGTGTATATACATACACTCTGCAGTCATAGTGTTTACAGAATTCACAGTTTTATGTTATATTATTTGAGTGTTTTTGTTACTACAGAACCCAACATGCGTTACGCAAATGCGTCACACAATCAAAAAGAATCCCAAAATATCTAATTGTGATTTTTCTTTTTTTTTTTTTTTTTTTTTACATTTAAATTATTTTCTATAAATAAAAGACCAGAATATCCACTTCTTCTGGCTTGACCACTTTCTTTAAAGTGTCAAACTGCCCGTAAGTTGTGATGTCACAGCACATGGAGGTTTGGATCTTTCTGATTGGTATAACTTGTCTACAGGCATTCACACGCTCTGTGTTATTACATTCAACATAATAACTTAATTATTACAGTTACAGTTACAATTACAGTTCTTGCGACTTAAAAGTTGCACTTGCTTAAACTGCTATTCAGATTTTAATACAATTCACTGGCTTTAAACCAAAACATATCACTTCAGACAGCAGACAAGACACGCAGGTATTACAACAGATATGGAGATGGGTAAATTGTTCATTTTGGCTGGAGTGCCCATCCACACACACACACACACGACCTCATCAACATAAACAGGTCAGTGTCAGCAAAAACAGTTGAACTTGAACATTTCTGATCACAATGCCATTTCACAAAGCACAATATCAGTGTCCTGGATAACTTAATTCCAAAGGACTGAGAACTGCCCAGCAGGAATGTCTTCCCCTCTCTTATTGGAGGGGACTGACATTTGGCTCAAGTGACCTGGCTAACTGGGGGATCCTGCATTGTGAATCGACCCCCATGTCATGATTTGTTTGAGGCAGGGAAACACTAAAAGACAATGATGGCGGCCCATCTAACGCACACTGGAACAAGGATTGATTTAGCATTGCTTAAAAGAAAGCGCCGCTGGATTCACACAGAATGAGTGCGGTAGGACACAAAGTGCAGGACGACGTATAGAAAAACTGAAAGGGGTCGTAACGTATCATATTAAAGTATAGACTGAACATAATGTGCCCTCGATCGTGTGACGCAGTCGCAAGAAAAAGATCAGATGTAAAATGCTACACATACAGTATGCGAACGTTTTCCAGAGGCTGGGCACACAGCGTGACCACACTGTAAATCATTCACACGGTGATACACAGTGCACAAATTAAGCCCCGCAAACACTCGGCTCAACGCTCGCCACCGAACTGACCACATACCGTGCATAGCAGCACACACACACAGGCGCGCACAACTTGCAACGAGTTTACAAAGTATCTTGTGAACGCACGGACTTCTGGGAGCTGTAGTCCCGATGACGCAGCCCGAATCTCATTCCAAACGCAAGCGGCCGGGTACACGGACTACACTTCCCAGAGTGCCCGAGCCTGATCATTTTATTCGGTACCCCTCTCCTGACACTCACCCCAACTGATGAATGCAATCCAAATGCTTCAAAAAACGACTCGTTTTCGTATCGAAGAAGTCTAAAACCGCTGTGTTTAGTCGCTCTGCTAGAGGCTTTTGGAGTCGGGGCGCGCAGTCGTGCACGAGACGCGCGCAGGCGCTACAAATTTTTTACACAACTGCGTCACAATTTTCACCCCCTGTAATTTTCCGCAGTTTTCTCGAAAAACTGACCTATTTACCGATATTACAGTGATGTTACACAATTTCCTGCAACGTGTTCGCAGCAAGCGAGTGAGCTGAGGCAAACCGGAGCTCGAAGATCCCTGAGGTATTAAGGGTAATTAGACTACAAGTGCATTGTCTGAATAGGATCTGATACCTTTGCTCAGATTTGCTTTCTCCGAGTAAATACTTGGGCGAAAAGGGCGAAGGCGATCTTTACGAGGTTAGCTAAAGCAGTGCCTTTGTCGCTGCTGGCAGCCGCCACAGCGCAGGCAAAAAATACAAAGAGCCTAGCGAGCTTTAGTCTTTCCCCTGATCTGTATTATCGCTCGGATATCGGCTAGTTTAACATCACAAAATGCGTCAAACGCTAGCAGGGCGCCTCCGTCAAATGAGTCGAAACGCTTCGTCGTGCAACAAGTTTGCAGTTGGCAGCCCGTGTCGACAACGCTGAAAAAAAATACACCATTAAGACACTATTGTACTTACTTGTCGCATCTGAGTGCATTTTTATGAAACACTCAACTGTATTTGTGTGAAGCTGCAGACCGGCCAGTGGGCGGGATATGTCACCGTTCCCCCTGCCCACGAATGATTTAGGTGGATGGCAGGTTTCGTAGCCACGCCCATGCAGCATTGTGATAGGTTTAGAGAAACGTCAATCACTCTTGGTACACACAAAGACGTGAAGCCCTCCCAAGAAGCAATATGATAGGCCAACGACTCCTCAAGGCCCCGCCTCCTGAGGCAGCCTATTGGCCGAAGGTCCTCTCTGGACAAATCATTTACGACTGTTTCCTCGTGCAGATGAGAAAACCGCCCCAAGGTGTCCCTTCATTGGCTACTGTGCACCCCGAGCCCGCCTTTACCTTTAATGACAGTGGTCAGAACTTACGTCAATCAAAGCAATTTCAGCTTGTCGAGCATTCTTATTGGTCGACTCAGCCAGTTTTGTTTACTGTAGGGCGTGAGCGTCCATTTCCTCACAGATATTTTTGCAGAAAGTTACAGCAGAGCGTGTTACTGTCTACGATTTTTAAAAACACACAAACTACTGCTGAAAGTCCGTCCAACACTGACTAAAGATAATGTTGAAAAATGCTGAAGCGTTGCTGTAGAGCTCCACAGCCACTGCTATTGAGGTGTCCATATATCACATAAATATTCATTTCCTTTGTTTACCATCGTCTCCTATCTTCTTCTCGGACTTTTGTTGTTCACACGTGAACGCTCGTCGATTGCAGCTCCAAATTGTGGCGCTGAGTCCTGACTTGAGATAATAAAGGCTATCATTTTAGTCTCCTGATTGTAACCATATTCTTAAACTATACAGTGGGAGTGGACGGGGCTGGACATGCCACGCATGAGGATGAACCATTAATGGAAAAGATGTCAATAGCTTCGTGTATTGGGCTCCATACTGTACTCGCAGTACGGCCATATGCTCACAATGGCATGTAACAGCCTCCATCACAAATTGATTATCTCTGCTTGGACCACATTGTACTCTATCTTCTTGCGAAACATTAAGCTCCCAAGCATGGCAGAAGGGCATTGCAGACCCTAAGTACAGTACTTTTTACCAGACTTCATCTTTCACCAACAGTCAGGTCAAACCACAATAAGTATGCAATTTGCAGCAGCTGCAGACATGTATGGATAGATTATTAAAGAATCAGATCTGAAGCTGGTCACGACTCCTTCCTCTTTCCACAAACCACAGTGCACACAGAGTTTATATCTTTATATCCAAACATGCCTTACAGAGGTCATCGGTTCTGGGCCTGAAGAGCTAGAGGGCAGTACAGTTTGGGGATTGCTCAGACGCGCCAAATAAACATGATAGTTAACAAAATTTTGGGTTAAAGAAGAGTTAAATGGGGTGTCAGAACTTTTCAGTTAAATGATGGTCTCCTACAAAGTGGTTCTATCGCCTCTCAGCTACATTGGACAGTTTTATGCAGGTTTCAGGGTTTCATACTTGAGCTGAACATGGCAGGGAGGTGGATCTCCAGTAGGAAGGCAGGTGACCACTGCTATACAAGTTTAATCCTTCATAGAGAGGATGATGAACAACAGACTCACATACTGTCAAATGCATGTCTTGTTAATTTTGTACTGCCAAACTAAACCTGACTTACTAAAGCAAACCATGGGAATGATCTTCAGTGTAACCAGCCCAGCATGTTTAGTGAATTGGGACATTAGGTTTTTTCAACTAAAATATTAAATATAGCATAACTAGCTAAATAATCTACTGCACTGGTCTTGTTAGTGTATTATTAGGGTGGTAATCCTTTGTTGTTTCCCACTTAATGTTTGACATATAGGCCTAGCATTTAGCTGTGGTGTGTTTCTTCCGTTGCTGTTTTCTGTGCAGCAGCTACAAGGTGTGAAATACCTGGGGGTCTGGAACCCTCTACATTGAAATTCAATTGAAATTCTGGGGGTCCCTGAAAATAAACCTATATTAACGTTATGCTGTGTCTTGGGAGAAACAGACACTGAAATAAAAAATCAGGGAAAGGTCATTATTATTAGCTGTCTTACTCTCAAAACAGCAAGCTTCTGCCATTGAAGCTATTATCAGGGCTATGGAAAGTAAGTTAGCAGCCAGCCAGTGCTAGAGTAGGTAGCCGGCATGAGACCCTGATGCCAGTCGTTAATTTACGTTGATTACTTAATCTATAATATAACAGCCGTAAGAATGTATCATTTTTTAAAGAGTCATGAAGATATTTTAGGGTCCAGGTTGACTGTAGCTTTGTGGTAAGTTTTAGATGTTTTTATATTATGTTGTCTTTATTAATTATATGTTTTAAAGCTATATGTAGGCTGTAACATAAAGACTTCATTGTGTTACTTTACTTTTTGTGTTACATACAAAATTCTACATGGAATAAACCTTTTGACTGAGCTGGTAACAGGCCTATAATACCTCATGTTATATGGCACATAAAGCGAATAAGCTTTTTTAAACAATCAACCTAGAAGAATGATCACAGTCTGAGCTAAACATTGTATCTGCATTGTTGCCCTTTACATTGTGTGAATACTGTATAAGAACTGGGAAAAAGAAAAGACAATTATTTATTATTTACCAAAATAATGTTCCCCTCTCCTGTAGTTACCATTTTGAAGAGTCAAGGCAGGCAATGAAGAAATATCGGCCTGCGTACGATGGGGTCCACAAGTCACAGCTGGTGAAAATGTTTCTATTCTGAATTCTGAGTTCTATACTCACAGACTGTAATCCATCTGTTTCTCTACATCACTTGTGAGCCCCCATTTCAATATTTATTTCAATGGTCAGGGCCCTCACAGGACCACCACAGAGCAGGTATTATTTGGGTGGCGGATCACTCTCAGCACTCACTATGATGATTTGTTAGCACTTGTTGCACTGGTACATGTGGATCAGACACTTTTTAAACACTGTTGTTGTGTTTCATTTTATTGTATATTCTCCAGCAGCACTGCTGTGTCTGATTCACTCATATCAGCACAACACACACTAACACTTCACCAATATGTCAGTGTCACTGCAGTGCTCAGAATAATACACAACCCATATTATACCTGCTGCGTTGTGGTTCCTTGGGGGTCCTGACCATTGATTATGGGGCAAAATGGGGCTAAGAAATGATGGACTACAGTCTGTGATTGTAGAACTACAGAGTGCTCCAATATGGTAAGCAGAGCTGATAAAATATTAAATTATAAATACAAGGAGGTGATGTTAATGTTATGGCTGATTGGTTTATGTAAATTAGTTGGTTCTTGTGACATAGCAGAAACAATAAATTCAAACCAGCCTGTTTAGTAGCTTAGTTTCTATACATGGATTATCTGGACTGAGCAGTGAATGCTGAAACTATACCAGTATTAATTAAAAATCTGTTATTCAAAAGAAAGTTTTTCCATGATTGATCTCTTTAATATTTGCATGCACTTAATTAATTTGGAGTCCATAAGTTTGTACAAATGGTTCCAATTAGAAGATCAAATCTACCCTAAAATGGTAGTGCTTTAATGCTAGAAATAGGACAGAAAAAAAATGTGGTGTGCAAAATCCATAACAGGGTCAGTTTCTGTTTGAATAATGATTTACAAAAAGTACAAATATTTCTTCTTTATTTTAAATGTGAAATAATAGTAGGGCTGAACAAACATACAAATCTGACATGTGAAGAGCTCAGCCTTGATTTTTTTTTATTATTTTTTTTTTTTTACAAAATATCTTCTGCAGTATTTCAGTGTAATTACATTGTATGACTGTGTTTTCTGTTTTGGCTCCCCCTTGTGGTGAAGGTTATTTTAGTCAGAGGTTTTTGGTGACCTGTAATGAGAACATGAACATGGCATGAATATTGAATATGAGAGCAGCTTTCTCCTGAAAAATATACATGTCCGTTGACAATATGTGGGAATATACCTCAGCTTTGAGAAGGTGTTTCAGTTGTTGCTCCAGTGTCTTGCTTTTCTTGTTTCTTACACTCTTTACACGGATGTTTGCAGGGTCTGCAAAAAAAGCGTTTATAAAGAAAGTTTCAGGTGTAACAGTGATGACATTGAAATATATTGTGAAATGCACAATCCAGGCTTGAAAATTCATTTTGGTGTATAGCTTTGGCCATTTTTGTTGATGAACCAAATAAGCAAGTCTGTTTGATATTACATAATTTAACACAAGTGTGTCATGATTTGGAAATCACTTTCTATTACTTGTTACCTAAAAGGGACGTGCACAGGTATTTGATTACTCCATTGAAGATGCCAGTATTATAATACTGAAATCACTGTTCAGCTCTTCATTTTGCTTCATTAGAGGAAGACAGAGTAAATCCACAGACCAGCAGTTTCATGTTTTAATACTATAAAATCTAAAGTCCAGAAAATATATTTCTCTGGCAAATGCTGCCCTGTCACCTTAGACCAGCGTGGAAGTTCACCTGTAAGAAGTCTTCATCAGCACCCGTTTTGTTCTGGTTCACTGTTAGCTTATCAGCTCATGTGGGGTCACCGTCCTTACTTATCTGACCCAAAAATAACATTTTTCAGGGGCTATTTGAGGGGCCAAAAATATTTCGTTGGACTGCCTAATGCAACTTCTCATGTATTTCTGTCCAGATTTCCATTCATTTTTGGCTGAGCTCTACTGATGTTATCAAAGCACTTCATAAAGTCAGCACATCAGGACTTTCAATAAAGTTAAGGCCAGTGGTGGCCAGTCTATGTGTGCAAATGATTCCTCATGATCTCTGAACCACTCTGAGCTCCATGAATGCCGAAATTGTTGTCCTGGGATATTCCCGAGCCATCAGGGAAGATAAATTCTATTGATGGAAAGAGCTGGTTATTCAGTACATTCAGGTGGTCAGCTGACTTCATTTTATTGCCACATAACATCGCTGGATCCTAGATCTGACCAACTGGTGTACCCAACTCTACATCTTAACTCTTAACTCTGGAGTGGGCACAATTTATAACAGGGGCATTACTTACCCTAACATCTGTATTACTCTGAAACTGAAAGCCTGCAAACTGAGGACTTTTTTTGATTATCCACACTAACAAGTGGCTTTTTTTATGACCACACAGTTATTTGGCGCAATCCTGTTGTTGCTGAGTTGTATGTGGAAACGCTCTTACTTTTATATTAAATATGGTATTAAGTTCTACTGTCAATTTCTTCTGCAAGGTTGCTTGATGCAGGTCAGTTATATGATCCATCATAAGCTGAAAATATATTAATCACTGCATTACTTATCCAATCAAAGACTGTTATTTTACTGTTTTTGTCTTGCCCTGTTAATGAACCTTCTGCCTTGACTGACTGATGGACTACATTTAGGGTAAGAAGAAAACTGTAAATTACTGACACAGACATTGTTCAATTGTTTGCAGAGTATACAGCTTTTAAGAAGCCTTGCTCTATAACTTGTAAGAGACTTGCATCTTTATGACCACCTGATATTCAGCACAGACATTCTCAGCATAGTGATGACACCGGTGTGGTAGTGGCATTAGTGTGTGTTGAGCTGGTGTGAGTATAAGGTGTAGTAGCGCTGTTATTATTATTATTTTTTTTGTAATTAGACCCATCTATCTTATTTGTACACCTTGTGTTCGTACAGTAGCTGTAACTGTATGGGCACAATGTGTGCTAGTCTTTTTCTGGCCCTTCCTGAACTCTGAGAACCTGTGCCTATGAGACTGTACAAGCAAAACACGGACTACTATGCCAGCATTGTGCTGAGAGTGCTCGACTGCCCAAATAACATCTGTTCAGCAGTGCTCCAAAGGTTGTCTCTTTCCATTGCTAAATGGGGCAGAGGGGGCTGACAAACTGTACAGCAACAGAAGGCCTTCAAGCCATAACTGCACTATAAAACATGCCTATATCTGATTAAATGACCAAAGCGGTACAAGGCAGGGGTTTCTAATAAACTGACAACTCAATGTATGGTTTACTTGCTGGTCGTTCTCAAGAGCTGACAATGTTGAAACTAAAATGTTGGAGTTTTTAAGGTTATAGGGGAAATGGAACCATAATGGAATCAATATTATCAAATACTAAAGTTACTCATATTATTCATGTTATTGCTTACCTATGCCCACAATCTCCAAGGCCTGGGGGTTCAAAGCATGGGGGCCCAAAACCTTTACTGAACTCTGGTCCCAGCTTCTGAAACTTTTCTCTACATGTCCCCATGTAAGAAGCTTTCCCGACTGCGTAACCTAGAATACCTGCCACTGAAGTACAGAAGAGATGCACAGGTCACTTGTATGTCAGTACTGCTCAGAATGATTGTAGTAGCCATTAAGCCATATCAACACTGTGTCACAGTCTCTGCATGCTGTTCTACTCTGATAACTGAATCTGAACAAAAACAGTGTAAAGAGAATTAAGTGACTAGTTAAGACATTAAGTAAACTACTGAGCATTAAAGGCTCTTATTTTCTTTTAGTCTTACACTCAAACAAGGTGTTTCTCAATCCTGGTCTTGGAGGTCCACTACCCAGCACATTTTGTGTTTTTTTTTGTCCTAACATTGGTTAGTTGGTGTGTTGGGAGCAGGGGAAACACTAAAATGTGCAGAGCAGTGGGCCTTTAGAGCCAGGCTTGAGAAACAGAGCTCTAGCACACAGGTTCCAAACCCTGATTCTGTATTAGCCTCCAGGCTCAACATAACTTAGCGTATACCCTGCTCCCAACAAGTCCACTTGAAGTCATAATGAGGGGCTCGTTAATGACCTGGTTATTTGTAACAGGTATGTTGGGAGCCGGGAAACACTAAAATATGTAGGGTATGGTAATGTCTGGATCAGGGAACCACTGCTCTAAGACATTGGGGTGAGCAAGTAATTGGTTGGTGTTGAATTGGATGTTGCACTATTAGCTGCAAACAAATATAAACGATTTCCTCCTTGGTTTATTAAGAGACTTACCCACGAGTTTAGGGAATGGTCCAAAGCGCTTTGATTGTTTCCAAACACCTGTGAACAAACATACAGTATGCTGCAGCCTTTGAGTCTGTTAAAGTCAGTTTCAAGTAACAAAGTTTTGATTACAAAATTCTGAAAACAAAAACACCATCGAGATGTGTCTAGTAAAATGTCCAGTGAGTGTCTATTTGAACTACAATAAAATATGTAAAATATTTAAATGCATATGTGCAAGACAATTCCATGTTCTCTTTTTTAGTCGGGTGGTGAGTTTGTTTCCATCCCCAATTCAGAAAAAGTCGGAATGATTTGTTAAAAATAAAAGTGAAAACAGTGATCTGTGTGGTTTGAAAACAATACAACAGCACATTATTTGATGTCTTGCCTCATTCATTTTATTGATAAATCAAATGAAGCACTTATTTCAGTTTGGATACAACATATATATATATATAACATATTTCATAACAGTTGGAACAGTTTTCCCATTGCTCCAAGTAGAATTCTTTCCTTGGTGTATTTACTGGAATGTTTTGGGTCATTGTCATGTTGCATGGTCCACCTCAGCTTTAACTTCAGCTTCTGTTTTTGGACAGATAGTCTCAGATTTTTCTCAAGCACCACCTGATACAATGAGGAATTGTGGATTCTTCACAAAGAATTGTAAAGAAGTGGATTCTATGATTGAGAGCTTGCTAGGCCCCCAATCCATGACATTTCCAGCTCCATGCTTCACAGTTGGTATGAAGTCCTTGTGCACAAATGCTGTGTTTTTTTGCCCTGATGTATTTTTTAACAGCAAGGGAGAAAATCATTTTGCTTTAAGGTTGGATTTAAATGAAGACACAGAATAAGAGGGAGAATGGAGCAAGTTTGGAAAGTTGCAGTTGCAGTAATCTAAGCAGCTAGAAATGAAAGTGTGGAGAGAGTTTCAGCAGCAGTCTGGGAAAGAGATGGTCTGCTGTCAGACTAAAGACAGCCTGACCTGGAATGGAACGACAGTGGAATGGCTGATATCTAATTCTTATCTAATCTACAGCCTTCTCTTTGGATCTGTCTGTGGTTATACCACTCCAATGATCAAGATCAAGCCAAACTGAATGGCTAAGTTTTAAGACATACTCCTCTAAAATCCTCTCTAATCATGTTCTACTCTACTTTGCAGCTGATGTGGTGCACCTGATTCATAGGTGTAATAAATGGTGTGGTCTTTAAAACTTTTTACCCCCAAAAGCACTGCATTTTCGTGTTAATCATATTTTACTACATTTTAACTTGCCTTTGTGGATATAACTATGCATTGTGGTGCTTGACAAAGGTTTGGCAAATGAATCCTGAGCCTTTGTGGTTATATTGTATGTATATGAATGATGGTTCTTGATGCGGTGCTGTCAAGGGATTGAAGAGCATGCTAATTTAGCTTAGGTGTGCCTCCTTGCCCTTTATGCACTGAAATTTCTTCAGTCCATCAACAGTAAAGGGTGAAATATCCAAAAGTCTTTCTTTGAAGAACATTGTTTACAAACATTTTAATATTTTTTCCATGCTTTAGTTGGCAACCTGGAGATCCTCTGCCTATCTTTGTTCCTAACGCACTAGGCCCTTTCTGGATGCTGCTTTTGTATCAGTTCCTCAATCATGTGTTGGCATCATCTGTTCCAAATTACATCTTTCATTAATTCATTTGCCTCATTATTAGCCCTAAATTGCCCCGGTCTGACTTTTTTTGGAATATATCACAGAAAATGGCAGGAATGGATGTATATTTACTAGGGATGCATCAATACCTATTTTTAACTACCAAGTACGATGCCATAAGGTACCTACTAATAATAAAGTAAGTTAGTTGTTAGTGTAAATGAGCACAACATACCTTAAAAGTCAATTTTTTTTTAATTTAGCTGATTATAAATGATATGTTTTGGCTAGTTAAGTTACATAAGTTTTACATCAGAAAACCTGAAACAGTAATTACACTGTATGAAAACACATGTTTCATTAAAAAAACAACACGCTGCGCACCGAGTACAGCGAAAGTTTATAGAGAAGATTCTTCACACTACACAATTTGTATTGTTTGCATTTTATTCAGTCAAACAGAGTAAAGTCAGCTATTTTCTCTGTTTCGCTAGTCTTGTCTCCACCAGAATTGAGGAAGTGGTGTAATCACTTATATTGAGAGAGGGGTTGGGATTGTGATTCTGTGTTTGAAAACAGGCTGAAATCTAAAAGTGTATTCCTGGCTAAAAGGAATCTGCCAAAACAGAACGATGAAAGTAACTGCTTTTGTCCAACATCCACGGAGTGAGTAACACCTCTCTCTGTGAGCATTTTTCTTTGGTTGAGTAAATGAGTGTGATATGCCCAACAAACATGAACTTGTGTTCATACTGTCTGCAGTGAAATACAAGTCAAAGTACATTTTAGAATCACTGCTTTCTTTATTTACATGTTCCATACCATCCCAACTTTTTCTTTGGGTTTTTTTTTTTTTGGGTATCTTTCAGGCCAGTGGACTCAAGTTAAGAAGTAATTAGTGAGGCAACTCAATTTGGAGTGATTCTACTATCAACACAGTCACCAAAGTGCAAGAAACTGTAGTACATTTATATGACAAACCGCAAGTGCTATAGTTTTAAAACTGCAGTGAGTGTAATATAATATAATGTTATAATAATATAATAATATTTACCGTTGTAGATCAGGCCACCAGTGACGGCCATGCTTCCCAGAGAGAGAGGAAGAGCTGAGGAGAACAAAACACTGTTTTGAAAATTCACTAGGTCCAAAACATCACACTTAGTTTTGGGTTTGCTCCTATATGCGCTTGGCAGTACAGTCATAATCTAATGTTATTTTATTTTTCTGAATATGTTAAATTCAAATAAATATAAATTGCACTTACATATACCAGTAAATACCTTGTTTGGATTTGTCTACCACTGAGGACATTTAGAAAATCAGCTACAGTCAGGTTGTCACTTGTTGCTACATAAAACAAATAATAGATTGTTGCTGTCCAGTGACAAACACGTATCTCCATTTTAGCATGACTGCGGCTCTTTACATTGTGTGAATATTTTATAAATATTAGAACAGCATAAATGCTCCAAAACTGCTTTAAATGAAAGCTCATTATATTAACTTACATTGAGGGTAAAGAAGGTTTAGACACTTTAGACATGCTTCTTGTCACAGTGATTATATAGACAATAACAAATAACAATGTGTTTGTAATGTATTTTCATGGTGGGAGCTTTTCAATTTCAGTGCTTTTTCACAAGTTATGAGGTCATGGTCTATGATCTTTCTATTTGTACATGTTACAATCCAGTACAAAAGTGAAAGAGTGACACCCAAAACAACTCATTAGTTTTATACCAGCGTCTAGTATACCTCTATAAAGTTGCTTTTCATTTAAAAGATGAAGAATCTATGAACAAAAAGAAAAATTATACATTCTAGTTTGTCAAAACTGATGCTGCCTTGTGTTAATGCATACATACTTTATAAGTTTGCCTGAGAGCCCATGGAAAATTGAAGTGAGGCATCTGGACCCACAGTCATTTGCCTCCTATACAGCTGTCAGGGGATCAGATGTAAAAGCCAGATGTAAACACTAGCCTCAGCCTAGGTTGTTATCCACATAAAGCCCATTTACTGTTTAAATTTAAACTTCTGAATATGTATAATGTTACTGTTGTTTCAAACTTCACAAATTCTTGTAGTTTGAGAGAAAACTATGTGACCATATGGTTAGAGAGAATTGTGCTTTATTCTAAAAGTGGCTGAGCTTTAAAATAAATGAGGGGCTAAACTGCTGTGGGCGACATAGGTGTATGTATGTAAATATCTTGGTCTTTGAGACGTCACAGACAGGAAATTCTAAACAAGAGCTGCATCCAAAACTGCATATTATCATCCTAAATAATATACCAACAATAGTCCACCACCGATAGAAATTGATAGAAGTCTGTTTTTTGTGTAAAATGTAATCTTTGATGCAACTGTGTTTAATTTATAGGAAGTTAGATAGGAGGGAGTAGGAGCTTTAATCATAACCCTTCCCTGTATGCTTGTATGCTTTTGACAACTCCAATTATAACTACAACATGCTAACAGTTTGTTAGGCTACAATCCTTTGGCTTTGAATGACCCTTGATTATTTCATTAAAACGGATTATTAAACATGGCATCTTCGCCACACCAAAGCAATCATAATGCTACTGAATTATAAAATGTTTCAGTACAAATTTTGAGCATTTAAAACTGCTAGCAGGTAAACGACTAGCAAAGACAGCTTGAAAAGTTGCACTCACAAAAAAATCTTAATACTGTCTTAATACTTAATACAACATACAAAAGTTGAGTTGCAGGGGTGGGGCTAAAGTAAGGCTCCACCTATAAAGTACAACTATTTGCATGTTGGCAGTAAAATAATAATGTGGAGCTCATTAATATGCTCAGAATCTTTTAACTTCACCTTAAAATAAACCAAGAAACATTTTAGAAAACAAACTGGACTGGTCATGGACCGTCCTTATTGGTCCATTCATTGTGAAATAACACAATTCAAAGGATAACTGGAGTTTTTTAATAAAGCAAAGATGAAAAAACAACAAAAGTGGAGGTTTTGCCAATGTTTCATCTGATCACAGAGAGAACGAACCAACAACAATATTAATCGCTCTTATCAGCCAACAGAGATTAAAAAATTGTCTAAAGGTCAGAATCAACGTGATAAAACTTGTTTGTGTGTTGTACCTCGGTACCAGAAGCTCTCTTCTTGGCATTCCTTCCAGATCTGCCTCACGTCCTCCCTGTGAATATGTTTGTCTCCAATGGGGCACTACAGTCAGTGGGACAACAGGTTATGAGAAAACTCTCAAAAAGTCACAGCTTATTCTCTCAGGACAGTTAAAATAGACTTATTCATTCAAAACAGTCCTGGAAAACTACAACTTACATTTTTACTCATCATCTTTTATATGTAGGCTACTAGAAAACCACTGTTCTGTATATTTCAAAGATCTGTAATATTCTGTTCAGCTTAATCTAGGTGTTAAAACAAACTGCTACAGTAAAGCTAAAGCTAAACAGACTCTAAGCACTGGGTGATATCAGCCAGTCAGCCATAACATTAAATATATCCTCCTTATATCTACACACATTTTCTGTTTTATCAGCTCCACTTTCCCCTGCACTGCTGATAATGATCCACATACTAATAGTACCTCAACATTAAAGAACATTAAAGGTGAAAAGAGATAAACAATGTATGCAGTGAATCAGATGGACTACAGTCTGTACAGTCTTTGTTGAACAACAAAGGTTCTATATGGCAAGTGGAGCTGATAAAACAGACAATTTGTATAAATATAAGTAAGTTATTTTTATTGTTATGGATGGTTGGTGTATATTACCTGCACACCGAAAAAAAGATGCTTTGAAAACGGTTGCGCATACATAAAGTGTATTACATCAGTACCATTGCTGTTATTCAGTCTGCCTGTTTGTTTGCAGCTGTTTGTCTAGGTTTAGAGTTAGCAAAGAGCGTCAGTATGCAGGAAGTATGAGTTCATTAAAGGGGACTTTTTCCAATGTTCTGCATAATTAAATCAGTGAGATGTAAACAAGTCATTCAAAGACGTTTAACATGGTTTGAGAAATTAGCTAAGTCAGAATTGTTTACATCTGAAGATAAGAACCAGGCATTGGAGTTGAGCTTTTCAGGGCTAAATAAGCCCAAAAGAAAAACATTTTCAGAAATACCCCTATTTTACTAATGTTAACAACATATGCTGGTACATTCCTGCCTGGCTGTTAACTAGCTCACCATAGTGGCGCTGATGCTACAATGGCAACAAAATGTTTCATAATAAAATGTTTTAATGTGCCGTCTACACATTAACCTTTATCTTACACATCTCCTGTTGTACCTTCAAGTTTCAAAATGTGTAACGATTCACTTTTTCTACCAATCATTTGGGAAATTTTCAGATTTTGAAATATGTTACATGAAACATGTAAAGTTTTCGGAGGGCATACAGTTGCTAATTGAAGGATCAGCTGGGCAAACCAATTATCTTCTTGTGCCACCCTGAGGCAGACCAGTTTTCCCTAATAGACAGCATAACGTCATTATACGCTCATCTTTAGGGACTTCCCCAGAAAGATTCAGGGGGTCTGAACGATTAATTGGAGGTCCCAGGACCTTCTGTATTTTGCACCTTGGGATCACAGGTTGTTTTGGATGGCAAATAAAATGGCTGCATTTAAACTGTAGACAATTTGTTTCCTGATTCTTGACACAGTCATTGTAAGTTGGTTAATTTTGATTAATTTGGTTTTCCTTACAATTTTTTACATTAAATCATTTTACATTGAACCAGTCTGAATGACTTTGTATCTATTTCAACCAAATTGGTAGAATTCCTTCTTACTTTACATTTACTTACATCATATGTTTATTAACTTTGTTCGTCTGATTCTGCATTGCAGTATATGTTTAAAACTATCCAGGTATATATAAAACTATCCAGGTACCCCTTCCACGTTATTTAAGGAAATTAAGGTGCACCCAGTGCTGATACAAGCGCTCGGTTGCACATATGCAGCTTGTACAGACACAGTAGAAAAGCATTGCCAATAGAATATAATGCTTCAGGACAGCCACACATGAGCCTCAGTTCTAAGCCATAGATATGTATTCTCTTGAGTAATGGAGCTCTATCAAAGTCCATAGGACCTGACCTCACTAATGCTCATGACTGAATGCAATCAAATCCTCACAGCTATGTTTCAACATCTAGCGTAAAGCCTCCCCAAGAAAGTAAAGGTTTTTACTACATCAAATGACTCCCAGTTAATACTTATGATTTCAGAAGAAACACTGGACAGGAAGGTGTCTACAAACTTTTGGACATACAGTGTAAATTAGGAAAAGATTGTGATCACTTTGAAAATCATGTCAGGACTGTCCAGCTCGTTTCTAAACACACATCCTCTTCATCAAGTTTATGAGAGCCATAAAGAGCCATGAAGTTCAAACACTTCATACCCATCAACCCACAGTTTCCACACTTACCTCCCAGCCTGCTTTGGCTTTTGGCTGCGCTCCTTCTGTGTTCTCTGGTGCTTCTGTGTTCATTGTTCTCCTGGTCTCTCAGAACGTGCAGGCTACCAACTCTCTCTCTTACTCACTTCCTCTTTTCTCTCCTTTTTTAGTGCCTGTTTGAGCCCCCTTTTTTCACCTCTGCCTTAAAAACATGTCTGGCCCCTCCCTCTTTAAGTAAACATTAAACAAGCCCGTCCCACATGCCTCTCCATGCAATCTCTTGCAATGTTCAACTGCTGACACAATTCCATTCAACTATCTGTAACCTGTCCAACCCCGTCCAGCACTCTCTATGAACACTTCCTATAGTAACCACGTAAGTATACACAGTCCCTGCTCTTCATAGGCTACTACACTGCAAAGCTGTGCTGAGTTGTTAAATAATAGAAGAATTTCATTTCATCCATATGTAACAAATTTAAATATAATATTATGTATTATAACATTTATAGCCAATCACAACACCTGATCCTGTATTGTTGTAACAGCACTAGTTAATGTTACTATGTTATAATAGTTTTGATTAGTCTGAGGCTGCTAATGTGGGGGGAGCAGAGCGTTTCATATAGTGCGAAGGGAAATCCTATGAGAAGTGAGCATGACACAGCAAATTTCATTCAGCTCTTATGAGAATGATGCAACATTTCTAAGAACGCTTACTAACAAAGTAACATGTGTATGAAACGTGTTCAGAGCAGCTCTATCAAATAACTTTTTAGCCTAACCATTTTAGCTTTTTTCTTTTGTCTTCGGTAGATATTTTGCTATTAACCTTGAGTTCTATCTCACCTCCCTCAGGTGCTCTTAGAGAGATCTTAACAGAAGAGATGCTCCTAAGGAAAGTAGCAACAGTCATACATTTTGTCTAACCATGGATTGATGCACACTTAGACCTTCAGCAATGCTTTAGTGGCCTTTTCCAGCTTCATGCTTTCTTCTGAGTTCCTCTGAAAGTTGTTTGCACCAAGGCATGGTTCACAATAACCATTCCTAAGAAGAACTGATTTGTTAGTAACTAGGTTTTGTGTGCTCCCTGTATTTTATAGCACATGTGAAACCCAAACTTTTAATCTCTTCTCCTTAACTGAAAAACATTTGGCCAATGAGGTCAAGTCATTAACACAGAGGTTCAAACACAGCATGCACACAAAGCTGCACACAATCTCACAATGACACACCCATGCAAAAAAAAAAAAAAATAATAAATCTTTCATTTTTGAAATATTTGTTCACATGTTTATTGTGCAATGTGTATTTATGCTGTTGCTGATATGGCACACTAATAGTTATTGTAAGTTTACTGTTTAAATTAAAATTATTTCACATTAAATTACTCAGGCTCATTTTAGCTGAACATCTGGCCCATTTTATCTGAGCATTATGTCGTAGCCTATTGAGAGAACCTTCTAATAACAGTCATAATACTTAGGATCAGTTAGGATCAGAATCAGAATCAGATTGATTGGCCAAGTATGTTGACATACAAATATATAAAACAAAGTGCACATGTACAGACAAAACACAATATACACAATACATACAGACAATATACACTATATGCAATATACAAGCAATAGTCAGACTGTATGAGGACCGTATAAGTGCTATACAACATATATATTATTTATAGACACCACACAAGTAAATACCACCCTACACTCTGAAAGTAAATACTTGTACTCTACTTTTCTCTACATACATTTTCCCTTTAACCTTTAAAGTACTTATTACAATATAATGTAGACCAGTATTTGTATTGTCACATTACAAGTGGCCAAATTAGGAAAGCTTTTAATTTATCTGTTGAAACAGTTTTTATTTTATTTTTATATACATGTTTTTTACCTGGGCATGTGATTTTAGCTCTCTGACACTTTTAACAGAGAAAATGTTCCCCAATCTATCACTTTGGTACAGTTTCTTTATACCGTTCACCTGTAATACAACCTTTTCACAGGAACCTTTCATTTTTACTGACCTTTATTTATTGTTTTTATCTTTATGTGGTTGACACACTGGTGCTTTCCTCTCTTTATCAGGTAGATTTTGAATTGAAGGGAAGTAGCATTAAAGGTTTGTATGTTATTGGCCTCAGAACCTACTCTATACAAACACACTCCATGTTCTTGTAACTATTGCAGTTCTATGAATATGACGCCATGCATGACTTGGAAAGTCACGGCGGAAAAACGTTATCCTCAGCTACTGTCAGGTTACCAAGGATGAGTTTTCACATATTACATTCCCCTCAAAGTCTTTAGCCAGTTACAGCGCAAAATACATGCCCTCTTTGTTGTTGTACCGACCTGCCACTCCTTTCCTTACAAACTGTCACGCTCGTTTCTGCTCAACTTTTACCCCTATTCCTCATAAACCACTCCCTTAATCTTCCTTAGTCCCTTATACTGTGTAATCTGCCATAGGGCGGTGAAGAGACATGAGGGAGAGTTGAGGTATCATGAATTCAGATCAGTTCAGATCGCAGTCATGTTCACAGCTCAGACTGGTTTTGGATCAGTGTTTGCATCACACCACAAAGAGACTTTATTAGGGGTCAGAACACAGGCCAGCAAATAAAAAGACAGATCCATGATAAAAGAACAGAGAGAAAAACACGGGTCAAAACACAGAATCAACCCAAAGAACAAAACATTTCCAAACCAGCAGGAAAAACAGGTGTATATGTAGGAATCCTCAAAAGCCCAGGATCAACTGCAGATGGAATAAAGAAGTGGGAGAAGCCACTAACACACAGTTCCAACTAATTAGGTTAACTGGCAAAAGATGAGTATCTCAACTTTTTGGGGAAATTAATTGTACACTTAATTTGTCTGTTTATATATATTTCCTTTGTGATTAATTCCCTTGAGGTTTTATGTCTGCTTTATCAGCCTTATAACGTATCAACTGTTTCATATAAAAAATACAAAACAGTATTTTATATTAAAAATAATGACAATACAATAATACACAACTACATTTTACATCAAATCAGTCTGAATGACTTTCTTTCTGTGAATGATTTTCTTTCATTGTATCTTGTGTCAATTAATCAATTATGCAGAAATTCTGAATTTTTTATGGAATTTATTCAGTTAAAACACAGTTGTTAATTGAGTTTTTAGATTGTCCTTTGGAATGAATACTGTGACGATTAGTAAATTAGTGAAATAAAACTGCACCGGACTTAGAAACAGTTATATTTTACTAAAGACTGTAAAGGACATTGTAAGTAAACCAGTGAAGTGATGCTGTATCAGCTGTCGGATAGTGAACCGCACTGGGCTGTTTAAAGCAGATCTGAAACACAGACTAGTTTCTCTTTCACATGTACTGAAACTGCTTCGTAGGTAGTGAACAAATCGGCTATGTGAGTTTGTGTGGGTTCATTTGGAGAGTTTAATTCTCTCTCTCTCTCTCTCTCTCTCTCTCGCTCTCGCTCTGAATGTAGTTACCACGTGGGAAACCAGGAAGTGGAAAGTGTGTTTTTCCCACAATGCACTGCGCATGATAATTTTATTTTATTTTCATTTGTATCTGTTTGTATCGTTTCAAAAACGATAATTACTAAGAGCTTTAATTATTATAGTATTTGAGGTAAACTGGTGTGTTTTACTGGTAACTAGTTTTCAGTTACCGTCACTGTGTGTTGTGTTAGTGTCGGTGTGGTACTGAGCTGCCGGCTCTGAGTCTTCAGTACACTCTTGTTTCTCTTCAGATCGTATAAATCTTTCGCCTTTTACTAAAGATTTCCGTGGGGAGGAACACTATGAGTATCAACTAATTTTTTGATGCCCTGCCTCACGGCGGGGCTTCCTACACTGGTGAAAAATAGAGTGGTGTTAACACAACTTATTAGAAGGAATAATCTAAGATTGAAACATATCTTAGTTCAGTAGAGAACAGAAAAGTCTACGGCTGTGAGACTTTAGGGTTGTTTTCTTTATTGCTGTTTCCGGTCTGAGATGAAATTAAAGCAGAGTATGATTCTTTTTATTTAATATGTATAAGCTTTAGTGAAGCTACACGTGCCTTCTATGTTTTATATGCGAGGTTTTTATACTCTGTATAGCTCTGACTAGAGGAGGAGGAGTTTCTCCTGCTGAGTCTTGGTTTCTTCCTTCTTTTCTTAGGGAGTTTGTATGCCTGTGGCATATGACTTTCTCATATTATACACCACAATTTCCTCTCCACACATGTACAATGCTGATTTTTTCACTAACACACACTTATGCATGTTGCTTGTATAGTGTGTATATTGCCGTCTGTACTTATTGTGTATATTGTATATTGTATTTATTGTGTATATCATGTATTGTCTGTACTTATTGTGTATATTGTATATTGTATTTATTGTGTATATTGCCATCTGTACTTATTGTGTATATTGTATTTATTGTGTATATCATGTATTGTTTGTACTTATTGTGTATATTGTATATTGTATTTATTGTGTATATTATGTATTGTTTGTACTTATTGTGTATATTGTATATTGTATTTATTGTGTATATTATGTATTGTCTGTACTTATTGTGTATATTGTATATTGTATTTATTGTGTATATTGCCGTCTGTACTTATTGTGTATATTGTATTTATTGTGTATATCATGTATTGTTTGTACTTATTGTGTATATTGTATATTGTATTTATTGTGTATATTATGTATTGCCTGTACTTATTGTGTATATTGTATATTGTATTTATTGTGTATATTATGTGTTGTCTGTACTTATTGTGTATATTGTATTTATTGTGTATATCATGTATTGTTTGTACTTATTGTGTATATTGTATATTGTATTTATTGTGTATATTATGTATTGTCTGTACTTATTGTGTATATTGTATATTGTATTTATTGTGTATATCATGTATTGCCTGTACTTATTGTGTATATTGTATATTGTATTTATTGTGTATATTATGTGTTGTCTGTACTTATTGTGTATATTGTATTTATTGTGTATATTATGTATTGTTTGTACTTATTGTGTATATTGTATTTATTGTGTATATTATGTATTGTTTGTACTTATTGTGTATATTGTATATTGTATTTATTGTGTATATGATGTATTGTCTGTACTTATTGTGTATATTGTATTTATTGTGTATATTATGTATTGTTTGTACTTATTGTGTATATTATATTTATTGTGTATATTATGTATTGTCTGTACTTATTGTGTATATTATATTTATTGTGTATATTATGTATTGTCTGTACTTATTGTGTATATTGTATATTGTATTTATTGTGTATATTATGTATTGTTTGTACTTATTGTGTATATTATGTATTGTCTGTACTTATTGTGTATATTGTATATTGTATTTATTGTGTATATTATGTATTGTCTGTACTTATTGTGTATATTGTATATTATATTTATTGTGTATATTATGTATTGTCTGTACTTATTGTGTATATTGTATATTATATTTATTGTGTATATGATGTATTGTCTGTACTTATTGTGTATATTGTATATTGTATTTATTGTGTATATTATGTATTGTTTGTACTTATTGTGTATATTATATATTGTATTTATTGTGTATATTATGTATTGTTTGTACTTATTGTGTATATTATATTTATTGTGTATATTATGTATTGTCTGTACTTATTGTGTATATTGTATATTGTATTTATTGTGTATATTATGTATTGTTTGTACTTATTGTGTATATTGTATTTATTGTGTATATTATGTATTGTTTGTACTTATTGTGTATATTGTATATTGTATTTATTGTGTATATTATGTATTGTTTGTACTTATTGTGTATATTGTATATTGTATTTATTGTGTATATTATGTATTGTTTGTACTTATTGTGTATATTATATTTATTGTGTATATTATGTATTGTTTGTACTTATTGTGTATATTGTATATTGTATTTATTGTGTATATTATGTATTGTTTGTACTTATTGTGTATATTGTATTTATTGTGTATATTGTTTTATTGTGTTCTGATCTGGATTTTCTGTACCGCTGCTGTGTGACTGTGTGTTATAAAGAGCGGGGTAAATAATCGTTGATGCTGGTAATAGTATACTGGATTGGGAAAACGTTAAACGCCTCATCCTCGTTAGTATAGTGGACAGTATCTCCGCCTGTCACGCGGAAGACCGGGGTTCGATTCCCCGACGGGGAGAGACCAACTTTTATTTTAAGAAATATTAAGTTCTTGCCCTGTAAACAGAGTCAGTTACACAGCGTACACACAACGTTGTAAACTTTCTTACAGTGTTTCACGTCGTCTGAACAAGCTCATCACGACGTCACTAATAAATAATGTTGTTTATAGTATTATTACTACTTACTGGCAACATGGCAAAATTCCATTAAGTCCTATGCAGATATAATATAACGTCAGAATGTTTCCTCAACTACTTTCTAGAAAAACTTACAGAATGTATTTGCAGTTGTGCTGATAGGAATCTGGAGTCACACAAGAATGATCCCTTTTATTTAATATCTAAAACCATTAGTGAAGTGTCTTTTGTGTTTTATATAGTCGCCATGCAATGAAAAACAAGTATCTCCAAAATTGCAAAATAGCTTCACTGTGTTCTGTATGTCTCCCTTGGCCATGAATAGACTTAAATAGAGTAAAAATAAATTTTAAACTAAACCAATATCAACAAAACTGCCATAAAACAATATGAGAGACACCAGGCATCATATTAATCAGGATTTTGTGTAATAGCTTTCTGTGAGGAGCTGTAAGACACCTTACACTCTGGACGTCTGGTTCCTTTCACCACCACCACGGTGAACAATTCTGACTTTGTAAGTTTCTCTAGAATTACACATCTGAAACCACTCTGAATGACTTGTTTTACAACCCCATCATGTAATTGTGAATTTGAACTTTTTGAAAAATTGGTGGCATTCCCCTTTAAACCTTGAATTTTTCATTTGTGACAAACATAATAAGTGACTGTTTTATTTTTATTTCAGTTCAGGGTGCCAGAATGCAAGGATTTTTATTAATATTTTTTATTTCTGATGTCTACAATATCATTTGTTCCATGTCACATCTTCACAAGCAGCATTAGCTTAGCTCAATTAGTACTACTACTAATCATAATTTTAATAAATAAATTAAAAAAAATAATTATATGAACATGTATGCGACTGTAAAAGTCAGTTTAGAATATTTATGTATTGATACTGAATCCAATAATAATGTGTTAGGGCAGGTGGGACTTCGATGCAGGGTCCCGCATGTATAGTCCTGGTGGCCTTGTGTGTCCAGCCCTCAGATCAGCTCGGTCAGGTCCTCCACTCACCTCGGCTTTAGTGCCACACTCGACTCTGAAGAGTGGGTCTAAAATAACGTGCAAACTGAACACTTCCATTTCTTGTAGACAGTAAAGCAGAGAAGCCTGAGGAAGCCATCAAGAAAATAAAGTATAAATCCTATACAGCGACTTCAGAAGAAGAGCACGCCCAAAACCTACAGGTACTGAAAATAAATACGGAACTAAGTACTGAATTCGTTTATGTGAATGGAGCGTTTTTATCACAGTTGTTGTGACATAACAGCATACGCAGAAACCCAGACCTGCTAACTAACAAGAAAAACAGTCGCACTAAAAGTTTGAGGACAAAACACTAAAACACTAAGAGGAACACGAAAACCAACAAATTCTGACTATGTTTAAAGAAATAGTAGGAAACAAAGACACCCATATCTCACTCCCCCCTCTCCCCCTCTGGAATTACCACGTGGGAAACCAGGAAGTAGAAGGCGCATTGCATATTTCCCACAATGCACTGCCCATGATGATTTTACTTTATTTTTACTTTTTTATCTTATTTTATCCGTTTATAAAAAGATAACTATTACAGTGTATTTAGTTACTGTTGTATTTGAGGTAAACTGGTGTGTTTTATTGGTAACTAGTTTTCAGTTACCGTCACTGTGAGTTGTGTTAGTGTCGGTGTGGTACTGAGCTGCCGGCTCTGAGTCTTCAGTACACTCTTGTTTCTCTTCAGATCGTATAAATCTTTCGCCTTTTACTAAAGATTTCCGTGGGGAGGAACACTATGAGTATCAACTAATTTTTTGATGCCCTGCCTCACGGCGGGGCTTCCTACGCTGGTGAAAAATAGAGTTATTGCACTGTAATTATAGTGAAGACACGATCTTAGACCCGCTTTAACGCTGATTTCAGAACAGCGCGGAACGGAGAGGCGATATATGTTATAATCAGGTTTATCAGTTTTATTACTGTTGTTTAGGGTCTGAGGTGTAACTATAGACGTTCTTTGTGTAATTAACTGTGTATTAAGTCTGACAAGAGAAGCAGAGTTTCTCTTTCTATCTCCCCTTCTCTTCTGTAAATCTACCACAACGTCCTGTAATACAATCAGGATCTGTTTACTTTACTGTAGTTACGGGTCTGAGATGAAACTATAGCAACTCTGTGTATTGAGTTTGACTACAGGAGGACGAGTTTCTCCTGATGAGTCTTGGGTTCTTTCTCCTCTGAGGGAGTGTTTTTGTGTCTCAGTGGGCTCTCCGGCCGGGATCTTCTGTAAATCTACTTTGTAATAACATGTTATAAACAGCGTTGTAGCGGACCCGTTAGTTCATAGTCGCTCATAGTGGAGCCGTTTTCGCCTCATCCTCGTTAGTATAGTGGACAGTATCTCCGCCTGTCACGCGGAAGACCGGGGTTCGATTCCCCGACGGGGAGAGACACATTTTTCTTAACCTCTTTAATTTTAACCTTGATTTTTTAAATCGTCAACATACATACTGACCAGCCGTTATCCGTAGTTCAAACAGGCCTTTGTCCAGTGGTCACCAGTTTTACAAACATGTTTACAGAGACTCGAAAAGGCAGACATTTCATTAAACTCGCCACTTGGGGGCGCTGCGCAACCCCGGTTCAACACAACGGACTCTGCTGCTCTTTAAACAGGCTGGGATCAACATTCGTCAACATATTGACAACTAAATGCAAGAAACTAAGCATATACATTTTATTAGTATGGATGGGAATATCTAGACACCTTCCTTCTTCTTCTTTCAGCTTTTCCCTTTTCAGGGGTCGCCACAGCGTCCTCTGTCCTCACACCAACTGCTTCCATGTCCTCTCTAACTGCATCCATATATGTCCTCTTTATCTTTTTCCTGGCAGCTGCATTTCTAACATCCTTCTATTAATATACCCGCTGTCCCTCTTCTGGACATGTCTAGGCACCTCCCAATCACTTTTTATTTGAATTGTGCCAGGATAGCTATTTTATGCCTCTTTTTCTCTCCTGTTGCCTACATTATTTTTTATTACGTCCGTAATTCATTCACAAGCTGCAGAAGCGTGCATTTAAAAGTAACCCAAACATGGGACACTCTAAAGTATGCATAAGCTAACATAAGAGTTGGATTATAAAATTTTATGTACAAATCCAGAATCTCTCAAGAGAACATTGTGATGAATCAAAAAACACTGTTTTTCCAACCTCTACTCAGAACCACGTACAGGCTGTTTCGTCTGGGTCTAAGCTCATAAGCGCCGGGGTAAAACAAACAAACAAACAGTGACACACTACAGATGTGAAATCATTCACTGCACAACATGAGGGGCTAATAGTAAACCTCAACTGCTAATTTCTTATCAAAATCATTAATACTATTAACATTACGCAGAAGTGCCTACATTAAGATTTTAGATGATTTAACATTCACCCTACTGGTTTTAATACAATATATATATAATATAATTCCTTAGTGTTCACAGTTTTCACTTTCCAGTTCTCACAAGTCAGTTAAGTCCAAATGAGTTACTTCAGCTCTGAGACGTTACACCAGGAAGGCTGTACTAGCTTCTGCACATCACAAATATGTTTTTGATATTTTTTTATGTTGTTCACATACACAGCAACAGCACATGAACATGTTTATTTTTTAAAGTTTGCTGCAAAGATTGTGTTCATTTATTTTTATTTCTAAATTCAACAAAATGTGTAACCTAGTCAGGTATATGACATCACTGTCAAAAATAAACCTCATATCTGAACACAGGACACAGAAATACTGGAACTATTGGTCTTTTTTAGTCTGCATGTCTGTTGCTCCATTCCACTCCATTCAATGCTCACCGGAAGGAACAGCCAGCATGTTTAGATCAAGTAAAAAAATAAAAGTAATTAATTAATTATTAAATAACAAAGATACAAATCTGAGACACAAGGTTTTGTCTGATGTGTGACGGACCAGTGGCCTGTCCAGTGTGTTTCCTGTCTGCACCTTCCGTGACCCAGAAGAATGAGCAGTTTGGAAAATGAATGAAAAAGTAAATTAATGAATGAATCAATGGTTTTGTCTATTACTGCAATGTGTTCTAGTTGTTTTAGATATAGTAGTTAATTCTGTTTTAATTTCATATCACAAAGAAAGCAATCCATCCAGAGAAACCAGTGTACTTTAATTATGTTGACAGTTGTCTTGACTATTCACTGTATTATTCTTACACATCTATTATAATTCAAAATCTTTTTAGTTCATAAAACACATTCATTTCTAGTTTTAGAAACATTGCTGGAGCAGGAGCAGAAGTAGAAACTGATGATGAATATGAAGACTGTACAGAGATTGTAGTGAATAAATCATTCACACAGTTTTAGGTCAACAGCACACCCACGTTAAATCACTACTATTATCAAAAATCATTTACCATTGCCCTTGTTTAGTAAAAGCAGTGAAATCAACTACTAGTTAATGTTTCTTCTATGGTTTCAACACATTAGAAATGACCTAAACATATACTTAATAATCATTCACGTCACTCTGGAAAATCCCTGATAATACTTGTATGGCTAATTCCACAGGCAAACAAATCATGACAATGTTTTTCAAAGAAACGTCCATCATTACTGATAAACACACACATCCTAACCTAATCCTGAAACTATCGGTTGAAGCAAAAACATATTTGTCTCATTATCAGATGCCAACCATATTTAAAAGACATCAATATTGCTGTTTATTTCCATTTTAGAAACAAATGAACCCAAAAGCAGCTCTGGACCTTTAGTGGGATTACAGTAGCGCATGTGTCTTTCACAACTGCTGTATCACACTGCACTGGATAAATCGTTGATTCGTCAGTCCACAGGAATCACTGGTCAGCAGGAGCCCTGGGGCTGACCTATTCTTCCCAAGCATCCCCGTACTTGTTCTTTTGGACTGAGGAGACATCAGAAAACATCTTTAAACAGACAGCAAACTAACTGACATATAACCATTTGGCTGAGCTACTAATATATATAAAATATAAAAGGTGCATCATTCTGCCTAAACAATAAGCACCAGGTCTTCACCATTTCAGAGCACAAGAAATACAAACAGTGTTTCTGAAAAATGTTATTTTCACAAAATTCGATAAACAAAAATAAAATCCAGTACAGAGAATGATACATACACACAGGCTACAATTCCATCATAGACTAGTCTAGCTGTGCTCATCTAGGATAGATTAATCTTTATAAATCTTTATGCAACATGTCTTATATTCAAGCATAAATATTATATCTATATGTCTGGGTTTAACGTTTATCACAATAGCTGCATTTTCTTGCTTTCAATAATATTTCATGATAGTTTTCAATTTCCTGAGATCTTCTCTAAAAAAAAATCATTGCACGTAAAACGCAAACCAAAAATGAATATTTAAAGCGAGAAATCCAATGAACTTGAGACATCAGCTCACCTTCTTTCTTTGGTGCTGTCACCTCAGCCTGTGGTTTCAGAAGTGTTTCAGCCTTCTGCGTGAGGGTGACCTCATAGTTCTCCCTGTTTTTATTACGCAACTCCTCATACAGCACTGTCCTTTTCTTGGGAGCATCATCTTCCTCATAGAGTGGAGCTACAGGGCAGTAAACGTAAACATTCATTTGAACATCCATCCGTTAGAGAGCTCAGTATTCCGTAGTTTTCCTTAACTGAGGGAGGTCCATATTTATTTGCTTGCCAGGGCTCACCCGTTGTGTGATGACAATGCTGCTAAGGTTAGGTTAGCATGTGGTCATCTTTTTAAACTGTTGCCAACACAATGTAATCTTAACAGTTCAACACGAATAAATTAATAAGAATGTCAACAGCAAATTATGTTACATCATTTAGCAGGCCCTACTGTTTGACAGCATCATGCTGAGTGATTCAGGGTGTTTGGGGTGGGGATTTGTGATTACCTGAATTACGGTCAGTGCTCACGTCTGTTAGTTTATCAACTACATTTGGCGTACGGCCAAAATTACGACCAATGTAGTTTTTAGGTTACTTTATCACCACAATAACAAGCAAAGTAAAAGCAGTTTTACCTTGAGGGGTAACATCATCCCTTGAACTATACAGCGCAGGCTCACTTAGTCCAGAGCTGAAAGATGCTGGGTCATAGGAAGACGAAGGACTGCTGTAGGGATAGTCACTGGAGTAACTGCTGTAGGGATTTGGCTGAGAGCTGACCTGGTCTGTGGGCTGAAAAGCCGTCTCAAAGCCTGATTGCTGAGGAGCTGCTGAATTTGGATCTGCGAACTCTGATTGGTTCAGCCTGGTGCACCAGAAGAAGTGCAAGTGAGTTGCAATAATCACCATCTTAGCTTATTTACAAGATAAGTCAATATGAAACCTGTACCATAAACTGTACCATAAAACTGAAGCTAAAACACATACGACATTGTTGACATATAAAAATGGAATGTAGTTCTTACTCAGGGGGTACATGACGCAGGCGTCCTTGCCGGAGAGCCTCTCCAAGTGGAGAGTTTTCCAGGTTTTTAAACTTTTCTTGACAAACCTTCATATAGGATACCTTTCCCGCCATATAGCCGAACAGGCCAGCAACTGCACACAAACAAATGCACACTGAGAATGCTGTCTTGTAGGCTAACACGAAATTATGCTTAGTATAAAGCAAATAAAATCTCTGCTATAGCCTCAAAAAGTGTTTTGTAAATACACACACATTTAAGTTTTGTTCATTTTTATGGTTCACACCAAGTTTTACCTTAACTTAAACCACTGTGTGACTGTAACGAAGACCTGGATGCAGTTTAATGGGGTAGAAAAAAGTTTTGGTGGTGTGTTTTTTAGAGAAACCATTTGGGTTATTTGGGAAGACTTGACTAACATCTTAAAATTGTGTATTTTTGTATTTTAGGGGCAGGATTACTCTAAAATCAGCAAGACAAGGTAAACCATGTCCAGGGTGAGGAGCCACTGATGTGAAATACACTCCTTGTTACTTACTAGCAACTTTTGGTAGGGATCCAAATCTTGGAGATGGTGATAACACTCCTGAAAAACAGAGACAGAAAAGAGAGAAAAGTTGAAGGCCACTTAAAACTACCACCAGAAGACAATAAAGAGAACTGGAGAAAAGGACATGCGCTCACCTCTAGTTACCATCACTTGAGTGACTGCAATTGCTATGGCAGACAACGGCAAGGCTAGAATGGAGACACAAAACCTTATTACACAGGACTGCAGATCACAATCATTCACCGGCTAAGCGCAAGTGAGCATACATCACCAGTATAGCTGCAAATCACTCACATCTGTAATAGAAGCTCTCACGATTACACTCTCTAAAGACACGCTTCTCATCTTCAGTGGGAATATATGCTGTTCCAAGCGGACCCTGTGTGCAAAAAAGGACACAACAGCAAGGCCAATGAAATCCACCTGCCAACAGTAACCACAGTCACTACTACTTACAGATACGCTGTTTCAGTGTCCACAGATGAACAGAAATACTGAGTAAACTTTTGAATTAAGAGTTTAAATTAAAAGAAGAAGTAGGTTAGAGGTATTTTTCTGGAGTAGGCTCATTAAGAGTCTGGATTAAGTCTCTACAAACAGACAGGGCAGATTAAAACCCAGTCGTTTCCGGTGATGATTGAACGTGTGGTGTGAATCAGTACTGTTACCAGCAAATTGTTGTTCTGTTTAATTGAGAAACACTGAGTGTAATAAAGAGCACATTAAAAGC
This sequence comes from Megaleporinus macrocephalus, assembly GCA_021613375.1. Lineage (NCBI taxonomy): Eukaryota > Metazoa > Chordata > Actinopteri > Characiformes > Anostomidae > Megaleporinus > Megaleporinus macrocephalus. The sequence goes on along the minus strand of CM038707.1, from coordinate 24,139,931 downwards.
GCAACGCCAGTTATATGTTATATATATATATATATATATATATATATATATATATATATATATATATATATATATATATATATAAAGTACTGCAGAAAAAAAACATTTGTTGTTGGTTTGTTTTCAACGTAGCGCACCGCATGTTTTTTGCAATGTTACGTTTAGAAAATAAATGATCATCATTTGTATTTAAATTATTGCTGCAGCTGTTGGTGGTGTGTTAGCAGTGTTACTGTTCACTTGCTTGGACTCTATATTGTCCCACCTTAAATGGTGTAGCAGTTACATGATGGCGATTGAGAAGCTCAAGTAAGCTTCTTATTTAAATTCCCTGTTCCACCTTAAATGGTGCAGAAAGACGTGTCTGAAGTTAGCTTCTTATTCGAATTCTCCGTTCCACCTTAAAGGGGGCAGAAGTTGGCTGAGGCCATTTAAGACGGCACTGGGAATTTAAATAACAAGCTAATTTGAGATTCTTAGAATATAACTGCTGTACCATTTAAGGTGGCACGGGAATTCAAATAAGAAGCTAACTTCAGCCACGTCTGTTTGCTCCATTTAAGGTGGGACGGGGAATTCGCATAAGAAGTTAACTTCAGAAAGCAAACAGCGAGTCTGAGCTTTACAGTAGCCCCACTTGCCTGTGCGCTCCGGTGTGTTTGTTGGGAAGTCGGGTTAAAACCCGAAGACGCTTGAGACATTGCTAAGCTGGCTGCTTCATAAAACAACCACTATGTCCACAAAACAAAGAAACAATGTAGAGAAGATAAACAGGGACTGGACATTCACTGCAGACACACACACTGAACACGACCTCCACACAGCGCCTACTCCAACCCGGAGGTGAACGCTGCTTCTTGTTTACTGAGCTTACCGAGCGTTGACAGACCCTGCAGTAATATAGCGCCACCTACCGCCTCCCTCCGTTACAGGTAAAGCAGTGAATAACAGGTGTTTTTCGCCAGCTGGAATTTAATTATGAGAATATAAAACTCATCCAGTCTGCTAATTCATTGTTCTTCTCCTCTTTAAAGTTCTTCTTTATTTCGTTTCCAAATGATCTGTGTTCAGTCTAGAGCAGAGCTGCCCAAAGCACAGCCTGTGAAAATGTGTAAACTGGCCCACCAGCAATTTAACAGAAACCCACTCTGTCACTCACTGAGAAAACATGCATTTATACTATATATCTTTTTTCATATTCAAATGTTTTAGTACCAAAATGATTTTTAAACCTGCCTACTTTTTTTCTTGACCCACCACAGGCATTGCACCTGCGCACAGGATGTGGTCTCGCCTTGGTTTGTATTTAACCTTGAATTTATACTTTTCAACCAGTTCCATAAAAGAACATTCTAAAAAATATCTATAATTAAATGTTTCAGATGAAAATAAAGTAAATAATTGCTCAGATCAACTTGCACTTTGAGCAGGTCTAAACTGGTCTGTGCTGATCTATTCTGGTTTATGCTGGTCTGGTGCTGGTTTAGCTGGTTACTCCAGCATATCCCAGCAAACTGTTTAATGCCTTTAGTAGCATAGTAAAAAAATGCACTGCCTTAGGACAGTTTTGAAACAAGCCTTTGGTCTATATTATATTTCATACATTGTGAAGCAAAATTCACCACTCCTGCAGCTTTATCAACATTAGATTTAAAAACGAGTTGTTTTGTATAGTAAATAAAATGGACTGGTTTGTTTCATAGACTTTGTGACTCCTGCTTTTTACCATCTCCATTCAAATAAATCAAAGAGTCATATGTTTCCCTACAACAAACCATTTCACATCCTAAATCCTAAATTACATTTAATAGCTATGATAAATCAATTCAGTATCTACCGACAAACTGATACACACTCCTCTTTTTTGTACAACTGCAGATGAGTGTTTTACTTTTACAGAGACATTTTGTATTTATTCTTATCTTATAATCTTATATTTTGCATTAAAGCAGCAAATTGTAAGATGAGGCAACCTGTCAAATTCATATCCCAAACAATAGTTCCTCTTTTTCCGTCTTCATTCCTTAATAGTCTAGAAGAAAGTGCTGCAAGCTTAGCATCAAACTTCATCTTTCCCAACATCAGGAGCACCTCCAGCACTGGAAAGCATCGCCGATGTTAACACTTGCTTTGCTTTTATTTATATCAGTTCTGAAGGATTATTGCCGAGAGTGGGCAACGGTGGTGGTAATAATAGTTGCTTCTCAAAAGCTTCTGCCATCGTTGCATTTACTCTTCTTTCTATTGGCTCTTAAATGATCTAACCAGGAGCAGAACCTTCAACGAGATTGCCAAGAGGTTTGACTCGATGCTACAGTGACTCAATGTCACCTCTTGAGGTACAAAGTGACATTACAAGACAGGGCGGGCTGGGATACCTGGCTAGCGTTGTGATGCTGCCTTTCATGTGCTACCAGAATCATGGTAAATACAAGCAGGTGAGAATGAACTCCACATTTTCGTTTCACCTGCTGTGCTTGTAATTCTGACTTCAGTAGCAGTGATGCAACATAGCTTTAGTAGATATCTCTGCAGTGACAGATGTCTTTGACATACCATGGAAATAGTTATTTATTCATATTCTAGTAGATAATTTTGAAAGGTTTTAAATGAAAGATCTTACATATTGCTCCATATGATGTCATACATCGTCGCTATCCAATGAAAAACAAGTATCTCCAAAATTGCAACTTTACAGGAGAGACCAAAAACCTACTTTACTTTTAATGTAAGTCAATGGAACCAGATTTTTTTCCAAGCTATTTTGGAGCACTTCTATTGGTCCATTCATCATTAATTTTTCACACAATATAAACAATCATCAGCATGTTCAAATGATGTAGAAAACTCAAAATGGAGACAGTGACGATATTATACATATGATGTTTTGTGTGTTTGTGATGAGGATAAAAGAAAATTGAAAGAAAATATTTTATAACAAATCTTATTTTTTTAATGTTCAAAACCATGTTTCACTGTATTCCTGATTAAACTCGATGCCCATAGAGACAGCATATTGCTGCTGTCAGAGCTTGTATCTCTGCAATAATAACTTTATAAAAAACATACTTTACTTCAAAAAATCAATAGAATCAGGCTTTTTTTTAAAATAACAATTCAACTTGGTCCATTCGTCATGAAATTTACACATAGTTTAAAGAGCTATAAGTGCCAACAGCAGTGATAAGTTACTTTTTTATTGTGTAATTTCGATGTTTGTATAATAATAATAATAATAATAATAATAATAATAATAATTATTATTATTATTATTATTATTATTATTATTATTATTATTATTATTATTATTATTATTTATTGTATTGGTGCTAACCAACCCCAAGCTTTCGTCTGCTCTCAGCCAATAGCGAGCAGCTCCTGGGAGGCGAGCTGTGACTTACGGAATTCTGAACCAATAGGATGGTAAGAAAGGACTGCCTGCGATCAACGTGGCCCCAATCACAGGGCGAGCAGGGCGGGCGCTGCAGCTCCGCTCCTGACAGTGAGCTGCTCCTATCAGAGCGCAGCGCTGGCGACGCCGTTAGCTCGGCCTGCTCCAATCTGACGGACAGGGAGGTGGGCACGCTCGTCGTCCGTCGAGTTTTTAGGTGTTTTAAACGACAGAAACAACATAATATCCTAAAAACAAAACGAATAAAAATGCATTACAATTACGCCAGTATGGATATCCTCCTGTAGTCGGCGTGCGCAGTCTCACAGCAATCAGGAAACAGCTCTGGATAGAACAAGTCAACGGATTTTTCAAAGCTAGCAAATAAGCGAGCGAGGAAGCTAAAAGCTAAGCTGGCCAGGAAAGCACAGCGACTCTAAAAGGTAAGAACGGCCGATTTTGAACAGGCTCCGATGACTGACTCGCCACACTGCAGTTTGCTAACAAGACACCTCTTAAAACAGTGCTGCCTTTGGGTAGTTGTTTTATATTTACACTGGGATAAAAACATAATTATATGTACCCATGGCGAGCTTTCTTCCTGCATTTTTAACCAAAGCCCCCCTCTCCCCTCTGTCTCCCTCTATCTCCCCCTCTCTCTTGCTCTTTCTCTCTTATTTTTTTTCTTAGTCCTCAGTCATTGAGGCTGCTGCTCTTCTGTTTTTCAAAACGCACGTACAATCAGTATTTAGCTTCACAGGGTCAGTATAAGAGTCAGCTGATATCACAGTGCTTTCATTTACTTTCTTACAGCTGGCTGTGCATTAGCCTACTAGCCTAACCAGTTAACTAGCCGGCTTGCTAACAAACAGGAGTTTATTCACTAGCTAGCCTAGCTATCCTCTCTGGACATATAAATGTGTGTTTCTCCTCCAGGCTAGCAGTCAGAAGTCTAAGTTGGGTATCTAGCTAACTAGGTTTCTTTGTCGAAGTTACTTTCTGGCTGTAGAGATGTTGTTTCTCCTTAGCTGGCTAGCTGGTTGTTATTTAGGGTTTATGAAGTTGTACTTTGGTTAGGGTTAGTGTTGTGATTATGGTCATTAAGATTATAGACGCAGTCTTAGTTCTCAGTAACTGAGACTGAAAGTTTACTAATTCGACCGAGAAGGTTGGGATGTTTATGTGGTGCGTTTGGTTGTCTCTGTTTTGTCTTAATTGAACCAACTGGAATCTGACAAGCAAGTTCATTTAAATGTAGTGGCTGTGCTGAATGCCTCAGTAGTGAGAAGCAGAGCACAGTGAAAACCTGCACACTTTTTTTTTCTTTTTTTTTTTTTTCAAATCTGAGGGAGTATCACTCATTATAGTGAATGAGCTAAAACGATGTAAACATAGTCCAATGGTTAAATAGCTGTAGTTAACATGTTTAGATATTTGCATTCGGCTTAAGTGTGTTTATACACGCCCCAGGCTAAATGTGCAATCTAGGTCGTAACCACTGGCTTTGGTTCAGCTGATTTCCTCCACTGATGGTTACACTTTACAGAAGTCAGGGCTCTTTATGAGAGCTTAAAACACCTTCTTGTTTTTCATGTACGAGTAAACCCACAGAATTTAACTGACCACAAGCTTAACGTCAGTCATGCACGACACCTTTTCTCAGGAAAATCCTCTAATGAGTGAGACAATAGTCCTGCCGTTTGAACATGAGATTATTTGCAAATCATCAGGTCATATTTGTGTGTCCAGACATCATCATTTGCATGGGTTGCTGTGTTAACTATGTAGGTGCCTGTATGCAGACATAGTTATGCTTGAAATGCAGATTTTGCATGCAGGAGACATGGAGGTGCATCAAACCCGTCTCTTGGTCAAGTCGTGCTTCATGGGCTGTTGTTCTTTTCTATAGTGCGTCCAAGTAGAAATCCTCTGGCATAAGCTTGGATCTTTAACACTCTTTTTTAAAGTCCCAGCACTCGCATCACATTTATTTGACAATGTTAAAGTTTGTCTCATTGTGAGTGACGCAAAGGACACTTTGATATGAGTATGTCGACTGAGGCGCATCTGTTTGGAATTTGATTTTAAACTTTTAAACCATCTCCCATTTTGATTTGGAACTGATTTGCAGAAATCCTGTTTCATGTAGCTTTTTGCTGTCCAGATTTTCAAAAATCAATCTGGATTCAATCTGGACATGAGCTAAAAGTCAGATTTGGAGTAGCAGTTTAAAATGAGGCCTGTGATCATTACCACAATATCAAGACATGTCCAGAGCCAAAACCCATTTTAATAAATTTACCAGCAAATACACATAAGCCAACATCACGTCACAGGTCACGTCTTCAGCACCTTCTTCTTTTTCTTCATTTTCAGTCCAGCATTCTTAGCGTTTAAGGCTTAAACGTTTAATTTAGTGGATGAGCCTGCCTGTTTAGCTGTAGTTGCATGTAGCACATAACGCAGGTCTAACTCTCTACAAACAGTTTACAGCCTCTGTGTTAGGTTAAATTGTATTCTATAATAGAAATGTCAGCGGTGGGCATACGTTCTTTTCTCTATAAGTGTAAATTTAAGTTTGAAAGTTGAGGAAATCGAAGTAGTTTACAGGCACTTGAAGTAGTTGAACCCAGCTTTTGGTGTATGCTTAAGTCCTTCTAGGTTTTGCACCTTATATATACACCGTATATTGTAATTGCACTGAACTTGCCTTTTACAGTGTCACTCACTTTGCCTATGTATCTGTTAGAGCAAATGAGTGACTCCAGCCTGTTCCCACCCCACCCCCTAAATATAACCCATCTTAACAACATACAGTAGCCCATAATTGGTCCATTTAGCCAAATCTTGTTTCACAGTAGGTAATTTCCTTGTCACTGAGCCTAACGCCTGCAGGTGATGCTTCATGATCGGAGGAGAGATCCAGTGCAATATGGTAATTGTCTCATGGGAATGTTTTGTCATTAAGATGGGGAGGAGGGAGAGGAGGCTGCTGAATGCCCTGAGCCCTTTTCTAATGTATTTTTGCTGCTTGATTATCTCTGCCTTACTCTTCAGTGTTCGGTTTTGTCTGACTGGGTCGTCTCCCACCCTTTCAATCTCAGTAATCAGACAATCTTATGAGCTGATCTTTGGGGCATCCGCTGTCGAATTATATTAGTAACCAAGCAGTGCGTTAATTATATTGATGAATAATTAAGGTTTGTACAAAACATAATTATAAAAAGAATAATGAATAGCTAGGACACTTGTAGCATTTCAAATACTCTGAAATACGATAAAAGAAAAGATAAATCCAGAAGCCTCAAAAAAGACTTCCTTACAAGAAACACAGTGGTGAAAACGCATATATAAATAAGTATCAGACTGGTCCTTACTCTAAGACAGACCCCTAGGTCTTTTTATTAAAGTTTTTAGTTTTCTTGTAATAAAATCTGATGGATTTATCTTGACGGCTCCATTGATCTTGCCTTTTTGTTTGTAATTATGTAATTAGTGTGCAGGGTGCATGTGTCACATGTGTTGTTGTCCAGCTGTGCACATTCCTAACTGTTCAAAACAGGCCACACAAGGGAGCTGAACTGACCATGTGCTGAAATCAGCACACTATGCCATACAGCTAGGTCCTCTCTCTCTCTCTCTCTTGGTCGCTCTTTCTCTGCCCTACTGTGTGTTTGCACAGCTTCTTGTGAAAGAATTTCTTCATTCCTTCCTCTCGAATCTTTTTATCTTGGTCTGGGTGTAAGGGACGAGGAAGGCGAAAAAAACAAGTCACACAACGAGGGCTTTTTGTTTTTGTGTCGTCTGGTGTCTGGCGCTGAGCAAAAGGCACTTAGAGCACTGAGGCTAGCTGGACTGGTGTAGGTGGCAAACAAATGCAGACGTGGGCCTCGTGGAACTCATTTTACAAAGCTTTTTTTTTTCTTAAATGTGGTACGTGAATGCAGTTTTTTATCCCTAACTCTGTCCCCGAACATGAATAATTGGTCACTGTTTACCCCCTGGACTCTTTTGCCCTTTTGCGTGTTGTGTAATTGCACATTTGTTTAGTGATGTAAGACGGGCTGTTAACTGGATGAGTCCAAATGGAAATGTGACGCTGTGCACATGACCGTATTTTCATATGCCATCCTTGCTGATTGTTGGCTGCCAAACCAAAAGCTATTGCACCCAGCTCCTCTACGTTCTGTCTGTAAGGCAAGCAAACAAAAATGAATAGCAGCTTCAGCTTGAGCATTAGAAGTTGTGGAACAGAGCTGATATCACTGTGAAATGGTGATAAAACCCAACTCTGGTCCTTTTAAAGAATCCCCTCTTGTGTGAGTTTACTAATAATGGCTGGGATAATCTACTAATGGCAGGCTGAAGGGAACAGATGAGTGTTTACGATGCATCTGGATATCATGGGTTTGTATGTGTAATCCGATGTGGCTGTAATGTGGATAAATGCTCTCCTCGCTAATACACTTCTGGTGTTTCACTGTTTGAGCCCATTCATGACTGTTTGTGGTACTGATATTAAAGGTACGTTTTACTATTTTTTAAATCTAATGTAAGCAGTTTTGCCCAAATGCAGTCAGTCAGCCGGGATGTGTTTGGTGTTCAGTTTGCTTCTATAGTTCAGTTAATTTTTTTACTGACTCATTGCTTTAAGATGTGTGTGTTAAACATGTTTTTTGTGGAGCTGGAATTACATTGAGACCTCATCTAAATAGAACTGGACCCTAAACTTTCACCGTTGCAGTTCCTGCGGATTGGTGACAAGATAATATATTACTGGCTTATGTGTCTTTGTTTGGCTGTAATTTGTTTTTAATGTCTGTTGGGTGGGGGCGGCGGGGTCGGTTAAATTGGTTAAATTACATATATACATATATACATGTATAAGGATTTCAATGGATTATCCTTTAGTACTTGATGGTTTAGAGTTCACTGAACTATAGAAATGTTGACAGAAATTGCTGAGCTGTATTATTAAATGGTTGTTGTATTAGCCATTACAGATACTGGACTGGCTTTCAGTGTTGGTATTGTGCAATTTTGTTGTACCATCTGTACTGCAGCAAGCCTATTGGGTTGCTTGGTTATGAATAGTTGCTTACAAAATTATAGATTTGGCTGATTCATATAAAACAGCCAAGTTATTCAAATTTAAGATCTAAACGTTCACATGTATCTGTAGTCCTGATTGATTTAGGCTTTACTGGATTTGATCCTTTTCATTTTTGGTAAAGCCCCAGAGAACCCAAATCTCTGTGTTCTTTTGCGGTGGGTCAATCTTGGTTTTCTACTGTCTTAATCTTGGGTAGCACTTGCATAACTTGCATCACCAATCACAGGGCTGATGTGGCTCCTTCCCCCTCCCCACACAGCTTTAACAAAGCTATTTTCTCCCACGGTCTCTCTGCGTCGTCAGAGAAAGCTGACGATGACTAAACGTAACCTTGTAAACTTCCCTGTCTGTCCATATGTCTGGCCTCGCCAGCATTCCCTGGATGCACGTGCAGCCAAATGAATAAGAATCTTCTTGAATGTATCCCCATAGGAAAGCTGGACAATGACTGATGGGCACAGCTGGGTCTACAACACCTGTAAACGCTCAGTGTTCTAGCAGCCTACGAGTGTTGGATTGTGGGCTGTAAATCATGTGTGTGCATTAGATTAGGACAGCACCCAAAAGTTCTTGAATTAATCTGGTAAAGATATGTTTTAATTTAGTGTTGTTATACAAACTTTTACAGTATGCAATGAAATGTGTTCCCTGCAATTAGCTAATTCCACCAAAAGCAACCAAACCTGTGATCTATTTTGTTCAGTTCAGTGTCGCATTGCTGTGAACTTGTTTTCTGAGATACACTCCCAGTTATGCACAATGTTCTCTCTCAGTGCTGAGGTGTGTAATGAGACCTGATGCTGAATGCGTTCTCCCCGCGGGCTGCGGGGCACGAGAAGCGTTACAGTGCTGCCTGCGAGTCCACTCAGCTCCAAACTGACCTGCAGCAGGGAAATTCTATCAGTCTGCACTGGAACACAGTGCATTATTAATGCTGTGAGGGGCACGACTCATCCTCATTGATGGCTCAGTACAGCAGCACAACAGAGACTCTTTTCTTTCTATTCTTTATTAACACTTGGACTTCAGCCTTTTATCTTCTTTTAATTAGAGATTAGCAAAACTGTTCTGTTTTGATGTTTATAACTGTTTACTGCTCGTCTGGGACACTAGGTTTTTCTCTAGTTTAATGTGTTTAAATATGTTTAATGTCTGAGAAGTTTTTTGAATCTAAATGGTAGTAAAGAAGAACGTGAGGTTAAAAAATGAGACAGGACTGTATCTTAAAATGCCAGTGCCGAGAACTGAGTTCTGTGATACAGTGTGAAGTACGTCAGGACAGATTTCTGATTTCCGATGCCAGCTTGCTGGTTCATAGCTGATGCCATGAGCCATAAGCAGCGTGTATGCTGCCACACAAATTATCAAATGACTCAAGCTGGCAATGAAGGAGGGTCTACTCACACAGAAAAGTTTTACCGACTTTTACCGACTAAACACAATCACAACCGCTTCCTTCATATGGATGGAGAGACATGGCTACCACTGTCCTAAAAGTCGCCAGAAGTTGCTAAATGACGCCATCGCCTAATTTGCATAGTCATCCATTTGCGTGTATTTGAAGCTGTAGAATAAAAAACACCCTGAATGTGTTAGAACTACAAATGAACTATGAATAAATAAACTTCTTTTTTTTTTTTGGTCACACCGAAGATATTTACATCCCGCTCTGTAAATAGGGTGAGTCTGCTCTGACTGTGAGACTGAGCACTGTGAATGCTGTGGGATGCGACTCACAGCGGCACCCGCTGCTCGCTGAGGACAGTAACTGAAGAACATGTGTGTTCACCTCAGAGTCTCCAAGTCTCCTAGATTTGCTAGATTTGTCTCTAGTCACTTTTTTGTTGTTGCTAGAGTGGTCTGAAAAGTCAGTAAATATAGTGACAAAGTCGCTAAGTTGGCAATACTTATCACAACCGGTTCCCTAATATGGGTGGAGAAACAAGGATAGTAAAACAGAGAAGAAAAAATATGTATTCTGTATATACAGACTTTATTCTGTTGGACTGAATACAACTGTAAAATAGACAGAGCGTTTTGTACAGTGTGAGTAATGTTACAGCTTGTCTGACATGGACCACACTGTGTGTGTGTGTCTCACTCTGTTTCAAATCAGCTTTTCTAGGGTAAGCTTTAAAGTTTTTATTTTCTTTCCTCTGTCGAGTAGATCTTACTCTTTTAGTGGCGTTCATGTCAGTTTGGATGGCAGGTGGTTACTGTTTGATCTTTGACCACTTTTTCTCTTCTGGCAGTTTATGTGCTGGGAGTCTGTTACTGCTGGTTAAATATCAAACCAAAATTCTGAAGGTTTCAGTTGGCATAGATGAAGATTAGAGACAGGCAGGTGTTGATCAGAAAGCCCAGCCTCCTAAAGATTTAAAACTTTAGATGAAGTTCAAAGACCTTTAACCCAGTCTTTTCCCCTACACTATTTGCTCATTCACACATGACCCACTGGATATAATGGTGGTGGTGGTAGTGGTGTTGTTTTTGTTGTATCATAGTAGTTGTTGTTGTTGTTGGTCAGTCATAGTTGTTGTTGGAGGAACATATAAAATTTATTTAGATTGGCTTTTTCCTTTTCATAAATATTACGATGCACACAAAGTGTATTCTAAAAGTTAGGTAGGATATGCTAGGCTGAAAATCATTTTTAATGTTTAAATAATGTCACTCTTAACTATTTTTTTGCAAAGCAAGCAAGAGAATACTTTTTCACTCTGAAAAGCATGCTAGGCTTTGTGTGTGTGTGTGTGTGTGTGTGTGTGTGTGTGTGTGTGTGTGTGTGTGTGTGTGTGTGTGTGTGTGTGTGTGAATTGGATGGCCAGAGGAACTTTAAATAGTCTAATTGAGCTTGGCCAAGGCTGATTACTCTTTACTTAGGCAAAGTCAGTGTTTGGTTCCTGACTTCCAGAGAACAAAAACACCCTTCTGTTTAATCTGGGAAAGCTCTGTGCATGTTTGTGTAAACTAATAAGTGTCTGGTTTGCTATCGCTAACGTTGCCCATGTCTAACTGTATGTTTGCATTAGCAGGCGACATAACATTCAACTGCATATTTTTATGGAAGTGTCCTGTTTATAGTTCTGATGCATTTTCAATGTTAAGTCAGTACAGAGCCAGTTTAATATTGCCGCTTACTCTCTGATAAAAATGATTGAGGCTATCAAAACATCCTGGTTTTTTCATGCTGGTAAAATTTTACAACAAGAATGTTTAGACTATCAAACGTTCCTTTTGGCCAGCTTCTTGTCCCATTTCACCTTAAACGGTGCAGCAGTTACATCTTGGCTCCTGAGGAGTTTGCAAATAGGGAGCTTACTTAGTAGGTGTATGCTGGGATGCTTTTTTGATTAAGGTGATTTAACCTATCAAAAGACAGTTGAATGTTTAAAGAGTGCTGCTTGTAAATATGCACAACAGTTAGACATTTCAGCAAGGTAGCACAATTCATCAGAACACCTTCATTATAAAGTGTAGGGTGATGTTCACGAGCACAGCTCATAAGATGTCCTGCGTGCTGCATCTGAGTAAAAGAACAAACAAATCCTGGTGTGATTGCTCTGTGTACTTCATTATGATAAGCTTTTATGATGCCATTTGAACATAGCTGTGCTCTTGACCCTCTTCCAAACAAGCTGTTGCTTCCCCCCCCCAATATAAGTGCAAAACAAACTAAAGTCATCCAAACTGATCAAATGCAGAATTAACCATTGTCTTCTTTCTGCAGACCTTTTTAGGTGCATGGAAAAGACTGAGTTTTACCCATATGTCTTTTGTTTGCATGCTTTGCTTTGATGATATGACATCTGAACACTAAGTGAGCCAGAACCAAAATACAGTTTAGGATTTTTTGTGTTGGTCCAGTCAATAGAACAGAACTGCAAAAATAAATGTGCTTGAAGCAGCTTTTAGAGAGACATTCAAATGCTGCACCTGGCTTTCGAGGGTGTGTGTGTGTGTAACCACTGCAAAGGATTATTTGATTACTGAAGGTCATTAGAGGTCAGGGTGCAAAGAATTCTCTTGTGTTTCTGTACACCTGGTAGATGCTGTAGTGTATAGATTCCCTGAATGCTACTTTTATGGCATCAGATTATTCACCAAAAAATATAGGTTTTAATTCTGTTCGATTCAGTTTTAAATTATTCAACAGTCACCTTCTAACAACAACCTAAGCTAAACTTTGTATGTTATGGTACGCTGGCCTCATGGACCTTAACAACATGAATGAGTTTGGCATGCCGGATTAAACACTTTTTAATCTTTACCCCACTCATCTACCCACAGTCCTGACTTTGTCGTCCCAATTGAGACACACAGTGCTGCAAAGGGTTTTTTAAAATCAGGAAGAAAACATGTTAATATTATCAATCTTAATCATATTAAAAAAACCTTGTAACGTTACTAGCTAACTGTAGCTTTTGCTCAGCAAAATGCACACATAACTGTTGACCTGCCATAGCTATCTGTTGCCATGTTTGTTTGATCTAAAGCAGAGACACTATAAACGACAAGACTGGTCACTGGTTAAAATATGACAGGAAAGACTTGTAACACTCATCTTTGCGAGATTTGCTATCAGAGGACAGCAAAATAATCAAATAGTGGCGCTACTGGTGATCTGCATAAGCGTAGTATCCTGAACAAGCCAAAGAAAAAAAAAAACAATCACATTTTTGTGTGCCAAACACTACAAACCATTTATAAGGTTTTTCTCAGGTTTGATCAGTAATTTTAGTTTTCTTTGGCCTGTAGTTTGAGTTTTTCGGTCCCTCCACATTCAAAGTGATGGGAGATTGGAGCCCGGGGGTGTCAAGCTATGGCCGCCGAAGGAGCAGACTTTTTTTAAAGGACTTTTTTGAGCCGCATTTGTTCATGACCAATTCTAGAAGATCCCCTGTTGCTCATGGTATATAAACTTAAACTGTGAGTATCTTTTTTGTTTCTTTTTTATATGGGCTAAATGCACTTGTAGTGAGGCTGTGATGATTGACAGATAACGAAGATCTGTAAAATTTGGTCATTATATGTGTGCCTTCTTATCGGTTTTATAAAAGCTGTAATGCATTGAAAAATGTGTACATCAAGTTCGGTCCAAATCTGGCTTCCCTCACTTCCTGTCTTACCAATTGTGACCTAGTAATGGTCTGTGCAGTTATTTCCCGGTATGTCTGTGTGTGTGCGTCTGCGGGTGAGAAACTGAAACAGTTGCATGCGTGAGCCTGTGTTATGCTGTAGAATGTGAAACATCGATATCTCTCTCATGTTTTTATCTTTTCCTTATTTTATGTGTCAGTTGCAAACTCTCTTCCGAGCTGCTGAGCTGTAACAGGAAGTCAGATGTGTGTGTGTCTCCTGTGTTTTGGCGAGGCTGACTGTGGTTGTGAATGTGGTTATGCCTATTCAGCTGACAGCTTGTTGGCGTATGTTATTAGTGTTTTCGGTCTTTCTGCAAAAGTTCGGTAAATTAAAGCATAGGTGGGAAATTCTCACCTGACCATTGTTTTGGGTGACTGATGTAACTGTTGGTCTTGGGTTGTATGTGTGTGCGCTACAGACGTTGACTACTGCATGTGGGGACTTTCCCGAATGCTGTAAAGTCGGCCTGTGTAATCTTGTCCTCGTTATGCTGTTTCTTGCAAAGTTTTCATCCTTGCTTTTTTTCTGTTCTCTAAAGTGCCACACTTCATACTAGCTGTTATTATATATGCTGTATACTGATGACATCAACAATGAAAAACTGTCAACAAGTCTTTGTAGATTTTTTTAATTAACTTTGTGTCATCCAACTATAGGTTTTAATTCATTTTGATATTCAAGTGTGACTTTATGAGTGAATATCTGGTTAAACATAGAGGAAAAAACGACTTTAGCTAAAAACAATGTAGGACACTGGTGACAGCAATTGTACAGAAATGATGCAGCATGCAGAGGAACATGGTTTATTATTATTCTGGGTTCCTCTTGGTCATGGAATCTTTGGAATTTTCAGACACGAAAGGTCAGGGGATTTTTTTGCATGTCAAATTATGGAAAATCAGGGGATTCAATTTTAAGGTTTTTAGTTGAGATATTATATTTTTGCACCTTTTATATATTTTCTGAATGGTTGTTATGGCTACTTGATAGAGTCCCCATTTATCCCCCTCCCTCTTATCAACAACTGGTAATTACTTCAGTCAAGGTATGCAGTCTCTAGTCCCTGCTAACAAAGGCAGACTTTCTATCAAAGTGTAAATTTCAAGAATAAAAGTGCTTCAGTGTGAATAAAAGCCCCTGGGTTGTCTTACTAATGATGTGAATCTTGTTCCTGTGGGTCACAATATTCATGTACATAGTGTGAGAATACCTTCCCAAAGTCTAATGGGCGGTCCTAAATATGGTCAGGCTACCGCCAGCATAACCCTGATCAATCTGAAGGCTAGCACAGCGAGCTAAAGTTAACTTAGTGAGCATCTTAGTACGCTAGCCTGTTATTCATCTTGCCTGTTAGCCGTCTATCTTTCTGTGTGCTTGGCACGTCTGGGGTTCATTCAACCAGCTAACGTTATGCCAGCGTTCCCCCGTGTGTGCATTTACTGGATGCTCATCCAGCAGTGAAGTGGATAAAAGCTTTGCCTTCTTTAAGGTATCAACACATAAAAACTGGATAAGTTGTTTAGTCATGGACTCGTTTAGCAGCAGCGTCTACAGCACAGCTTAGAACACATTTCACTGAGGAGCCTCACTGAGGGTGTGTGTGCACTGCCACAGCAGTGTGAACAAAAAGCTTGTGTGTGAGCAGTGGAGTGTGATCAGCTGCTGTTTTAGTATTTTTGTAGATGTGCTGTATTTAAGCTTAACGTCCAAAACGCCTCACTGAAGGACGGCTGTCAGTCACGCACGCATGTTCTTAAAAAATATTAGGCCATTGCCAGCCCACTCTCAAAGAGGAAGGAAGATTTAATTGTCTTGTTTTTTGAGGAGTGTTTTATCATATATATAATTATTTTTATTTATTTATTTATTTATTTATTTTGGGGTGTATATTTAACTTAACATCCAAGTTTAGTATTATACCATAGAGTATTTTTATAGTGTGTCCCCAGGGATGTTAAAAATATTACCTTGTGTAATAAAAACTAATAAATAGCTCACAAATTGGTTTAAAATACAGTGCCTATTTTTTTTTTCTTACAAAATTCAACCTTTTAGTCAGTAAGACGTCAGGGAGTTTTTCACTGCAAATCAAATGAAAGAAAAACCCAAATAAGTACTTTCTACAAATCTATGTGCTCCACAGTTGTAAGAGTCTCTAATGTCTCCAAGAGTGGTCTCATGAGATCTGAGAACATTTTTTTATGGAGAATATATTTAGGTCCTTCAGATTCCACGAGATCCATGCTTTTAGATTTGGAAGCTTAAGCTCTAAATGGAAATATACTTTAGTTAGATTTCACTAATAAGTATTGCCTAGGGATATGAACAACTGTGACACAGGTTTTACAAAAATATTTTATCACGAGACTTGTGTCAAGTCAAGTTTATTTATATAGCGCTTTTTACAACGATGTTGTCTCAAAGCAGCTTTACAGAGTTTTGAAAACAGATATGTTTTATAACATATATCCCCCAGTGAGCAAGCCAGAGGCAACAGTGGCAAAGAAAAACTCCCTCAACTGGAGGAAGAAACCTTGGGAGGAACCAGACTCACATGGGGAGACCCATCCTCCTCTGGTCAAACAGTATTTACAGTTTCCCTTTGTATTTGTGTTTCCCTTTGTTGTACTTTGTTAATATTTTGCTTAAAAGACGAGCAAAAAGGAATATTTTTACAGCCTGATTTGCTAATCTTTATCATTTCATACATGATGCCCATGCAAATGAGCTCTGTTCTGATTGGCTACCCTGGCCTGTTTTTGGCTGAGACCCAGTACAGGCATCATGTATGTCTTAAAGATACAGCGAGGTTGTCATTTAAGAATGGTTTGTTTTGGTGCATAAATCCACACAGACCTTCATTAGTGGACTTTAAGGGCAAAACAAATTGCAAGAAACTTCAAAAGCTTCAAATAGAAACGAATCTTGGCAATAATGAGGAAGTTTGTTTCTCTGTTCTCTGTGTCTCTCTCTCTCTGTCTCTCTCTCTCTCCGTCTCTGTCTCTGTCTGTCTCTCTCTCTCTCTCTCTCTCTCTCTCTCTCTCTCTCTCTCTCTCTCTCTCTCTCTCTCTCTCTCTCTCTCTCTCTTTCTTTCGCTTTCTATTTTTATCCATAACCCTTGCTGACCCATTGTTAGCTCATCACTGCCACTGGCTTTGTGCCTCGGTCCTGGCTCTGATGCTGTCGTGCATATTTGGTATGGAAGCTGTGAGGATAAACACGCACCATTAGCTGACCCTGGAACAGCACTGCAATGTCATTGAGCTCTGTGGGTGTGGGCAGAAGTAATTATAGCTAATGAGATGTGGAGATATTGCCTAATGCTTGCTGCTCCTATAAATAAGACTCTAGCGGTGACTGTGGTTTTTGTCTTGGCTGCTCATGGCCTATATTGTGTGGATGCGCGTGAGAGCAGACTTATATAACCAGCACTTGGATGGTGGGCAGGTTGTCTGGGTGGAGGGTGAGAGGGAGGGTGTAATCTGCAGATTAACGCCCAGGAAGAGCACTCTAATCCTGGCTAGTGCCTGACTAGAGCCAGCCTGACCTGATGTGAATGGACTGTTGCCCTCCGGCTCAAGTGATGCCTTAGAACATGCTGCGAAGGCCCAAAACGTACCCAGTTCCTCTACCTCAGCAAGACTCTGTGGGTGGCTATTAATTTACTGGCTTCCCACGTTTTCCCGTAGTATTAAGTCGGCCAAGATTAATTATTTGCCAGACAGCCGTGGTGAGTTGTGGAATAGTCCAGAGAGGCAATGGCAGAAAAAGAAAGCAACACAAAGATGGGGGCAAAATTCACAAGAGCGCAAGCAACTCTGTGTAGCTGATAGGGCTGAACGGTTTGAGGACAATATGTAATTGTGACTTTTCTGAAATCTAATGTTTTGACTGGTTTTAAATTGTATTTCTATAAATTATGGTTCTGCGGTTTTGGATAAGAACACCAGAATATCCACCATCTCTGCTTTGAGACTTTACCCCTGGATGTAAAGTGCAAGACTGCCAGTAAATTGTGATTGTAATATCACTACAGACCACTTCTGACGACAGAGCATATCACCTTGACTGTGATTGTGGCCTCTAAACTTTCGAAACAGATTATAACTTTGATGCCCTGTCTGCAAACAACTTAATACAGAGCTTGAACAGGTCTCAGTCAGTTCAGTCAGACAGTTAACAAGTAGCGGAATGCATGCATCACTATTAGTATTGTTTTATGTTTGCAGTAAACAGCATTCAAGGATGTTGTTTATTGTTGCACTGATACGATATTGGTAATGGTTCCAATATTGCTACTTAAATGCAGTAGAAGTATTGGCGATAGGGATACTGATGCCTTTGAATGACAGCACAAAGAGGTGCCATGCTTTGCTTATGTGCTGGTAGGCCAAACTTAACACATCACTGTTGTGGGATGACAAGCACCAATAAAAATATTTGTGGCAATTTTTATGAGAAAAAGCACGAAAAACTTCTTTCAGTCAACACTCATCTGCTGCTAGGTAGTCACTTTTTGGCGGAGTGGAAGTAACCGCTTCACTCTCTGCACATTAATGCCCTTTAGCTTTGAATTGGCTAGCCTGTCCTGCAGTGCGCCTCTGTCAGTGAGCTGTTCCACTCAGCAGTGGGGTCTCTCAAGCCTATGCTTCAACTAAATTTATGCTACTGACAGCATGAACGATAGTGATATTTACTAAACTCCTGCAGAGTCTGACTCTCAGAGCTGTGACTTGATGAAATTTCTCAATGACTTTCTTAATGAAACTCGGATATAAAACAACATTGAGCACCTTTTTTGTCAAGCCAGAAACACTACTGAGTGCTTACATGCCACAGGTTTATTTTTATATCGTTAATTTCTGTTTTAAGCTATTTTGTGCATAAAAAGTCTGCGCATGACTTAACAGTACTTGTTTTAAATAGTAAAAAAAGAAAGAAGACAGTAAGTCGATACGTGGCCATCAATGTTGCTATTGTGGTACGCCACCACATATAAGTCAGTGAACACTGTAGGGGTGTAAGAAAATATTAAAATATCGAATATCGGGATGTTATGTTTAGTGATATTGTATCAAATCTCAGAAACACAGTATCGATACACAGATTCCTGGCAAACAGTAACTCATTAAGTGTTGTGTTAAAACCTGTGACCACTGGATGGCAGTGTTGCCATTCAGTTTCACCTCCACTCCAACATAAACCAGCAGCACAAGGGTGCATTGCTGTTGTAAACATTGGCAAACTTGTTTATATAGTGGTGTGTATTAATTGTAAGATTTGAAAAAATGCAGTATGTCACTTAGCTTGCAGTATTGCAGTATATCGTGATATATTGAATCGTGACCGCTGTATCACGATACATATTGTATTGTATTGCCAATACACAGCCCTAGAACACTAGGCATCCACGAGGAGAGATTTGAAAAGAGAATGTGTTGAAATCGAACACATTAGCATATTTAAAATCTCTATGTATTGTTTGTATTTAATTTATATTAATAAATATTCATAAATATTGTAATGTTGGTCTTTTTCTGAACAAGTGTATGTTTACTGACAAATGGCTTTAAGAAGCTCATTTTCTCTGAGGGTTTTGTTTGAGAGTATAAACATTCTGGTGTCGAGACATCTCAACTTGGAACAGATCAAGGATAAAATTCATACTGTGGGTTTCTCTTTGAGCAGAAATTTGAATAAATGGAAATGGCCTCTGTTGACTCGCATGAGTAATTTCTTCTCAGAAGCCTTCATCGTCTTTTGTTTTCCTTTTCCACAGGTTAACAAGATTCTACACTGCTGGACTGCTTGCCTGACCCACCTTCTCCACTGCTGCTCTATGGCCCTCCAGGTACATCTGTCATGCTTACAGCGCTGCCTCTAAGTTGCTGAATGTGTGTGTGGTGTGGTTTGGGGGGAGTGAAGCACTGTTAGCTGTGGGAGTGAATCTCACGTTATTCTGGGCCATCAGCTTCCTCTGGTCTTACACGGAAGAAATGGTGAGATCACACTTGCAGCGGCACATCGGACTACAGAATAACTGATTTACGTGCTAGAAAAATAGATGAAGTGCAGGGAGTTTCCGGCCTTGTGACCGTGTGGGGGGGCTGAGAGTGAACCAGATTTTTTTTTATTGTTCTCAGACTGAGAGTCGTCAGTTGACTCTTCATTGCCCACATCAAAGCCATGCTTAGCTGGTTAATGACTGCTAAGTGTGATTCTTAAGCTTTAGAGGAATTAGAGATGCTTGAGTCTCTCTCTCTCTCCCTCTCTCCCTCTCTTCCTCTCCCTCTCCCTCTCTCCCTCTCTCCCTCTCCCTCTCTTTTGTGCTGTGTCTGTGTGAATTAGCGAGGTGCAGCTGTCAGGTGAGGAATGTTTTTCTGTGTGTTATAAAGTAAAGTAATAAAGATGGAGCAGTTTAGGTGCAGCCAAGATGAAATTTGTCACTCTCAGCGTAACCGTTGTTACTCTGTTCCCACTTTTCATCAAATGAAAACACCTCTAGGGGTGTCCTGTTTAACTTTTGACTATTTCCTTAAAAATGTAGTTGCATTTCTAGGAAAAACAAGACTAGACAAGCCTATTTTTGCTGGACCGCCATCGGCTGCATAGCATTTGTCATTCAGGTGTCTCTGGCATTTTAATAATGGGGAGGTAGGGTCCAAAATGCATACCCTTTTTTTAGACTTCTCTGAAACATTATTAAATATCTTTTTCAGTTTATTAAACGTAATCTTGTTACTGTTTTTCAAGTGGCAGGTTTGTATTCCGCAGCCTCTTGCAGTATAATGTAATGCAGCAGTTACCTTAAAGAAGAAGGACTAAAATTCTGACGTAAGCATAGTAAAGACTGGAGATAAACCAATCGGCGTTTTTGAGGCCGATTCCAATCACTGAACACCTTTCAGCACGATCGGCCGATAGCCGATACAGATCGAGGATGGGGCTATATGCTCACTGTATTCAGCTGCATGGTGTATCATTAAGTGCCGTATCAGATTAGTAGTGTTAGATGTCTTTGGTTCCCCCACGAGACATGTTGATTTGACAAATTTTACAAAAACGCTGCTGCTTCAGTCAGTCTCTCTAAACGAAAGGGTGTGTATTTCCACCTACCGGTTCAGATAGGAATTGCAGGGACCTGTCTGGAGGGGGTTTCACAGAGTGCTCCTCTTCCTGGATGAAACACTAGCTGGAAATATAGAAAAAAGGCTCATTGGTTTAACGCCATTGATCGGCTCTCGGCATCGGCTAAATTGGAGAAATATCGACCAATCAACGATCGCATATTTTGACTAAAAATACTGATACATAGCCGATCGATCCTTCCATCTCTAGTAAAGACACATTTGTGTTTGTTTTAAAGTGAGATCTTTTCTTATCTGACTTTTTATATATATATATATATATATATATATATATATATATATATATATATATATATAAAATTTGTTGTGGTTCAGTGCCATATCCTGTATTCTGAAGTAGCCCAGTATCAGCATTTGTATGTCATCAACAACTGAAAGACAAACAAATTACACATACCGTTCAGTATATTTCAACAATATTTATTTCCTCACTTAGTAGACAAGTAGAAACAAGGGCTACATTAAAAACAGAATGCTTTTAAAACCTAGTTAACTCAATTTCACATCTTGACATGTTGGTTTGGAGCTGCTGGTGGGAGGAATAAACACATACGTCACTCCATTCTTGCTTAAAAAGTCGTTTTTCGCAACCAACATTTCTTTTTTTAGAGCATGTTATTCTTTCTCTGACTCACTTTATTGTCCGACTGCTGCTTTTCGCTTCGTACCTCGCTTGTGTACTCACCACACTCCCAAAGCTGCACAGATCTGATTGGCTGAGGAGCGCCTTTGGTGATCTTACAACGCACACAATTGGTCTGTCAGGTTTGCGCCGCAAAGCCCGTATACCATGAAGACTAGAAAAGTTCCGCCGCTTAAAACGAACCCTGTCAAATGTAAATCCTTTTCAGTAGATTATCACTTTGCATCTGCACTGAACACTAACTGGGTCCGGAAAAGGACTGCGGCCCACCTATTAGTGACCTCTGACGTAGAGGATTGCCCTGTATAGATGTCTTGGCTCAGTGCTGTTCAAATGACATCTCAGTCATGGACATTTTTATCAGCACGCAGGAAATTTTGCCTGGCCAGCCCTTTTATCGGCCAAGTTCACTTCATTGTCTGGGTGCTGGGTAGTTTTCCTGTTTTCCCCATGTGGAGGTGTGTGTGTGTGTGTGTGTGTGTGTGGGAGAGCACACTGCTGAGTATTGTTCCTGTTGCTTCCTCTCTGACATTCCTGGGCTGATTGGGATCAGGGGAGAGGGGGGTCCGTCTTGCCTTCACACTATTGTTCCCCTTCGTTGGCACTCCTGGCCAGACCACATGCCCGAAAGAACACCCACACACAAAACTTGTGTGCCCTCATCACCCCGTTCACCTTCGATTTCCTGCTTATCAGTAGCATAGATTTTTTTTTTCATATCCCTGTTTACAAAAATAAAGAGAGACAAAGACGAGAGCGCATCCATATTTTGTTGGGCACGTGGCTGTTTTGACCCACTGGCTTGAGATCAGCGCTGATGCAGCATTATTTTAGTGATTTGGGCGTTGGCTGGTTGTGATTTCGGGGAAACCCGGATGGATTATTGTTTAAAAATTAAAAGCAAAAGAGCAGAGTGTACCTCTCCAGAGTGATATATTAAGCACCGTCCTGCAGGTCAGTGTTCAGACTCATTTATACTTAGCAATAAATATGTATACGGATACGCATGGAGCTTTCTGTATGTACTAGGCATTCATTTCGTGTGTTATTTGCAAGTTTTCTGAAAGCTTTTGGATACGGACAGGACGGAGCAATACAGCTGCAGACCGCGGGGGCAGTGCAAGACGCAACATTGTCATACCATGCAAGTTGGTTAGAAATTTGAATAAATCTATGATGTATATATGTTTTTTGTTGTTTTTAAAGTAAATAAAGAACTACAAGCTCATCCAACGTCGCCATGTTTGATTTACTCCATACTGCCCTCAACTGGAAGTGTTGCTTAACAAACTATGTCAACGGAGCTGACGCGAAGAAATTTGTGGGCAGTGACGGTTATATCACTTGAAACACGGACATTTCCGCACGTTCCGAGTATAAATGAGCCTTTTGTCCTAAAAGCAGAAATATTGGATTATCTGCTGGGGCTCAACACTGGGAGCAAACACACTGGATTGGCCCAAAGATGGGAGCAGTGTGATATGTCCATACCATACAGTAGTTTTTGTAGATACAGCTTAAAGCTCTGGGAATTTGAAGACCTCTGTGGTGTAAATGTTTGCAGCCTTTTATTTAAGACCCCAAATGTGAAGTTTAATTATGCTTTCAGGCTTTACTAGGAGACTAGCAGCCACACACATTTACTGTATTTAATAGGGATGGGGAATAAAACCAATACAGCATATTATTGCCATAGTTCCAATGGCAGTTATGTATCAATACGTGGATGCCAAGAATCAAAATTTTTTCATATAAATTGCAAATGGCAATTCATCTTTTCTGATACCAGTAAAACAGAATAAGTTGTTTTTTCAGCCCCCTTGATGATGATGATGAAAATTTGCGGT
Source organism: Megaleporinus macrocephalus (assembly GCA_021613375.1). Classification (NCBI taxonomy): domain Eukaryota; kingdom Metazoa; phylum Chordata; class Actinopteri; order Characiformes; family Anostomidae; genus Megaleporinus; species Megaleporinus macrocephalus. The sequence goes on along the minus strand of CM038707.1, from coordinate 24,116,647 downwards.
TGTCCTTTTGCTGTCAACAAATTTGCAATGGCTAAAAATGTTAAATTGGCCTCCTATTCGCTAGAATTTCTTTTCCCAAATTGGCATGAATTGGTGCCAGAAAATACCTGCTGCCCCATTTAAGGTGGAACAGGCGAATTTGAACTAATTATTCATTTGTGCTTTGTTAACGACAAAACCAGCATTAAATCTTTTCCACTAACAAAAAAAACAACCACTGGACACCCTTTGGTTGACAGCTAAGAAAATAATCCATCACCTAAGGACTTGTGTCCATATGATGTAATGCCCAAGACCCTGAAACTCAGATACGTGGATTATATATTTTTTTGGACACGGCCGTAGTGAAGAAAGAAAGAAAGTGAAGCTTAAAGCTGGGAAGTCTTTGAGTACAGCAGAAAGGATTGAGTTAACTTGCTATGTGTCAGTGTCAAGGGCAGTGGACTTCAATGCGACTATAAGAGCGCATTATCTCACAGTGGACTGGCTACTGCTGTCTCCTGTTCTCCAAAATAGAGCAGTACACAAGTTATTCTGGGGCAGCATTGCAGAGATCCTGCAAAAGTTTGCCAACAAATATCTAATAGATGTATTTGCAATTAACGGAATGTAATAAATGTCAATATATCAGAATATAGGTTACTGCAGTATTTTTTTAATCACAATAATGTTGTGTAATATTGATTTATTGATGCTGCTTCTGCTTTGAATACAGTCTCTCTTTCTGTGTATGGAGCTTAACTGAAGCAAGCGCTGTGTGGATAGTGTGGATTGTTCCACCTGTGAGACAAGCAGTAGTTAAATGCTTATCCTGTATTTAGAATTGAAGGAGTAGTTCAGTCCAGTGAAAGTATAAATATTGTAGTTGTAGTTAGCTAGTTTGGTTGGGGATAGGATCAATATCAGTACTCCATACTGGCAAATGCTTGAGGATAATGTATCTGTATCAGTATTTAAAATGGTGGAAAAGTGAAAACACCAAGGGACATTGAAGTCCTGAGGGGTTTGAGAAGCCCTGATGTTTATTTGAGGTTAAACTGTGTGGAAATTGAGTGATGGTCATATCAGTCAGTGAAGGACTGTTTAACTAAAACTTGGCTGTTGGAGCAGCTTTGACTGAAATTGCTCCAAAATAACAATCTGAATTCATAAAATATTCCTTCAGCTCGAATATGATCTGCTTAATGAATGAATGAATCAATAATTTACTTATACTTACTTACTTATACTTTTATCAAACTCAAGAACAAAGAAGAAGGAAACAAAGTTGTTCCTCATTTTTCTCCGTGTTGCTACCCGCTTGTCTTATCAGTTACCTCTTTGTGTCTGGGTTTCTGAATTTCCTTTTCTACCTCCTGTCTCTTTAGCTCTTTCTCTTGTCCTAAAACACTCCCACACAGAGCAATCAGCCACACCAGTTCACACTCACTAACCATGCCTAATTGTAGTTGAAAGATTATGAGCGTCTGCGAGTAGCGATGTCTGCTTTTGAACGTGTGCATGGGCTCAGAGGCTGTGTGGTTCTTGGTGTTGGTGTTTGTAAGACAGTCTGAGTGAAGGTTCTCTTTGTGCTAGGCTTTTAGATGGATTCTTTCTTTGCCTCCTTTCACCCTTTGTTGAAATGCGCTTTAAGCAGTCTGACTTTTCTGAAAGGAAAGGAGAAGAATTATAGATTTTGGCTCGAAGCCCATCTGGGGCAGTGCCCTTAGCTGTTGCTAGAGGGCAGACTTGTTCAGAGATCAGTGGCACACACACACACTGTCTGCTCGCTCGTCTCATTCTGCTGCTTAGGGCTTATGTAACATCATTACTCCTTTGCATGTTGTGGTCGTGTTTCGTGTGAAGAAGTATGTGGAGCGAAGTTTGAGTTGGTTTCTTGAACTTTTAGTTTCGGCTTAAATGGTTGAGCTGTAAGGTTTTGGCGCTGCTCAGGCACTGTATCGTCCGAGGTGGATGAGAAAACGTGTAAATGAAGCTGGCAAATGAGTAACTTCACCCTCGTCGCTCACAGACCACTGAAAGAGCAGAGCACTGTGTGTGCTGAACAGTGTTCACTCGTTGAACGATAGAACTGAAGCCGTTACATCATTGCACTGACATTTTCACACGATACAGAGGGTGTGAGTATTTCCTGTGAGAGCCTTCTTGCACACTTAAGGACACAGTCTTTCTTTCTCTCTCTCTCTCTCTCTCTCTGTGACTCTCACTCTCTCAGTCTCTCACTCATGTGCCCCTGTTCTAGAGTTAGTGCTTTTGCTGTACAGTATTTAAGTAGACTATTTGTATAAGTGCATGCTGTCTTAGTCATATAGAGTCCCACTGTGCCCTGCAGGTGGCAGTGTGGATCACACCTCAAATTTTTTTGCTGTGTCAGGTGTTCCAAACTCAATACTGCAGCTGTACTTCTGTAATTTCACTGTGTTGTCCTCTGACTCTGATAGGCATCACTTCACTGATCACTTCACCCCCTTCTTCTAGAAATTATGTGAGGGTTGCTTCACAAAGTGTGCTTTAAACTGCTTAGCCCAGTAGATCAGTCAGTTCAGCAGCTGTTCAGCAAAGTATTGACACTCACACACACAGATGTCAGCGTTCATCTATCACATGGGTTTAAATCCCAAACTATTCAGTGAAGTTTGGCATTGCGTGTGGCATTGTGCAGCTGCCAGTGCTGCATTGTTTTGAATGGGGGCTGCGTGGACAGAGTTTGGTGGCATTATAGCGATGTACATTGTCAGCGAAAGCAGAGACTCATTTGAATGCATAGCAGTGAGTCAGCACAATCAGCTCTGCCTTTATGTAAAATGGCTCCCAGGACGGACCCTGTCATTGATTTAACTAAAAGGAACTTTTCCTGCATTACCTAAACAATTTCCAGCAACTCCTTAGCTAAGCTGCTTCTGTTTCAGTCTGCAGAACTTTAAAAGCCTCTGTCACCGTGACGTATGTGTGATGTCAGCATGCTTGTGCGATGCTTGGGGCTGTTTTGCCTGCCGTGGTAACTTGCTCATGCACATATTGCACTCAGTCTGTGCGCCTTACGTTTCCTTAAGACTGGTGGGCATCGCTTCACAGACAGCAGTGCACCAGTGATAATAGGGTTATGTGCTGGCATCCACTCTGCTGTGCTGTTACTGTACAGTTTATGCAGTTACTGCACTGGCTGTTATTGTTGACAGACTCTGTATATGATGCTAGTTGGTCAGAACACTAGACATATTGATATTGTTTATGATGAACAGAGGAAAGTGTATAATATCAAATTGGGATGTTATGTTTAGTGATACTGTATCGATTCTCAAAAACACAGTATCGATACACAGATTCCTGGCAGACAGTGAATCATTGTGTGTTGTGTTGAAACCTCTGACCACTAAATGGCAGTGTTGCAATCCATTTTCAGCTCCACTCCAACATTAACAAGCAGCACAAGGGCGCAGTGCTATTGTAAGCATTGGCAAACCTGTTCATATAGTGGGGTATTTTAATAGTAGGATTTGAAAAATTTCAATATATCACTTTGCTTGCAATATCTTCGAATATCATGTTGTTACATTCATTCTTGACTGCTGTATCACGATACCTATTGTAATGCTTAATTCTTGCCAATACAGAACCCTAATAGTTATGTAGTTTATTATGATAAGGATGATAAATATGAACACTGTGCTTGACTATTCAGGTGACTAAGTAGTGCATAGTCAAGCACAGTGTTCATAATTGTAAGTTTCAGGCTGTTTGAGGTAATAATTGTGAGGCATTGAGAGAGCACTTGAGAATCTGTGAGAATTGACAATCTTGAGAATTGATGTGATGCGCAAGTTTCAATGAAAGTAGGGCTGCAACAGTATGTATGGTTCACTGCATGTCGACCAACAATTATTGTGGTGTACGGTATTTCAGTTAGTAAAGACAGAATTTGCTGTTGTAATGAATTGAGGTAAAACTGGTTTAACCATTTTGTGTCCGAATGTTGATTGGAATTTATGGTCATTGTCTGTCACAAGTCATTCTATGCTTAACATTTTAAAATTGACTTTGTTTTAGTTCCATGGCTTTGAAAAATGACTATTAAAAAGGTAGAGCATTACAAACTTAAGCTTAGTCTCTCTCTCTTTTTTCTTTTCTTTTTTTTTTTTTTTTTAAAGCTCAATTTCTTGTCTGTACAGGCGTTCACACTACAGAATATAACACATGAGTAACAAGTTTTGACTATGAACAAGATCTCAAAACCCCCTACCCCGTTATCATGTGATGTAAACAAAGATAAACTTACTGAACCTGTTTTTACATTTTCACTCTGCATAACAGCACACTGGGGGTGAACATGTGGTTGAGAAATGCTAATATCACAGTAAGATGTTTCTCATCTTTGCTTACCGAATGGAAGGCAGTGCTTATTTATCCAGGAGCTAGATAGCACTTTTAGTTATGTGTGTTTAAACAGTCATTGAGTGGCATTAGGAGAGGAAACGAGATATGCCTGGACTTGACCTTAAAAAGCCTGGTGTCATGACTTCATATGTGAACTAAGAGCGTTACTTACAGATATAAAAAAAGAAATAAGGGGAAGAGATGTTTGTTGTGTAACAGCTAAAACTTTCCCTTTAGGGCACAGCAGAGCTACACTCCTGCGCACTTACACAGTGTGTCTTAAAGAGACAGTACAGCTTTTAATGGCGAGACTTTCTGTTTGTTTGCTGGTAATAAGCAATTATACACAGTATGATAATCCTCAGTTTACATGTCACGGTTTACTGTAAAAACTAGGATATCACTGCCACCCTACTTTAAAGTCCATCAAAAAGCCAGCCTAAAAAATATTTTGAAACATGGAATATGACTGCTTACAAGAGAGTATCCCAGATTCTTTATTGCTTAAGAATTAATGTAAACGAATGTCAGTGATTTTTAGTCTTGTGTATTTTTATCTCTTTATCAATAAAATGTATACAACTGCAGTAAATAGAAGTTTAATTTCATGCTGCAGATTTTGACTGTTTGATGTAAATGCACAAGCTGAGATCACTTTTAATGACTCTGCATTCAATTAGGACAACTAGTTAGATGAGTAAATAGAATAATAGCTAAAATGGAAAATACATGTTTGCTATTCTTTTTGTATAGTGAAGGCGGTGGATGAATCACGTAGGCTGCTTCTATCACTGTTGTTTATGTCTGGGTTTCTGTGCTAACTGGTCATAAACGAATTGAAAACAAAACTGAATGCGTGTGGCTTTACAGCTAGCACCAGGAGTGCTTGTTGCGCTGTCTTTGATTGGGAAGGACATCAAACAGGACAGGTCACTTTGTTTAGATGTGTGTGTTTTATATAGTATACAGCTCTAATCTTCTGGGCTATTTGGGAGTTATCAGTATGTGTGCAGGCACACTAAAGGTGCCACGCCTTCCTTCTTTACACAGGGATGAGTGTGCTCTCTTTCACTCCCTCACTCCCTCCCTCCTCATCCCCTGTGAAGAGGCAGAACTGGGCGGGGCTTTTAGTTTCTGAGTTTTTACTGGCTGTTCGCCCAGACGTGCGTTATCATCTGTTGAACATGTCCTTACTCCGCCTAGATAGTGCCTGGCACCCGACCTGTGCCACCCCGCCTACCAGCGTTACATCATTGCCTAAAAGAAAGAGAAAGACCTGCGATCGTTTCTCTCTTGTTTTTTCGTGCTGTCTGTCTACAGGTAGTAAGACTAGTCTCTAGAGAGAAAGAGAGAGAAAAACTGCACCGGTGAGTTTGTCTTATTCTATAGGGGCAGTAAACACAGAGGCATATGTAACTTGTCAAGTGTTCCAGTCGGTGCCTGAGGTGCCTGTGGATATAAACGATGGAGCCTGCTTTTCACGCTCTGGCTTTATGGATGTTACTGAAACAACCCAAAGCAGCGGTGCTAAACCTGTGAACTTTTCTAGATCGGCACGACTGACAAACAAGCAAGCCATAAAAAGACTCATTGCTGTCTCTGGTCAGTCTCTTAAAATGCTTTTGGCCTGGATCGTGTTATGAGTGCAACCGTTGTCTGTTGGGCTACAGACAGTATGTTTCCGGTGAGAGGATGGGGGGTTGCAGCACAGTGACTGTGTCTCTGGAGTGAAAGTGCATACACATGGAGTTCCTCAAGAGCCTTGTCCCTACTGTCATCTCCGGGGACAGTGGAGGGCTGGTGGAGCCTGCGGGGCTGTTGCCACGGGAGACTGGCCCTCGCTTGTTGAGGATGAAGCGCCTGAGCCTGCTGTCGATGGGACAAACCGTGGAGGAAGACCCGGGAGGGTTATCCCAACCTAGACGACCACCCCGACTGACCCGACATTACGCCAAAGGTACAGATGGAAGAGAAAGAAAGAGAGTGGGTGGGGTGGAGGAAGAGTTTAGAGTGGTGGTGGGGATTGTAGAATGAGTCTGTAAAAACTTCAGTGACCTCAGACATACCTCCTGTCATTTCATTGCACAAGTACTGTTCAAGCTGAAGCTTGTAATTCTTGTTCGTTAGCTGTTAATATGAGCAGTTAGGAAGGTGAAGGTGGCAGAGCGCTTTGTTACCTTGACCTAAATAAGCAGTTCTACACAATCCATAGTCAAATTCAGAATGGGCTCATAGTTTGCAAAAGGTGTGCAGTACATCGTAAAGTTTGGGCCATATATTGGTCTATGACTTGAGGTGAAAGGTTGGGCCAGTAAAGTTTGAGTTAGATAGCATTATCTGAAACGTTGATAAAGAAAGCACACATTACCTCATTTTTGGCATTGCTGTTTTTTTGTTTCTGTCTCTCTTCTTTTGGTCTATGACATTGCTAAAGGCATTACTAAATCACATGGCTCTTCTTGGGAGTTACTGGTTGTACAAGTTTACATTCAACAGTCGTGGCAGGAGCTATCTGCTTGAGTTGGCTTTGAACCGGGAGAGGTTGTTGTGTAATGGGACATGTTATTGCGTACTTCTAGCAGCTTTCCATTCAGAAACCATGTACCCTGTCTGTGTCCGGATTTCACCAGTGTTGGTGAAAAACTGTCATATGTAAAAACCAAGTTAGCGCTGTAAGGTTAGTGTGGATGCTAAAAGCCATGGCTTTCTAGATCTAGATATTAGCAGCGAGATCCAGAATATCATAAGGAGGGGTTCTTTATGCTAATGCTGTGGAGAGTTCAAGCTAGTGTAGTATAGCTCATTTGTACCTGCAGGCAAACCTGTGGCCGAGCTTGTTCTGTTTGTTTACAACATCAGAGGTGTCACTGTGGATGAACAGATGAGTGTGTGTGTGTTTTACACAAACATCCTGGAGTTCTACCTTCCCGAGCAGTTCACTTTTAATGCTGATTTAACATTTTTCCTATTTTTTCCACTTGATGCTGGTCAGCAAAACGTATTTGGAGTCCAAATTTTGCTTCTTTAGTTTAGACCTGGAGCTGCAAGGCTAACATTTGTTTATAAACTATTCAACTTGGGAGTCATAAATAGCCAAAATCTTTTCTGATAAAATACATACCTAAAACTTTTCTCAACCACTCAAACCACCAGCAGACTTTAAGACTTAAATAATTATGGACTTTAGAAATACTTGAATTCTGTAGTTAGATAGAGCCCCTCAACCATGGTGGATGACCTGGAGTTTGAATAATTACCACTCTTTTAACGTTTTTTCTGAGCTCTTCAGCTCCTTACAGCCTCTAAATGTTTGCGCTGCTTAGGACCACTTGAATGCCAAGCCTATGGTTTCATGGTGTAACTGCCACAGTAACATGGACTGTGTTTGACCATTTAATTGATTTTTGTAATCACTTACAATGCCATGCTTACAGACATAGTGGTGCTGCGGTACTTAATTCTCAGTCTTGAGACTAATCTAGAGACCAAAAGTGGCGATCTGATCTTAACAATATATAGATTTGGCCTTGTTTCAGTCTCAGGGTAAAGTCAACTCAGTTCTGCGTCAGTTCAACAGATTTATAAACATATATCCAATGTTCGCACTCCAAGTGATGATGTGAATTTTTTTTTCTTTAAAACTTCATTTAAAAAGCAATCAGCACAGAGTGGTATTTACACATTTTCAGTTTCCACCCAGAGCTGCATGTTTATGGCTAAGTTTTTCTGGGATTAAAAAGTTTTATATTAGGTTTATATTCTGTTATCTCAAGCGGTCTTGACTACAAATCTAGGTCTCAATTTCTAAGTAGGTCACATGTATTCATAGTGCACAACATGCGAACACCTGGGTTCAGAGCGCTGAACATTTCCTATTGTTATTTATCAGATGAGCAGTATAACTAGGAAGAACAACTAAGAAAAAAATACCATTCAAATTCTAAAATTTATAATTAATACTATTACAAATTCCCCAATTTCAAGCCTCAAATGCAAAGCTGTAGAATGAGCGCAGTTTAGACCTGTGGTGCTGTTTGTGGTGCGGGCCCGAGTTTGTGAATTTACCACAAGCTTGGAAAATTGATGAGTTGCCATTGTTTGATTATCTGTGTATGTTCGTGTGCCTGCCAGGGCATGCACATGGTTCTGGCTGTGTCTCTGTGTGTACTCTCATCTCTAAAGCATGACTCCACTCCCTCTCCACTCCCAGTACCGTGGCTATACCCCACCTTGCCTAAGTATGACATACAGAAGTAAGGGACAGATCCTGATCTGCAGGCTTCCTAAGCTACCTCACATCTTCAATAACAAGGGCAATAAGCACTCCCTGGTTCAGACTGTTACATAACTTCTGTCAAAGCTTGTGTTAAACTAAACGTAGATGATGAAGATTCTCTGCAAATGTGAAAAATGTAGGAAGTAACATTTCTTTAGCTTCGAATTAGTGTTAAGAGCAATTTTATGGTACGTTCCATAGCATAATATAAGAGTCACTGTTTGTTACTAAGCTATGCCAGATGTTTAAAAAGGCATTTCAGTGCTGCAGCCTCTGAAGATGAGAGCCCAGTTGGTTTTGCTTTGCTTTGGTGCATAGGGTCCCTCTCCCCTTATCACGATGCTATTCAAGTTGAATTGTTTGTGAACAGAAAATGAGTGCTAGTTAGTGTTTGGAATTGGCCCTCGCTGCTCTGGGGAAGGAACTACAGTAATGAACTAGAGATGTAACAATTTCTTATTTTATTTATTTATTTATTTATTGTATGTGACATGCTGATTCTGATTTTATACAGTTCATGTTTTACTTTTTAAACTAAACTACAGCTTTTTTGTATCTTTGTTTTATTGAAAGATTTCTACAACTCCAAGTAAAAATGTACACTAAGTTAGAGAACAGGCATTTTCTTTTTTTTTTTTTTTAATTAAAAATATTTTGTTGCTGTTGTTATCTAAAAAGTGCTGATGAACTGATAATAGAAGCAGAAGAATAGCCTATAAAATGCACCTTTATGGTGTAACTGGAAATCCTCATTAAACCACTGAGCAGTCAAGCTTAACGCCCGTGTCAGACGTCAGAATGGCAGTTGTAAAACTAATGCTGTGTCTGAGCGGTGTCAGAAGCTGGGAAACACCATTTTACCCCGCTTGTAAATTTTGCATCCATCAAAGTCATATTTACAACTGGCAAACTTGGGATTCTAGGTGATGCATGAGTTTAGGGGAAGTGAGGTATAACACATCCTCTAACCTTTTACATGAGTGACCTACACTAAACATGCGGTAAAGGTCTGGATTTTAGAGGCGACTGGCAAAGGTTAAAACTTCCGCGCTATGATTGGCTGTAGTTGTAGCCTCGTTGTCTTTGCTAGCATCTTTCAAGTGTACACATTCAGCAGTGTGATTAAATTTGTCATTAAATTAGTCATTCAGAATGTTTTCAGAGTTGTTACCGAACATGTTGGATTTCACTCACTATAAGGACTTTACCCTCTGATGATTGGGGGTTGGGGGGATGTTATGCTCTGCACGACATCAACTAGTCGTAAGTGCGTAAGAGAAAAATTGACCAGCACAGAATCTGATATAAAAGACTGATGGGCCGGTCACTGGTCATCAAGCCAAAAAGCGGCTAAGCGATTGATGCCTGGCCAAGCTTTTATGATGAACAGATAAACAAAGTTTCCAAGAAGTTTTGTTTAGGTGTGTTTCAGACTGAAGTGCTAATCAGAGCACAGGTAGCCCACAGGTAGACTGAAGCCAGGCTTGTGTTTAGGTAATCAGTGAGATTAAACTGTGCCTCATAATGTTTATGCTATATAGATTAACTCAGATAATTAATATCTACTTCTCTAATAGTGATAGTGAAAGTGTTCAGTGTGTTTGCTCTTGCTGTTACTTGCTGTATGTTTGTTGGAGAACTGCAGTTCAGTTCTTCTCTGTTAAAACTGTGATAAACTTCCGCACTGCTGATGTTTTTACTCTGCTGCTTCAGAGCATGACTGACCATACATGGGCTAGTGAATGTGCCAGTGGGAAGTTGGGATGGGAAGTTTCTGATAAATTGTGCACCCTTAGCTAAAAATAGATTTTATTTTTGTGGTAAATGTGCTTATCAAGCAGATTCAACTCCAGAATTCCGAGATACAGTTTACAGTATTTTGAAAAGCAAAGCTGGTTCACAGTCGCCTCTTCCCCTGGTAATGACGGGAATAGTATAAAAATAACTGTCAGGAATTTTCTTGCTGCTGATGACACGAAGGACGTTCACACCCTTTTCCAAATAATCCCCTACCACACCTATACTCCCAGTGTCTGGTAAACGGCACTAGTTTGTTCTTGTGCTCTCTCTCTCTCTTTCTCTCTCTTTTTCTTTCTCTCTCTCTCTCCCTTTCTCTCTTTCTCTCTGTCTCTCTTTTTCTCTCTACCTCTCTCTCTATCTACCTCTCTCTTTCTCTCTACCTACCTCTCTCTCTCCTTCTCTTTCTCGTTTTCTTTCTCATTTTCCCTCTTTCTGTGTCTCTCCTCTTTGTAATATAACATTGGGTACAGTGTCTGAATGAAGTTGTTTGTTGTTCCAGTGACGTGGCTCATTTGCTTAGAGGGCATCAGAGGTCTCCCTTCTAATTAAAATATGTGTATACGTGAACCTGTATTTGTTTGCATGTCTGCAAGCATACTGGGTGTGTGTGTGTGTGTGTGTGTGTGTGTGTGTCTGTCTGTGTCTATTCATTTAGCAACTATGTATGATAATACCAGATGTATAACAAAGACTAGTTGGTAATGTTTGGCTTGAAAGATAAAAAAACCCCTGAAAAAACACATACTGTTATTCTATAACAGTAGAATTACAACAGTTATAATGTTAATAATGTTTTGTCAGTGTTATTGTTTTTTGGTGTGGTTCATTCTGGGCTGTTGGTCAGAGCAAAAGAGGGACAAAAGAGTGTCCATTCTTCATTTATAAACACAAAGGCAGCAGGACAGGCTGTAGTCAGTATGAAGGCATGTAGCTTATGTATGTGTGAGAGCATGTAAGTGCACTATTAATAGTGTAAAACTATCTGTAATAAGCAGTAAACAGGAATCACACAGGCCTTCGACACAGCTAAAGGCCTCTTTTCCCATCACAGAAATACTTTAGGTTTCTTCATGGGCCACATGGACTGGGCAGTGAATGTGAATATTCAGAGAGGATTAGGTTTGCATTGCATAATTCTGTCTTTTACAGAATCCTCTGTAAAAAAAAATTTTATGCAGATTAAACATTTTCTGAATTGTGGAACTGTGGATGTTGTGGGAGTCTGTCAACCACTCTACCTGGTTGGTAGAACTTTTTCATCCTCTCTGCACTGGGAGAGCGTTGACAGGTGGAGATGTTTATTAGAGAAGAAGCATTTATAATTTTATTTTTTGCTAGAACAGATTTACATGCGTATGTTCAAAACACAATATTTTTCTTGTTCTGTGCGTCTGTATTCAGCCCCTGCCTGATGCGCTCTGTTTGAACTTTAAGCTTGTTTTGTTGTGATTGGTCAGCTTACCTGCTCTGTTCTGATTGGTCAGCTTTAAAAGCTGTACCATAAAAAGAAAAAACTACAGAGCATACTAAATGAAAGGGAAAAAAAGGTGCGGTTTAAACAGTTTTTTTGGGGGAAGGTGGAGTCATGGGCCAAATGCTATTGGCTGATGGCACCTGGTTTCATGACTGACCGCTCACTTAGAAAAACCTCTCAAGCTAAAACATGGTGGACGAAGAGGAGCCACCTGGAGAGATAGATTAAAAGTTTTGTTTATTTTCTTATAATGGTGATTTTAATAGTATTACCACTTCTTATGAGCCTGTATTCGCTTTTTACTTTGATAAAGAAAAGATTAAGTTCATTTTTGTTGTAGGTAAATAATAAAACAACACTTAGTCAGACATAATTTGTGTTCAGTTTGACTTGATGAAAAATCAGGAGAAAATCGTATCATGAATCACACTTCATTGTGAGTAGAGTGTATCGTTAGAGATGGACCGGTTAGCGTTTTTGAGGCCGATTCCAATCACCTTTCAGCGCGATCAGCCGATACCGATCGAGGGCGGGGCTATATGCCACGACAGGGCTACATATTGGCGCAAGCAAGTCATAAAACCTGCTGAAAACTGGTTTATTACCATTTTTAACGAGCTCCTGTGAAAAAGCATAATATTTTTTACTAAATTAGAAGTTGGTCTATGTGGGCGTAAACCGCTTGATACAGCTCCAGAAGAGCAACACCTGAAAAGTATTTCCTACTAGGAACGCAGAGCGGGGATCCAGGTGGAATATTAAGCGCAAGAATGCCACAAAACGTCTTCTATAGCCGAGAAGAGCTGCTTATCTAGAAGTATAAACTCAATCACTACCTGGCTGTTTCTGTCTAGTGTTAAATGTCTTTGTCTTGGTTCCCCCGCGAGAGACATGGATTTTACTAATTTTACGGATGTTACAAACTGCCCTGCCCTGGAAACTGGCAGATGGACGATGTTTTCTTTCCGCACATGCGGTGAACGCTTAAACGGTTCTCGCGAAGCCGCTGCTTTAGTCAGTCTGACGAAAATTAAACGGTGTGTATTTCCACCTAGCGGTTCAGAGAGAAACTGCAGGGACCTGGCCGGAGGAAGTTTCACGCAGGGCTCCTCTTCCTGGATGAAACGCTAGCTGCAAATACAGAAATTAGGCTCATTTGTTTAACGCCATCAATCGACTCTCGAGATCGGCTAAATTGGAGAAATATCGGCTGAACGCCAATCACATATTTTGATTAAAAAATCGGCTGATACCGATACATGGCCGATCGATCCTTCTATCTCTACTTTATACAGCTTCACTTACAGCTTCATAATGTCTTCAAAGCATTTTTTTATATCCACAATAAGTTGTCACATGCACATATGCCGCTGCACGTGTTCATAAATATTAATATAGCCATCACTTTATTGATATGCTTATTGACTTGTTTATTCATGATATATTGCCTGTGAACATAGCCCTAGCAAACATAATAACAGGCCCAGCCTTGTGTTTAAGGAGTGAGAATGCTTCTAATGAAAAGCTGTTACATGCAGGCTTCTCTTTTTGATGGCTTTCGTTAGGTTTATTTGGTGTAGCTCCATCTCTCTTACTGGCTTCCTCACTATCACATCCCTCTTACTCTGTGCTAAGAATGACTCTGCTGCTTATATTTGCCATTTAAATTCTGACGGTTTGTCTTCATTCAAGTAGAAAAGATTATTAAAAATACAGAGTTGGAAAGCGTAGCCGTGAGAAAGTCAGGCAGTGTCAGGCAGTGTAGGAAGTGGTATCTAGTAGTGGGTGTGCCTCCACTAACACTGCCAGTGTTTCCTCTGTAAGAGTTAATCTTAACCCATTTCACTGTTGGTTTCGCTCTCTATCTCTGTCTCTCTCACACACACACCAGACTGACTCTTTCCTCTTCAGTCTTGTCTCAGTGTTTGTCCAGAGCAGTGGTCCCACATGTATGCGCGAGTGGAAATAAGGTAATTATTAAAATTGTACTTTAAGCCATGACAGTGACCTTTCTGTGACTCTGCAGCCAACAGGAATCATGACGGAAAGAAGCAGCATGACTAAGCTGTGGCCTGCCTGTCATTTTTTTTTTTTTTTTTTTTTTTAGTGCTTAGGCAAAACAACTCGGGGGTCAATTCAGAACATAAAGTGGTAGTAATGCTGCCTTCATGTGCTCTCACCATTGGTGGAAAAACAGGCATCCTGTCAGAATAGCGAGTGGAAGTTTCACCAACAATTTAGATTTCTGACTTATTGAATCTATACTCTGTCAAAGGATGGTTTCAGTTGTTGGCTATATGTATATATATTTCTCTAAATGTGGCTTATTTCTCTAAATGTGGATTTGGAGCGATTTTTAAAGCTTTTGGTTGTATGTTTGTATGTTAGTTTCATGCCAAAGCAGGTCAGGTTATCTAGCTGACTAGCCATGTTTTCCAAGTGGGTGTGTCATGGATATTAATATTAGATTTTTCCTGTGGGAAACACTGTAAATCTGTAAAACGACTGTAATTAGATTTTATGCTGTAAAGCGAGTGATGTTTAGTATAGTCCATTATGTTCTTGATGCTGATAACCATCAAAAAAACTTTCCAGCCCTTTGAGCTTGACCTATCTTGGATGACTAGCCAAGCTGTTTGAAATGGTGAGCAGATAGAGCAGTCTTGATCTAGAACAAGTAAATTCATCACTTTCTCCTCTGTCTGGGAACACTTTCCTGTCAGGTACTTTAACGATGGATGTAGAGTGGAAGGTTAAACGTATGTATCACTCAGTAGCTCAGATATGCAAACTCATGTCGGAAGACATCTCCCCGAATGCTGTCTGTATGCTTTTGTGTTGCATCATCAGCTTTCAGACAGGTTACTGACTTCAGTCTCATGGAGAAAATGCAGATTTCAAAACATAATACTTATAATTAAAGATTTTTAACAAGTGTAGATGAACAAAAGGAGAGTGCTGGGATCAAAACATGTAAAGAGGCGTATAAAGGCAGTATAATTGCAAAGTCTGTCTCCTTATTCCTTATAATGTCTCCTCTTCACTGCTCTCTTAGACTATAGGATATAGGAGCTGGATGTTTGTGGATGCTAGTTTATGTGTGTGTGTGTGTGTGTGTGTGTTTGTTCCTGTGCTGCTGACAGGTGCGCTCGTTTCCTGCTAGGTGTGCAGTGTCTCGCAGCCCAGGGTTCTCTCTGCGCTCTCTCTCTTTCTCTCTCTTTCTCTCTCTCGCTATATCTCGCTGCTGATGTCATCACGACTCCAGTCAAGCTAAACTCTGTGTACGCAGCAGTGGCGCGTGGGATCAGACTGACGCCTCAATATCCGCTTCCATATGGAGCTGTTATTCAAAGTAATGATAGACAGCCAGTTAAATACTGCAGCAACTGACGTGGAACCTAAAGGCTGGAGGGCTGATGAGCTTAAAGGCATAGTTTGCCTAATTTTTGCCTCTGAAACTTTGTCCACAGATGTACATGAGCCTGGTTTCTATACCATAATAAAATGGTTGCACGAAACTTTTAGCAGGCTATATTTTAGCAGGCCAACCATTGCCTGGTCTGCACAACACTTTAATGCCACTTTGTTTCACTTGAGTGTGTTTTTGTTGTGGAGGCGTTTTGACAATTATCTACTCCCAGCCATCATACAAAACTAGTTCATGTCTTACATGTGAGTCACATCTGTCCTTCCTGTCAAAGTAAAGATTCTAGGCTACACTGAGTAACACAGCTTTCGCCCAAGTAAGGTTAGAATGAGAGCACTGTCTGTAAAGGGCTTGTGGATTTGGATCATCAGTTAGCCTCATTTAGGTGCTGCTGTGTGCTCTGTAAAGCTAAAGATGGATTTGGGAGTAGAGTTACCGTTCTGTATTGATTATTGTGCTTTCATTTTCTTCTCCATCTCAGTCTCGTCTCTCAACTCTCTCTGTGAGTGCAAAATGCTCTGTCCAGGAAATGCACTCTTGCTTGGCCTCTTGGGGAGGAAAAAGAAACCCTTTCACAGACAGTTCGGAGACAGGAGAATCTGCTGGCTAACACATGCTTTTGCATACAAACCTGTAGCGTTGTCCTATTACCTTTTCTAGTAAAGCTAACCCCTCTCTGGTGTTCATACAAGCAACCACTCTTATGTTCTCTTACAGTGTTAGCACTATTAACACTGTTTCATTACTGCTGTTGATTGCTGTCTTGTCATATTCCAAACATTATGTTTAACACATGTGCTAGAATTATTAAATTAACCTGCGTGCCAGGTAAAACTGAAGTGTTTTACAATATTGTATCCACTTTGTTAGAAATTATGTCAATATGCCATTCTGCACGTACCATGGATATTGGCATATCTTAAAGAACATTAACCAACTGCGTGTTTTATTACAAAGAGAATTGGGTTTTGTGTACTGCAGTTTGTTGCACAACAGTGAGTAAAACTGATTGTAGCTGTAGATTATTTTTTATCTGTGCCACTTTTGTTCTATTTTGTCGGTTGCAACTTAGTAAATCTCAGAAAACTCAATATATATTGATGCAAATCTGGTATTGTGAAAATGTCTGACATGAAGTTATATGTTTTCCATATCTCCTGTCCCTTGTGCTGCTGCAGTTTGGGTAAGTGTCAGGTGGTATTGGGCTTGTGGTAGATTTACACTGCTGTCCAACATACAGACATTATTTTCAATAATCTAATAATTGTTAATTATAAATCTCCCACAGTACATGGTTAATAGATGACCTGAAATAAACTCTTGCATTACACCTTTGTGCACATTTATGTTACTTTCGTAGGAGTTGTGATGTCTTGAGCTCCTACGAAAACAGTTAAACAGTTTTCTTCATACTCTAGATGCAATTGATCAGCTACTTGCTTTACCTTAGACAGCAGTTGATGTGTCATATTCCATCCCCTAACACTCCCAGTTGCGTGCATATATGTAACGCTTGCATATCAGCTACTCAGTGAAGTTTTGTTTAATCTTCAGGTGTTATGTGAACATGGGGCTGGGACGATCACCACATGACCTGTTGCAGGGTGGAGCTCATTACCTTCATCGCATGTTTCCTGGTTTATTTGTGTTTTATTAATTAATTAATTTGCTAATGAAAGTTGTTTCACTGTCATTATTCAAATCAAGTAAATGGTTGCCATCCGTTTGCTACCTTACTAACAGCTCTGTTAATTAATGTTTATCTAAAAAAATGTTATACTGTTGTTTACTGTGGCTCTCTGTGGCTTTAATTTCACATAATAATGACAAAATGCTGAGTGAACAGGGCTGAGAGTCACCAAGCACCGGTATGGTGTTGCCTCCAAACTGCAGGGATATGTTGATTTCTCAGCGTGGTGAGAAAAAGTCATACCGTCACAGGCCTGTGTAAACATACTGCAGCCCTGAATGTTGTTTGAGTAGGTTGAAACATTTGGAGGATGCATTTTAAGAAATGACTGAGTGACCATTGACCTCTCGTGTTTGTTAGCAAGGTTAGCCTTGTAGCTCAGGTTTTTGTTTCAAGCTAAGGAACAAAAGTTTGGTTGGTCGACTGTATGTGTCTAAGTGGAGATCAGCTTTTTTACCAGGACAGCCATAGAAAGTCACACACAGCCTGTTAAGAAAAAAGTGTGTTTACAGAAACTGGTAAATATATCAAAGCATCTGATCAAACTAGGGCAGGTTTATTTGCTCTTTACTGGGACTTTTATTAGTGCGTTGGATACAGTCAGATCCCTGGTTCTTTCCATTGTTCTTTCAGTCATCTGCATTAGCATGAGCTTGATACTGATTGTTGGGAGCTCATTCTGTGGTAGCTCTGTATCTATTAGGGTTGTGCGATATTGAAAACATTATATCTTGATATTTTCTTTATTTTGTTCATAATGACGATACATTATTAAAAAATGTGTTTGTAAAAGTCTTATTTTAGTAACTCTGATATGGATATTTAATATCCATCCATCTATCATCTTCCGCTTTATCCCACTAGTTGGGTTCACTGAAGCCCATCCCAGCATCATCGGGCGAAGGCGCTTTGTAAGTGAATGACTCAGCTGAAGTTTGCTAAGTATGTGTTTTGCCAGACACCTCAGCTGAGTTAGGTCTGTCTTGGACAGTGGGCTCCTGAAGCGCTTCATACTCCTCATACTCTGTGCTGGTTTGTTGGGAGATGATAGAGCAGGTTAGTTGTGGAGTGATCTTTTACGGCTGCTTTCTTACAAAGTCTGCAAACTGCCGTCTTTTGTGCAACGTCAGTCTTTTCAAATCCAAACCAGCTCCATGGGAGTGAAGATGATTCTTGCCAAGGAGTTAAATCTAAGGCAGTAGACTGCAAGGCTGGCGAGGTCTGAGTTTCTTCCCCTGGTGCAGTGTGTTCATCATTTTCAGCTTTAGATGTGTTGTTTAGGAAGCTATGCTAGCTTAGCCTATGCTAGCATATAGTATGGCCACTCTCAATTGCAGCTGCCGGTACTAAAGCATGAAATAGTGAACGTGTGGAGTCCAGGCGTTTTGATTGTTGTTTTTTTGTCCCCAGTCAGTAGCATACTCGATAATGTCAGCTTACACATCGTTAACACGACAATAAAGTTATTATAGAAGATGATATAGATCACATCCCTAATGTCTGTGCTTTTTGTGGTGAAGCTGCATTAATAATAGCTTTTTACTGCCTTCTTTATCTTTTTAGTCTTCAGATCAGGCCTTGATCACTTGAGACACAGTGTTTCATTGTTCATTTTATTGTAGAAATGTATTTTGTTGTTGTAGAAATCGTAAGCCCTGCTTGGTTTATATTCTTAGGTTTGTTTTTTGTCAGAGTGAAGAGAAAAGTCAGTCACAACAGGGGAGTTTGTGTGTGTGTGTGTGTGTGTGTGTGTGTGTGTGTGTGTGTGTGTGTGTGTGTGTGTGTGTGTGTGTTTGTGTTGGAGAGAAACCAGCTTGCTGCGTCTCCTGCTGTAACCTCTTAATCTCTCAGCATATTGACAGAAGAGCACCATTGCAGGATCTGTGACCAGGATCTTACTGTTTACTCCAAACACTGAGAAGCACTGTGGTGGGTTGGGGAGTGCATGTGCACGTGTATGTTACAGAGGTGGGTGATGGGCAGGCGGTGTGACCTTAGCTACATTACCTGAATTACATTAAAGGGCGAGGCTACCTGCACCTTCAGAGGGCTGTTGACCATTCGTCACATGATTCAAAATTTAAAAATAACCAACATAAAGAGTGATGGCAAAGCACAAGGTTATTCCTTGAGTTAAACACATCTTCACCAGATGGTTAGCCTACCTGTGGCTCCTAACTGGTTTGGCTGATTCAGGTAGACTGTGAAAGATCTTGTTTCATCCTCAGCTCTTAGTCATTTCACTCACTGAGGAGCATTAAATGTCTAGGTGTTCAGTAAGTCAGGTAAAATACTTGTGCTAACGCTTCACTAAACCAGCGCTTTTTTATTACTTTTTCTTTTCTATATTATAGACCTGTTTTAAGATTCCTCTGAATTTTATCTGTGACTCAGCGTTTCTGAACAATCTTTTGAAGTCAAAAGCAACTTGTGTTAATAGCCTCCCTTGCGGGAAGGTACAGACCACTGAACACGTCTTTATAATGACCTATGGATATTATTTTTGGTCAAAATTGCAAACAAATTGCTGATCCTGTTCATGAAGACTTTTTAATGGAGAACTGCTACATTGTTTAGCATAATCACTTAAAACAGAACTGTTCTACAGGATAACCTCTTGCCACTTCACGCCAGCCTTAACAGCATATTGAAGCGGGACTCAGTGTCTTGACCCATTTCTGTGTGTGTTTGTGTGTGTGTGTGTATGAGTGTTCAGTGCAGGCCCAGTTCCCGTGTTGCTGTGCTGCAGCACTCGGCCACAATGCCGGCCTTTGTGCAGCATGTTTGTTTACAATGCTGCCCTCCTGCTTTGCATAACTCCAGCAGGGAGGAACGATCATGTGATGGAGGGAATGTAAGTAGACAGAGAGGAGAAAGAAAGCCATGGTATTTAATGGGCTCGTGGGCTATCAGTACGATCTGTGTTGGGACCATTTTATCTTGTCCCAGGCCTCGAGTCAGATGATGTCATGCGCTAATGTCTTCGGCTTTAGAGGTAGAAGGGCATCGGAGACACTCTAAGGTTATTCCAGCGCTGTCTGTGGCTTCTCTGAGCTGAAGTGTGCCCCGTTTGATGCACTTTAGGGGAATGCTACACTGAATAACAGATTGTAATTGACCTATTCATTCTCCACCCACAGATGTGATTGTTTATATCTTTTTTTGTTACATAATCAAACTGCCGTTAGCTTGGAAACAGACTCTGTCATTGTTTCTAACCTGCTTTGCAACAGCAACAACACAGTACAGTTTGGTACCTCAGTGTTTTAAACTGGAAACTCTGTGTTACATAGCGACTGTAAAACAATTGGACTAATTTCCATGTTGTACATGATATTTGGCCAAAATCTGTGAAATTTGCTGTGTCTGATCCACACAATAATGCCACTTCATTAGTGTTACTGCATTGCTGAGAATGATTGACCATCCTGTGGGGGTCCTGACCATTGAAAAAACAGTTGGGCTACAATCTGTAATGTGTTTATTGTGATTCAAATAGGTGTTTTAATGTTATGTCTTGTGTTTACTACTGAGAAGTAAAGGTGTTACGTTTTGTAATTAAGAAGGCAAAAATAGTTGTTTATTATTATTATTATTATTATTATTGTTATTATTATTATTATTATGCTTAACTCCTAAATAATCTGTTGCCTCTTGCTTTTAGTATAGCACTTTATTTGATTCATATTGTTTAAGTAGGCAACTCAGTTTTCATTTTGGAATTTAACCTGCTAGTATGAGTGGTGTATAATGTATATCGTGTTATTCTGTGTCATTTGTGGCTAATAGATAAATAATAGATAGACTTAATTGATCCCAGAGTATGTTCATTTAGTGCACACTGGTTAAAAATGAAATGTCTGTTTGGTCGTAAAGAAATCTGAATTGGACTTTATAATCCCGTTGGTCTTCATGATCAGTGAAAGGATATATTTGTGGTCGAAGCTTAGTAGGTCTTTTGGCTATTGTGTCTGTTGTTTTGCTTTAAAATGGCCATGTTTGAATGTGTTTATGTACTTTATGCACTGATAAAGCAGCTCATAAAATGGCGGGATCATAAAACTTTTCACTTTCTCCTTGTCCAGCTGGCCATCAGTGCCACACCTACTGCCTAACGCAAGCTGCTGATTAGCTCATAGGTCAGGCAGACATTCATAGTTACCATGCTGTAGCTAGTGTTGGAGTGTGTGTGCCCTAAGTTTCCATAGGTGTATAACAAGAGTGTGTAATGCATGGGTTTTATGGTGTGGGAAAATGGGTATTTTTAGACAGCTGACATCCTGTTTGGAGTGGAAAAGAACTGACTGAATGGTGGGTGTGTGTGTGTGTGTGTGTGTGTGTGTGTGTGTGTGTGTGTGTGTGTTTGTAAGAACAAGTGAATGTGTGTGTTGTGGTGAGGGCAGAGCCTTTTGGTTTGTGCTGTGCTGAACATGTGTAGGTTATATAGGTGTATATTTCACTTCTGTGCATGTGCACATTGCTGGCTGCTATCTTTACCTGTAAAGCAGTATTTTGATGTTGATTCAGTTTCAGACTAATTAAATAGACTAAATGTAGTCGGTTGTGTGATTTTCTGTTTGCAAATATAGTGTGTTTTCCAAACATGCAGTTTAAGCTCCATGATGAGCTTTTTAATGGTTAACACAGATATTATTTATTTGTTTGCTATTTTAAAACAGTGAATCAGTTACATGAATCAAAATACTACATTGAATGTGAGGGGCGAGTGGCTATTTAATAGAGCTGTGTATTGGCAAGAACCTGGCGATACAATATGTATTGTGATGCAGTGGCCACAATATGTTGCGATATTTCAAGCGAAGTGATATATTGCGCTTTTTCAAATCCTTCTATTAAAACACACCACTATATGAATGGGTTTGCCAAAGCTTACGATAGCACTGCGCCCTTGTGCTGCTTGTTTATGTTGGAGTGGAGCTGAAAATGGATTACAACACTGCCATCTAGTGGTCAGAGGTTTAAACACAACACAAAATGATTCAGTGTCTGCCAGGAATCTGATTATTGATACTGTGTTTTTGAGCATCAATACAGTATCATAAAACATAATATCCCGATATTTGATTTATCTATATTTCCTTACGATTTATCAATATTTCCGATGTTTAGCTCAGTGTACAGTGGTGCAAATGCAGCAGCAACACTCAGTGTAAGTCCACAAACCTGACTCACATTATTTACCCATAAAATACAACACTGTTGCAAACAATTTCACATTTTAAGCAAAAATGTACCGTCTCACATGTTGGCTGATGCCAAGTTAATGTTTACAGCGCTGCAGAAGCTTCCCTTTGGTGTAGTTTTAAATGACACTCCTGTAGACAGTGTGGATTCATTTTATTTCTTTACTTTAAACACAAAAAAGCCAATATTATGCTATTTTTCATTAATAGGGCCCGGCACTTGAGTGTGTGCATGTGAGTAACTCCTTTGCGTCATCGCTCACTTCATCACGCTCATTCTTTCTCTCGCTCGCTCGTTCTCTCCCACCCCATTGCACTGCAGTCAGGGATGACACATCAGCATCGTCGTGGCTGATACAGGATGTGTGCCTTTGCTAGGGCTAGTAACGAGAGAATAGCGAGTGGAGTGGGAGAAGGGCAGTAGCAGTTGTGTTTGAAAGGCTGGAAACAAGCCAGTGAGCGTTCGCAGCACGCTGATGACATCACCCTCCCACCCCTCCCCTCTTCTCTGCCATTGAAACAAACGCTTCTCTTTTCAGGCCCAGAGAGCAAGTGCTAGCAAGCATTACTATGGGGAGGGGTTGGCTTTGAGCGATCGGAGAGGGAGGGCGAGCCGAGCGTGTGTGTATGTGCGAGAGCGAGTGTGTGAGCGCGCCAGCGTTTTTGCGCACACAGGAAGAGGAGGAGAGGAAAGGGGGAACATCGCTGCTCTCTGCTGGGAGTCTGTTCTCACCATTCCTCTCTCGCTCTCTCTTTCTTTCTCACAAACACAAACACGCTCCCGGAACAAACTTTCACCGCGCCGCTCTTTCCTAGTCGAGCATGCTGGCCGCCGAGGGTCGTACACCACGCCAGCCTGGATCTGGAATTTCTCTCTAAGGACCTGGGTGGCTTACTCTCCTTTTCTTATTTTGCGTTCCCGCGTGGTTTCCTTTCTTTCTTTCTCTCTTTCTTTCCTTCACTGTTCGTTGAACTCGCTTCATCATGGGCCTCTCTTGGCCCTGCAGCTGATCTCTGCGTGTGTTGAGAAGCATGCACTCCCTCATGGTTCCCAGTGGTGGTTGAAACTTTACCCTGGTGCAGGAGAGCGCATGTGTGAGTGTGACAGCCGAGAAAGGACCGGACCATAGTGCCAGCGGGACTGGCCGGTGAATTTTGTGCCTTTTTTCCCCTCAATTTTTCAATTCCATGGTTGCGTCATGCTGAGTCTGCAGGATTCTGTTTTCTTTGAGATCAGCATCAAGTCTCTGCTCAAGTCATGGAGCGGGAACTGTGAGTACCGTAAAGAGAGATGCCTTTGTACATGCACATACTCAATTCTACCTCCAAGTAGACTTTATGATGAAAATGTGTGTAGATACCTGAAGCCTTTTTCTTGATGCTCTGCTTGTGTCATGATTATTACACTTTCCCAGGTTTGCTAAGTGGGTGTTAGGTTATATAAATAAATATAGCAGTTCAATACTTCAATACATGTTCACAGTGCATGATTTGCATCGTGACATTTCGTTCAGATGGAAAAACAGGTGTTCATTCATTGACTTATTCCATAAAAACAGTAGCAACACAACAGTACTCCCCTACGTTAACATAACTGAACCTTTAATCCTGTTTTATTGTTTCCATATTTATTGGATCTAACATGTATCAGATTATTATTGAAATGCAGCTGCGCTGGTTAAACATCCTCTGCGCTGCAGACTGTGCAAAAAGCCACCTCTATGGTAAGAAGTACATTCTATGACATCCTCACACCACAGCATCAGACTTTAGACTTGAATACATGAGTAAAACATGTCTCAGCTCTCATTGAGCCGTTGAAGTCAGGTAAAATGACTTCAGAGAGGATAACAAAGTAATCACACAGTTTGCAATTCAGTTTTTGTTAATATTTTTTATTAATATTTAAAAATGCCAATGTATTACAACTTCTACCGAAGTGAGCTTCATTGTTCTTTTATTTAGCAAAAATTAAGGCCCACCTTACTTGCATGCTTGACAGTAAGGAACAGTCAGTCATGGAGTGGTTTAATAGAGGTTATAGCTGTTATTTTCAAAACAGTCACCTGAATAACTGGCCTGGATGCTCATTCGCTCACTCACTCACCCATCCACTCACTCACTCACCCATCCACTCACTCACTCACACACTCACTCACTTTTACTGGGGAAAAAAGATTTTCCACAAGTGGGTGCAGTTAAGTAACTTTTTTTGTGCTGTGCTGTGCATCAGTGACACTGTGTAACATTTGTTAATTGAATATATATATATATATATATATATATATATATATATATATATATATATATATATATATATATATATATATATATATATATAATGTTAATTGAATATATAGTGTTTAGGTACGCAATATCTGCATTGCAGTCAGAAAAGCACATTGTAATGTAATTTTTAGACAAAATAGCAAAGAAATGGTATATTTTAGAGCGGTGAAAGTGTGTGCTGTGCGGTGATTTTATTTCTTTTTTATTAGTTTAACAACTAAATTAATCTATAGTGCTTGTTTACGTTTGTCGTTTTACACTTCATGCAATTTTATGATTAATGCAATTGTTTAGTAGTACTACTGATAAACGCAGTGTGCAGGTGTAAAGGTTTCATTCATTACAATAAAGCTAAAATAGATTTCCCACCACATCCTCAAAAACTTCTGTTTGTTTAAAATGACCGATACGTTACCATATAAGTGCTTTCTGCTTTGAATATGATTATACTGCGGTGTATTAAGTGTCCTCTTAATCCAGGCTGCCCATTGTCTTCTGCACCTGTGTGCATGCACAGGCATGAACAGTAGTGTGGCCGTTGGTGCTAAATTCCAGATTTGCTTGTTTATATATACACACATTGATTTGTCTCAACCTCCATATGCGCTGTCGGTTACATTATCTGGGGTTTATGTGTAGTAAAAGTTACATCACACACACCTCCACTGCTTTGACACTTGGCACGCAACATGACCAGCCTATTACACATGCAAACACCCGGTTCCACAATAGCACTGCCTTGTACACAGTCTACACCTTAACAAGATAACATTATGTGTGTGTGATAAATGACATGTGGACTGCCTATATGTGCACATGTTCCTGACTGCTGTTATCTTTAGTCTTAACACTCCATACTCTCCTGAAACAGTGCTATTGCAGCATTCTTTTAACAAAGCTCAAAGCAGTGTTTGCTCTTTATATTGTAAACGGGTAATGATGAATGGACCAGTACAAGTGGTCTAAACCTATAAGTGATACTAAAATCATGCCCTGTTATTGTTCACTAAAGGCTTTTTTTCTTCGTCCTGTATACTTTTTGAAAATGCCAGGTGTTTAACAGCGGCGATTTGCTAATTGTTACTGCTCTTGCTTCCGTTTTAAGGTTGGTTTTATGGTGTCTTTTGCTGTATGTCCTTCCCTTTAGAGTTTGAATTGGAGGCAGTATGTCCCAAACACAGCATTAGGGGTGTACGAAAATATCGAATATCGGGTTATCATGTTTTGTGATACTGTATCGATTCTCAAAAACACAGTATCGATACACAGATTCCTGGCAGACATTGACTCACTGTGTGTTGTGTTGAATCCTCTTACCACTAGGTGGCAGTGTTGTAATCCATTTTCAGCTCCACTCCAACATTAACAAGTAGCACAAGAGCGCAGTGCTATTGTAGGCATTGATAAACCTGTTCATTCAGTGGTGTGTTTTAATAGTTGGATTCCAAAAATCACAGTATATCACTTTACTTACAGTATTGCAATATATCGCGATATATTGAATCGTGACTGCTGTACCACAATGCATATTGTATCGCCAGGTTCTTGCAAATACACAGCCCTACACAGCATCTTATAAAACAGAGCTTTTATAGGGTGTCATCTTGTTGTTTTGAATGTTTGACTGTTATTTTGAAAGAAAAGTTGCCCCAGATGGAGTTAATTCTTCCAGCGAGTCATTTAGGCAAACAGACATGACTCAGATGCCTGGACAGTGGAGTTCAGTGCTGCCCTGAGCAGATTCCACCTCGCTCCGCTCCTCAGTGAAATTGCATCAGATCCAGACGTCATTGTGTGTGTTATAATGGGGGGCAGATCAATGAAGGGAAACATTAGTAATCCCAGTGGATCTTTCAGAAGTACACTCTAGCATACACTCTCACTAACATCCATTGCCTGAGTACTGAGTAGAAGGAAAGGGCTTTGTGGGCTACAGGGTCAAAAGTAAACCGACTGCCATGCAGGTCAGATGTCATATGACTCTTGAGATTTGGGTTTCCGGGCTGTTAGTGTCTCTCTAGGCAGTGATATGCTCTGATGCTACGTTAGGGGATTTATCATCTCAGTATTTGCATAATAGTCTACAAAGCAAAGCAGTCTCCAGTATCATATGGAGATTATTGTATTGCTTTATAGAGATCACAAATGTAGAGGTTAATGTCTTGCCTGTGGTGCTGATTTACTCTGACAGTGATCTTTTGAAGGTGTGTGTTGCGTGTGATGGTTTTTTCTTGCTTCAGTAAGCACGGAATTAACAGTTTTAACTGCTAGCTACCATATAAGTGACGCTATGCTGGCTTTAGCCCAATTTCTAATCCTAGCTTTCACCTGCTTTATGCAGAGATGGGGACTCGAGTCAGCAGGTTTGAGTCTGTTGGGTTTGAGTCTGTTAGCTAATCTATCTGACATTTTTAGTAAGTTACAGGTTATTTTAATATGTCATAAAACCTCACCTTGAATTGCTGCTAAGCTAGCTATCCAACATACATGTCATATAAAATACAGCCTGCCTCAAGTTTTAAGTATTATAGTCCTTCAGAGTGAAGGCTTTAATGAAGGCTGTAATGAAATGGAGCTAAGTTGCATAGTGCATCGCCTGCAATAAGAAGATTACAGTAAAATAAATCTTAGACTCTAAGACTTTAGACTCCTCACACCCTAAGATTTGAGACTTGAATCGGACTAGTACCTCAGAGGTTTAACTCAGGCTTGAACTGACTGGAGAACACGTATGATAGTTTTTAATACAGTTTATATTGTGAGAACTTCTGCTGGTAACTGAAAATGTTCATGTGTGACAGCCATGTGTTTTTTTTTTTTTTAATCTGTTAGTGGAGTGATTGTGACTCATTGTCTAGCTGCTGTTGTATATCTTGTTTAAATATCTTTCTGTATGCTGTATGTCGCAAGCATCTATCTCTGCAGTGTAACCAAGGTGCTAGTAAAGTTTTCGGAGCCAGTAGACATCCAAGAGCACCTTCATTTCAAACTTCATGTCTCATCAGTCTCTGCTGACTCACTGAAGTGATGTGCATTAAATAAGTAGCTTAACACTGTGGAAAACGAGAGGTTGTTAAAGTCAGGCTGTACATTGATGATCCTTACAGTCAGGCTGCACAGTGAAGGGAGCTTAAACAGAGGGAGTAGGGCTGGGAACTCCAGCCTCCTCCTCAGTAGAGTCCAGTTAGTCAACAATAAACAGCCGTAAGAGCTACCAACGGTCACTTCTGGCTGGCATGCCAACACTGTCTCACACATGTAACTCCCTCTCCCCCTCCCGCCCTCTCCTGCTGTTTGTTGTTGCCAGCTCTTTTCTTTGGGCTTCTCTTTTCAAACAATGAGGAGTGAGGCCCAGTTTTACTGGCTTAAAACATGTAACCCTGCATGTTTTAAGTACAGTCCTAGTACTCACTCCTTCACTTAGTACCTGATTATAAAAAAAATTAAAATGTAGAGCGTCAAGCCCTAATGGGTTTTCTTTAAGTATTTAGAAAGAATAACTTTTTTTATTGTAAAATTATTAGAAAGTAAAGCCATTTCTTTGGGTTTATGCTTTATTATAGATTTGTTTGCCTATTCTATCGTGCCTTTTTGCATCCAAACAGATTCTGCAGTTTCAGTCAAATGAAATATGATGAGCCTTGACAGCTCCTTTTGGTTAAATATAAATAAATAAGTGAATAAATAATTAAATAAAAAATCTTTGTTACTGTTAATGTCTGTCAATGAAGGATCAATATGACTATGAAGTTCAATTAAAAAAAATTGTCCTGTAAAGTTGCTATTTTCTTTGAACAGTGACTATCTGTATATGTCACTGTGTTTTTAAGAATACTGCAGTTCTGCAACATTTTCGTATTCCCCTAATTAAACCTATGCACAGATATAAACTATAACAGTAATTCAGTTTAATACAACAAGAAAGGGGCATATTAACACAACAGTGCAGCAAGAGGTTCCCCAGCCTAGAATAAAAAGGTCCCGTGCCTAGAAGAAGAAGGTTCCCTGGTGAAACTAGACAGATATTGTTTATAGATTTTGCGTTTGTCAGATGTAAATGGTATGTTTAATTTAATAATATTTTGACTAATGGAAAGACTAGTCATAATTTGACAAAACATGTTGTACAGTCTGTAATAACTGATGCAGGATTCAGCAGCGAACATTTAATCTATGCACAGGACCTTGGTGCTGCACTTTTCCTATAACTGTACACAGTTAGACTGTAACTGTTTAAATTCTCAAAACACAGAATTGATTTTTAATTAATAGTTTACATATTTTATTTATTTGTGTGTGTGTGTGTGTGTGTGTGTGTATATGGATGTATGTATATGTATGTATGTGTTTATGTATCTATGTGTCCTCTGTACCTCTCTGAACCTCTGGTTGGAGGTGGTGAAGCTTGAAGCAGCACATTGTTCTCAAGTATCACTGCTGTGTCAGCAGCTGCAATGAAGGCACTTCACACAGGCAGAGAGATTGCTTAAGTCTTATTTCTTTCATATAGAGATCAGTGAATGACATCACTGCCTGCTCCTAAACAGCGTCTGTCTCGGAGTCTGTCTTTAAATAGATGACTGTAACGTGAGATGATAATGGGACGGGTGTATTTGATCTTAGCGTGTGGCTCTGTGGCGTGTACTGTACGAAGGCTCGTACTTTTCCACAGCTGCATGCAGGACTGCAGCATTTGAATCTCTAGACACACAGTTGTAGGTTCAGTGACCTTTTTCATTCAGCCTTTTCGTTCCTGAGAGCAAATTCGTTATGGGTGAATAAGAAACCATGAGTTTGGGTACATTGGAATTGTGAATTGAATTTGTGGTAGCCTACAGAAATCTTTCACATGGACTTTTTTGGATCCCTCCAAGTATACAGCCCATCAGAGCTCTGCTTCATTAGGAGTATTTTGTTATATTTATTAACACTAACCCTTTTTTATAGACTTTACTCCACATATGTTGTATTGGAACACAAACGTATCGTTTTAGAACCAGTGGCCATTTACTCTAAGGCTAAATCAAGTCTTTGCATGAGTGTACCCTAGGGGTGGTCTTGTCCCAGGTCTTTGTATCCATTTTAAAATGATTTATGAAGTTATAACTGTTAAAGGTGCCACGGTATGCATGTTCTTTCAGCATTTTAGTCTTTAAGCTGTTCTTTGGTGTCTATATAGGAGAAACGTGACTTTGCATGGGGAGAAAAATATTTCACACTCCCATGAAGTGCCCTTGAGCAAGGCATCTAACCCCCAACTGCTCCCCGGGCGCCATGGATAGGGCTGCCCATCGCTCTGGGTATGTGTGCTCACTGCCCCCTAGTGTGTGTGTGTATATGTGGATGTTTCACTGCACGGATGGGTTAAATGTGGAGCTCAAATTTCGCTGTGTGCAAAACACAAGTGACAGAATAAACTTAAACTTACAACCCTGATGATTTGACTTGTAGCTAACGTTAGCTATGCTAGCTTCTTGCTTTTGATCCTAACATAAACTTAAAGTAAAATAAGATCTGAGAATTACCAGATTGGTTCATTGGAAAGGCCACAGAGAGTGCTGACACCCCTTCACAGCCTGGTACTGTAGGTTTCTGCTTGCATAGCCACTGCTGCTCCATTGTCATTGTTATGTTGGCTAGATGGTGGTATATGCAAATATAAATATTAATAAGTCTTTTTATTTGGTTCTGTTTTCATTTTTTTAGTACAGGATTAGTATTTAGAGTGGAAGACAGCAGTGTTTGAAGTTCTATGTCTACCTTAACTCTGCTTATTCAGTTGTGCTAATGTAAACACAGTTTTTGGTCCTGTGGCCCTTTTAAGTTTTAACTGTTAATAATGTTGGGCCATTATCTCCCCTATGCCAGTTGATTAACCTGCTCCAGAGTGTGCACACATTTCCTGCTGTGCTGTCACACTCTTCACCTGATTCACTCTCACTTTCACTTTTATTAAGTGCACCAGTTGTGAAATAATCATCTACAAGTTAGGTCTGGCAATAGTTGCACAAGTGTGCTACCGTGCTGTGCAGTGTGTCAACAGATGGGGGGATATGCGTAGTCAAACTTCAGCGTGTGTTTATTTGAATTATAAACGGACTTGTTTTCTTTTTCAGTGAAGTGAAAGTCCTGTAACTGGAAGGCTACTCAGTTAACAGGCACTTTGCCACAGCTTGAAATGGAGCTGTAAACAAACAATGACTCGTATTACACAAACTACATTTTTATCACTTTTACTTTCCTAAATAATGTTTTGGCCCGTTGGACTTTACAGACATCTCAGTTCTGTTTATTAGTACTACACTTTCAAGGTGAAGCCACAGAAGGACCACTTCTGGTTACCCAAAGAACTGTGTTTAAGAAGAGTGTGAGGATGAAGAATGTTTCAAGGTTCACAGAAAGGAAAGACCCTATGCTGATTTTAAGTTTTCTCACACTCAAATCATTCTCTGAAGAACCGTTCAATAAAAGTCATTATTATTTTTTTTCCCTTTCGTAAATGATTGTTAGGATGATATGAAACTCGACTCTGTAGATAAGAGCAGTCGACACACATTAAAATTCTTTATTTTTAAATGTTCAAGTCTAAACATCGTTTTAAATATGTGCTCGTTGGTGGTCAGAATAAAAGTCCCCTGACTGTTCTTATATTTTATATTCCTACAGCCAACAGCGTATTCCTTAAAGCTCTCTCTCTTTACGTCTTTCCTCTGTGGCTCTCCTCCCCTCCCCTTTCTCTTCTCTCAGCCTCTTTTCTCTCTCCTCTTTTTTCTCTCTGTCTTTTTCTCTTTTTCTAAATCCTCTCTCTTTTCTCTCTACATCTTTCTCTTGGCCTCGTCTTTCTTTTGCATCTCTGCCCCTTTTGTCCATCCTTGCCCCTTCCCTCTCTTTGTGCACCCATCTTACTGCCTCTCGTCTCTCTGCCCCTCTCTCCTCTCTCTTTCTCTGCCTTTCTCTCTCTGTCTCTTTACTTTCTCCCTGCCTCACGGAATCATTTCCTACAAAGGGAAGAATAGCCAACAGTGTATTCCATGAAGCATTTGCTCCATCCTCTTTTCTCTTTGCCTCTTCCTATATCTCTGCCTCGTCTATCTTTCTCTCTGCCTCTTTTCTCTCGTTCTGCCTCTTCTTCCTGAGCTTCTTATCTCTTTCTCTCTGTCTCCTCTCTTTCTCCCTTTTCTTTCTGCCCCCCTCTCTATCTTTCTCTTTCTCTCTCGTTGTTTGTGCCCCTTCTGTTTTTCTCTCCTTTTCCTTTTCTGTTTCTCTGCCTCTGTTCCTGTCTCTGATATGAGGTCAGCGATGCAGCTCAAGCAAATATCACAAACAGGCAACAAAAGACTGAGACTCGGCCAGAGAGACTGACTGACTGACTTTTTTTTCTGCTGTATTTTCTCTCCCACTCCGTCTTGTTGAGTGGAAAAGTACAATGTGAGTTTTTCTCTAGAGCACAGCAGTCAGTGGTGCCAGTAGACAGACGAGGAAGGGCAAGGAGGCACGCCGATTTGATTGGCCGGTGTGGGTTGGCTATGTGACATCATATGGGTGGGGGAGGCTGCTGGTACTCTGTAAACAAAGAATGAGTGTTGTTCTGACCAGCTGATAAACACTGCCGCACACCAGGGCAACACAATTAATAGTCTATTAATCATCACCGCTTGGCCCTCTGCAAGGTGCTAATTGCAGATGACTGTAGTTAATGCACCCCCTTTACAGTAAATCAAAACAAAGTGTTTGTAGTTAAATTGACAGGGATCTGCGAACGAGCACGCTCCGTGATGAGCACTCTTCTGCCGAGCACGCTCAGTGTGTCAGCAGCTCCTGCCCAGCGATCTGCCTGACGAGTCCCGGGTGTGTTTGTGTTCTTGCGTTTGCGTGTTTGATGTTATTGTGCGCGAGTTGCTGGGTGTGAGCCCTTCTGTTTTCCTCTTCTGAAAAACTCATAAACCTTTACAGCTTTTTCTTCAGCCTCCTCTCATTGTTTGGACTTTTCTGGACTTATCATGATTTCCCCAGCAACCGAGGGAAGAAGAGGACAGGGATTTCCTGAATTAAGGGGCGCGCTTAGACGTGTGAGGCTCTTTCTCTTGCTCGCAGCTCTCTCTCTAGGTCTCTCGCGCTCAGACACGCACATGCTCAGCATTCCTCGTCCTTCAACTTCTAGAGCCTTGCTCTGATTATGTGATCTGATCAGGTTCTCTCCCCTTCATAGATTCAGTTTCTCGTGACTCGTTCATGTTGAACTAGAGATGTGGTTGTGATTGACGGGCTCCTCCACCTTTTTTTTCCCTCTTTGGAGAATGTGTTTGTGCGCACTTAGGAAGCAGGAAATGGCGCATGCCTGAAATAATGTCTTTCAGAGAGAAAGAGTTGTTTTTCACCTGTTTCTATGGAAGCAAACACAGCAGAGCAGCACTCAGGTCAACATGCATGCACACACAGATGTGTACAGTATTGGCGTGTGGAGGAACGCACTGCCGAGGTCTGTTCCAGGAGCAGGTCTGCAGGGTCAACAGCCTAAATCTGAATTGTGTGAATCTGTGAATCAGTCCTGACCAAATTTGGACAGTTTATTTGAACAATTTGAACAAATTTGGCTTAAATTTTTTCTTTTGTTTCACCTGCGCATGTCTTCTTCCAGAATAGGCAATCCACAACGTCAGGTTCAGCTGTTTATACTCCTGGGTTTAGACACACGAGACATAACGCTGTTATATATGCAAAAACTTGAACACTCCCAGTCAAATTACATAAGTAATCATGTCTTCAGAGAACACAATGTTTTTCTGCCAATTTTACTCTATAATTATTTTTTTCCAAATATGGTATTAAACAACAAACAAACAGTACTTGTACAGAATTGAGTTCTCAGGAGAAAAAGAACAACTTATTCACTTTGGAAAATCAACATATCATTTGACCAGGGACCTTCAAACTTTCACATTTGACTGTATTTACAAACAGTAGGGCCCAACCAAGTTCCATATATTTAAAAAAATGTATGTGTAATCATTAAGTTTGGATGTGGTGCAGTGTGTAAAATATGAAATAAAAAATGTTCTTATATGCTACAACTCGTCATCTAAATGTTTTGATTGACAGTTTAATTTGTCATTGAATGCAGAACAGTTATTAAATTAACAATTAAATAAGAAAGATATATCTAAGTAAGAAAAGATATTTCTCTGTTCCTGCTGTCAGCTCAGTAAAAAATATCTTTTTTTGTTCAAACGATGATGGCTTAGAAGATTAACTAATGTTAAGTTAACTGGGTGGTGATTTATCTCACAGGGACTCTTATTTTTGAGTGGCCATGGCAATAAAAACAAAAACAAAAAACACACAAAGCATTTGTTAATGTCCTCCTCTACATGTTTACTAATGTTGATATACAGCTGAAGAGATGTTGAATAGATGTATGACAAATGAAAAGTAATTCCTAGGTTTAGGTTCTCTCAGTAGAAGAACTGATAGCGTTCATGATGTGGATGGTCATTGTGTAAACTCTTTCTACTTTATCTTTGATCCTGAGGATAACGTTCTGTGTAAAATTATATCAGCCTGGTATAGATGGGTTGTTGGAACTCTTCAGTGTCAGCAACATTTTTAATGTTGGTCAGATACTCATATGCAGCAGTGTCAGATCCAGCGCCAGCTCTTTTTCTTCATTTGCAGAATTGTATTGTTTAACTTGAATATAGAGGACAGGAACTGACCCTGTCTGCTGTCTCTTCTTCGTGCAGCCTCTGTCCCGGTGAGCAGCAGCAGTGTGAGTAGACGCCGTGCGGCCCCGTCAGCCCCGCTCAGCTGGGAGAAGCGCAGCGCCCAGGTCGTAGCCATGTCCAGTATCACCATCGACCCCGAGGCCAAGCCTGGCGAGTTCGTAATCAAGAGCCTCTTCGCAGAGTTTGCTGTGCTTGCCGAGAAGAAGATCGAGGTGGTCATGGCTGAGCCGCTGGTTAGTACTTCTCAAATAAATGTGTTTGTTCTTCAACAAAAGGGAATTAATATTAATAATAGTAATAATAATAACTATATTTTTGGTTCAGAGGCAGTGGTAAATATTTCAGCACCCTTCTAAAAAACACACATCAGTTGATTTCTATATTTAATGTTTAATTCTAATTTATTTTGTATTTAAATAATAAATTTGATTATTCCTACACATGGAATGATATAGTGTATTTTGGTACCCATTACTTACGATCAACGTTATATATTTTTCCGATATTGTATGTTCTTGCAGTTTTATAAAAATAATAAGCCATTTGAGGTGGCACATTACTCAGAGCTCCATCTTCAGCACACCTTATTTAATTGAATGAAGAATTCACTGAATCAGGTTTTGGGTGGGCTTCCCTGAAGAGGCCTATGGAAATAACACACAGACATAATACACATATCACAATGTATTATGTATTTGTTTGTTTTTACCCTTATAAAATAGAGTATCAGTTTTTTTCTCATATTCTTAAGACTTTTGTATAGTACTGTATGGTAGGTCACAATGGTGACGCTCTGCGCTGTGTAGTCTTGTAGGGTTTTTAGAAATAACCACAGCAGGTAACCAGAGTTTTATATATATTTATATATATTTATATATATTAAAGAGTTAAAGAGTATCTTATACTTTTATTTCAATGTCCGTAATTTTATTTTTGGGGTCTACTAGAACAGATCTACACACATTTTTCTCATACAGTACATCTATATTCACCCTTTGGGCCCACTGTGTTCTGCTGGTCAGCCTGCTGCAAGGTTTGCCCCCTCTTGAGATGTCATGAGGTGACATGACTGACATGAATGCCAATGAGAAAGCTGGGAAAGTGGTTTATATCACATTATATCATCGCTGTCTGCAGAGAAACATGTAGAGCCATTTTGTCTAATTTTTGAACACGACAGCTGCCGTTTACATTGTGTCAAGATTTCCTGATGAATTGACCAATAGAAATGCCCTAAAATCACTTGGAATAAATCCTCTTTACATTCACTTACACTGAAAGTAGAAATCGTTCTTGGCTTTCCTGTGAAGTGACTATTTTGGAGATGCTTGTTTTTCTGTGGACAGTGACGATACATCACACTAAAGAAAAGTGTGATAGGTCCGCTTTAATGTTCTTCAGAGTCCAGTGCAGTCCCATTAAAATCCATTCCCATAACTACTGCTGTGTCTCTGTTTCCTCTGTAGGAGAAGCCTTTATCCAGATCTTTGCAGAGAGGGGAAGATGCACAGTTTGATCAGGTGGGTTGTGGTGGGGGTTGCTCATTAAGGGGGTGTGTCACCTGCTGCCTCTTGATGTTGCTCTATGTCTACTCTCCTCTGTGTCTGTCCAGCTGTCTCTCTTTCTTCTCTTCTCTCTTTGCCTCTCTCCCTCTCTTTCACACCCCTTCTGTCTTTTCTTTCACTCCCCATTTCACTTCCTTTGTCACTGCCTCTCTCTGTCCGTTAGAGTATCAGTCAGAAGTCATTACCGTAAAAAAGTCAACAAAGGAGCCGCAGCAGACAGCTTTGCTCGGCACAACATGCAGCTACCCCACATTGCTATGGATTCAGTTTTTACCCCTTCACCCCCTGCATGCGTGCAGTATGTGTATAAACCAAAGGTTTATGGGGTTTGCATTCAATTCATAATGTGTGTCTTTGCATTAAGAGTGTGTGCCTGTGTGAATCAGAGAGAAAGAGTGAGAGCTGCCGGGTGATTGTTTGCATAGAGAAAGCAGAATTGATGTATGTGTTGTGTACAGTAAATCTGCAGGCATGTACTTTGAGATTAGATATAGAGAGAGAGCGCGAGAGAGCGCTGCGTCATCCTCAGCAGTAGATCAGCGTGGGGTGTTGGAGTGTGTCGGCCCGGCGCGAGGAGGCCAGAGAGAGCAGTTACATAACTCTCCTCAGCAGCATTCATCACTCTGCTGCACACTCTCGCACGCTCATACACACATTCTTTTTCTCTCTCTCACTCACTCACTCACTCACTCACTCACTCACTCACTCACTCACTGCCCTAGCTGCTGCTTATCTTATACACTGATGCAAATGATACTTCAGTACTATAGATAAAGCTGTAAACAAATCCATGTTAAGATGAAAGACTACACTCTGTGTCTCACACACTTTCATGTCATAGGAGTGCCCAGAGTCCAGCTTGCAGGACATAGTTGGTTTGGCCTACCAGAAAGTCACCACCCTAAACTAATCTCATGTTTGCTCAAATTTGTAAGATTTGTGTGCATTGTATTACAGCTATATGGGTGGTCACAATGCAGTAACCACAGTTTCCCCACCTTTTAGTTACCTACTCTGCATGAGGGCAACAGTGACTGTGTGCTTCTTACCAGCTGCGCATCATTCTTCTTCACGCAGCTTAAGGATTCTGGTTATAGTGTTAAGGGAACAGCAGTGTGTTTGTTAGGTTAATGCTAATTAAGCTTTATCCATTATTTTGCTGAAGGTTTTGCTTTAAACAAGTTTTTTACAGTCACTGTTTACATTTTCGCAGCATACAGTAGGTCTTCAGTCTGGATTACTCTGGATGATTTGAAAGGTCGAACTTGATAAAAAGTGTTATCATGCTTTCTCAGCCCTTATGTTTATGTTAATGTCCTGCAGAATAACAGTGTCTGCACAGAGGAGGGGCTTCAGATCAGTACTTGGTGTCCAGCCAGTACTTTTAGTTAAGATATCAGAATCAGTACTGAGAGAGAACAAAGATAGATCTCTGCATCTCTGATCCACCCATACAATACGTTTGACTGCTCTGTCTGACATATTTTCATGTTTAGCCAGTAGTGAGTGTGACTGTAGATCTGTCTCTGTTGTATAAAATTTAGAAAAGTTCT
This sequence comes from Megaleporinus macrocephalus, assembly GCA_021613375.1. Taxonomy (NCBI): domain Eukaryota; kingdom Metazoa; phylum Chordata; class Actinopteri; order Characiformes; family Anostomidae; genus Megaleporinus; species Megaleporinus macrocephalus. The sequence continues at coordinate 24,079,273 of CM038707.1, read as the reverse complement.
ATTCTAATGTTATAACTATTATATAGCCATATTGTGTTGTAAGGCAGTCATGTGCTGTTTTCAGTAGCTGTTAGTCTGCTGCCTATTTCTAAGCTGCGCTTATTGCTGGTATGTGTTTGTGTTGAGAGCCCGGTTACTGCAGAGATCTTCATTCCCAGTAGGACAAATCAATAGTGCCTGCACTTAACTGCTCACTGTGACACTCTCTCTTTCTTTTTCTTTTTTCTTTCCTCCTCCCGTCCTGTCCTTCCCATCATCCGTCATGCATGCTTGTTCAAACCAGAAATTTTTTCTCATTAACGTTTTATAAGTGCGAGAGAGTTAGAAAACATCAGTGTTGAGTTAAATCAATCTCTCTTTCTCTCTCTCTCTTTCTCTTTCTCTCTCTCTCTCTTTCTCTCTCTCTTGGTCGCTCACGCTCTCACTCTGTCTCACTCTCGCTCGCTCACACACTCTCTCTCTTTTACTCCCTCTCACTCACTTGCTCACTCACTTTCTCTCTCTCTCTGTCTCAATCTCACCCTCACTCATTTTCTTTCTTTCTCTCTCTCTTTCTCTCGCTCCCTCATGCTCTCTTTTTTACTCTCACTCACTTTTTATCTCTCTCACTCACATTTTATCTCTCTCACTCACTTTCTTTCTCTCTGTCTCACTCTCACCCTCACTAATTTTCTTTCTCTTTCTCTCTCTCTCTCTCTCTCTCTCACTCTCTTTGTCTCTTTGTCTTTCTCTCTCTCATTCCCTCCCTCACCCTTCATTTCAGAATAGTTTTGTTTAGTTGCTCAGTCTAATGTCATTATTGTTGCCCATTCCAATCCGGATTACTTGTGTTATATCACTGATGTCGTTTTGTGTAACAAAGCTTCTTTCCTATCGTTATTCTTTTCGACACCAGTGTGTTTGCAGAGTGTGTTTACATTTGTGGGGTTTTTTTGTGTGTCTGCTTGTAATGTTCTGCTGTAGCAATACAGTACGACTTGAGTGTGTATTTTCTGCATATACAAGTACACAGTATGTGTGCTGTGTAGAAATTGTGCTAAACCGAAAATAGATTTCTTTGCCCTCAGTGGTCTCGGCTCATTGAAACCAACATAGGACTCCAATACTAATACAGTCTGTGTGTGTGCTTTCAGTTAATAAGCTCTATGAGCTCGATCGCGGAACATTGTTTGCCCTCGCTGTTGCGGACGCTGTTTGACTGGTACCGGAGACAGAGTGGCACTGAGGACGAGTCTTATGGATACAGACCTAGAGCCAGCACCAAGTCCAAAGGGTGAATAAATACATACTATTCCAAAATGACCCTTATTTTTTATCTCTCTGCTCGTTTTCTTTCTCCTTGGCATTAAAGATAACTAGAGAACTAGGAAAATGTGTTGCTCCATTAGAGTAATCACTGTATTAAAGTAAGTTAAATAATTTTGTTTTTAATTTAAGCTAATTTCACCTTCTTCCTTTTCTTCTTCAGGGATGAACAGCATCGGGATAAAGACTACCTACTGGAGAGGAGGGACTTAGCCATAGACTTCATTTTTTGTTTAGTTTCTGTAGAAGTTTTAAAACAGGTAGAGTATGTGTATATGTATATGTGAGAAAAAAACTTTTAGTTGCCAAAAACAAACCTCTCACATCTCATCACACATTCATGATGGTGATCTTTTGTTGTTGCTGTTGTTTTCTTTAGATTCCTCTCCATCCTGTGCCAGATGCATTAGTCCATGAAGTCCTTAACCTGGCATTTAAGCACTTTAAACACAAAGAAGGGTAAGTACTGGCCATACACATGCAGACCATTTACATACATTTTCACCTTCACCTGCAGTTATAAGATGTGTTTGCAACATGGAAGCATTTTTCTCAACAGTGAATTTAAGTATTTTTGGACACTCTTATCATTTTGTGTTTTTTTAAATTTGTTAATATATTGTTGAATTTGTGCTTTTCAGAAGTATGTAATTTTAGCTACATTATGGTATTCATAATGTTCATCTGAGCCATATCAAGCTATAAAACAGTCACCCAATTCCACAGTTTTTCATTACAGCAAATGCTGAGAGCAATAATCCAAATGCATATTCAGTGTTCATATTGAACACACCTAACTCTTAACATTCTTAAAGACTGGGAAAACATGCTGTGGTAATGACTTAGCAGTCAGTAACTACGTAGTAAATAGATTTGTGTGTGTGTGTGTGTGTATGTGTGTATGTGTGTGTGTGTGTGTGTGTGTGTGTGTGTGTGTGTGTGTGTGTGTGTGTGTGTGTGTGTGTGTGTGTGTGTGTGTGTGTGGCGCACAGTGGTGGTAGATGACCTTCACTGACTTCAAAGACCACAAAGATATTAATCTATACCCTCATTTTTTTTGTTGGACAGGTACTCTGGTCCCAACACTGGCAACGTGCACATCATTGCAGATCTGTTTGCTGAGGTCATCGGAGTCCTCACCCAGTCCAAGTGAGTCAATTTCTGCCCAATCGTTTATTTTCTTAAAGACAGCGCTCAGTTCACACGTTTTTATAGTTATAGTTTGTCTTGATGACTGTTGCTCCTGCTGTTGTGCTTTCAATGTTGATCCTTCACAGATGAATTCCACTGCAGTCTTAATTTCAGTGCAAGTACCTGAAGAACCTTCAGATGGGGCCAGTGTTTTGCTCATGCAGAGCTAACAAAGCAGTCAGACTTTACACTTCACACTAGTGAATCTATCACTCTTTCGGACTCTAAGCTAACTATGGTACCACTAGTGATTTAGAGCAGATCCGGACACGTTTACAGTTCCCATAACTCAGCCTGAATACCTTCTAAATACCCCAACACGCAGATACACAACAAATAGCCTGAAATGCCTGTTCAAACCCTAATCTAATTTAACCTAGTGCTGTAATAGTCATTGATAGAAACTGATTTACCATACGGGTTTGCTCTCCCTTTCCGTTAGTCGTTTCCTGTGTTGAGAGTGTTTCAGCTCAGAATAAAGACAGTGCATTATGTAATAAAGCTAATGAAATTACTTGAAGCTGGTTGTTTGTTGAGCTCTGTGTTAGAATGAGTGTGGGGCTAAAGAGTGCGTGTGATTTAGGTC